>CAWUFW010004327.1:600000-947693 GCA_963921515.1 Calotriton arnoldi
TCTAATTGTCTAGTAGGAGTTAGTAAGTACTACTCATTAACCATCAAGTTATCTTCATCATCATGCATGCATTTCCTTTTTCTCCCTTTAAAGATTTTTTGGATAAGATCATGGTCGTCTGCCAAGATTGCGCTTTGCTTTTGTTGTCCATACGTACTGTTTTTCTTTCTCAAACCTTTCCCCAAACCCCCCTTCCCATCCTTTCATCAAACCCTAACCCTCTTCCCCCGGGCTGTGATTTATATTGAGGTGTGATGTGACTACATAAAATGTACACCAATTGATCACACGCTTGCTAGGGCAGATGTGGTGAAAGCAACACTAATTCAATTTCAAGGCCGGGCGAGGACCTTCTTCTGCTTGCCCACCCATGCTCAGTCTATGTGCAAGCCGTCACCGGCTAATAGTACATCATAATTAATTGCCGGCATTGATTGGATTCATCATCAAACTCCTACCACACAGCAGTAAAGGTTACGAATTACGATTGTGTTAAGTTAAGTGACTCACTCGACACAACTACAGTTTGTAACTTCTTATACTCAATCAATCAATCAATCAATCAATCAATCAGGGGTTTGTTAAAGCGTGACTACTCACCCGTAAGGGTCTCAAGGCGCTAGGGGGGCGGGGGGGGTGCAGGTTCCATCCATCAAGGAGGGGGTCTGTCGAAGAGCCAGGTTTTGAGGTTTCTTGCGAAGATGGGGAGCGATGTTGTCTGTCTGAGGTGGAGCGGAAGGGCGTTCCATGCTTTGGCCGCGAGGAAGAGAAGGAGCGGCCTCCCGATCTGGTCTTTCTGGTGCGTGGGACCACGGCGTAGGAGAGCTGGGCTGATCGTAGGGTCCTTTGGGGTGCGTGGAATTTGAGTCGGCTGTTCAGGTATGCTGGTCCGGTGCCGTGGAGGGCCTTGTGTGTGTGGGTGAGCATCTTGAAGGTGATTCTCGCCTCGACAGGGAGCCAGTGGAGTGTGCGCAGGTGCTGGGAGATGTGGCAGTGTTTTGGCAGGTTGAGGACCAGTCTTGCGGCGGCGTTCTGGATGTTCTGTAGCTTGCGGGTGAGGTTTTTGTTTATTCCGGCGTAGAGTGCGTTGCCGTAGTCGAGTCTGCTGGTGACCAGGGCGTGAGTGACGGTCTTTCGGTGTTCGAGGGGATCCATTTGAAGGTCTTACGAAGGAGGCGGAGGGTGTGGAAGCAGGAAGACGAGACAGAGTTGATCTGGCGGTCCATTTTGAGCTCGGAGTCCAGGATGATTCCCAGGTTGCGTGCGTGGTCCGTGGGGGTACTAGGCTGTCCCCGCCACCATTATGTTTTATTTGACTTTAGCTGTTGCAAATGCAATATTGTTTGTTTGGCAGTCTTCTTCTGTACTGTATTTTACTTCGTTCCACTACTCCTCCCACAGTCGCTCTCAGGCAAGTGACTGTCTCTTTTTTATTTTTTTAGCAAATGCTACTGCCAGTGTCTACTCTACTACTACCACCACAACCATGGCATCTTCTCCATTCTCTTGGGAAACAATGCAGCCATCGCTGTGCCGAACGTAATCATCATCAATCACAGGTAAGATAAGTTTGGTGGGAGGTATAATGGACTAGGAGGAGAGACTGACAGTACTAGTAGGACAAATAACTCAGTGAGGGGTACCGCATCTATCTGTTTGTGTTACATCATCAGCAGATTATTTAAATCAAACACTGGCTGCGGCCCTGCAGCAGCAAGGAAACCATGTGACGTTAATTCGTAAAACAGTAACCCCCCACAAAACATTAACATTGTATGTTTAAGTATAAATATAATTTATTACCCTAACAAAAATAAACTATCCCACACCTGACCCACCCCTCTCCCTAACCCCAACCAATGTCCAAAACGAAAAAAAGTCCAAAGAATGTCCAGAAACCCCAACGCCCAATTCCCACCCACCAACAAAAGGAATAAAAAGGGGCAATGCAACAGGGTCCTATAGTTGTTATATTCGGCGGGCTTTTAGGTGTTTTTCCACCAGTATTTTGACACGCTCCTCTAGTTGCTCCTCTAGCCGTGCCACCCGGAGGAGAATCTTGCGGGGAAATGCCCTGCAGTGGCATCCAGGGTGGGGGACAGCAGTGCTGGCTGCAGGAGAATTGCGGCGGCGGGCGGCTGCCAGACCGCGGCGCCGTACCGCTGGAGGTGGGGCCTGGCTGGGGCCCAGGGCATCGGACGAGGCTGCAGCTGCTGCCGCCTCCTCCACCTGAGCCACCAGCCGCAGGTACTCCTCACAGTTTGCCGGGCGGTGACGTGGGGATGGGCAGGGTGGGGGTAGTAAACTATGGATTACGGCCAATTACAGGTAAGTAAACATATAAATAAATAAAACTAATTTTGTTGCGCCCACTGCATCGCATTTGGCGGTGCAGTGCGCACAATGAAATTCGCTTTATTTATTTTTATGTTTACAGTAAAGTTACCTGTATTTGGCCGCGTAATACATTGTTTACTACTACCCCCACCCTGCCCCTCCCCACATCGGCTTTGCTACTCTGGCGCGGTTTCTTTTACATTCCCTTAAAACTAAAACTGTGCATCCCGTGACAGTCTCCACCTATGCTGTCTATGATGAATACATACAGGCATCCATCCATTCTAAGTAAATGTCAATCATTCTTCTTAATCTCTCCACAAACCTTACTTTGTTTCACCAACAACAACCCATGCGTCCACTCACTCCGTTGCTTGCCTTGGCTTTGAGTTTCACCCAAACACCGCTGATAATTCTTGCTATCCACAGTATCCACCCATACTGTGTCGCCCACCCAGGCAGGCATCCATTCTTCTTTCACCTTCCACCCATCCTTCAACAACACATGCATCTGATTCCTATCAGCCACCTATCCATGCTTCCAACGTATCCTTCTCTGCCAGTCATCATATTAAATCTCGCCCGTCCTTCCTCCTTCCACCCTTCTTTCCCTTTTTGTTCAACACATCCATCAAGGTCATCTGATCTGACTTTTAGTCTCCTCCATAAAACTTTCACAGCTGAGTTGGAGTCAGATAGAAGAGGCCATTGGTTAATCAAGTCACGCTGGTAATGCTATTGCTACTGCATTGCTAATGCTAAGTAAAAGGTGTCTTCTTCAACCGTTGTATAATGTTCACTACAACTTCATACCTAATAAGTCTCAACAACAGTACAGTGAGTGAAGTCAACACCCTTCCAGCTAGTGCAATGTCAATAAGTAATGAATATAACTTACCACCGCCCGACACTGCTGCTCGCTCACCCCCTGTAGCTCCTGCAGGTGCCGCATCTCCTGCCCCCTCCGGAATGGTCAAATCGCCGCTGGACCCGCCGGCACTGGTGGTCGCTAGTACGCCTAGGTAAAAACATGACACATTTTTAGATGCCTGTACACCTCCCCCTATTTATTCGTTTTCACTAGCAAGATTGAAAAAAAAAGTTAATACATACATATTATACATCACATTCACTAGTCCAAATCAGGTACTAGAGTAGAGTCAGTAGACACTAGTAGTGTTATGGTCCCTAGGGTCATTATTATACTATACTCTACTCTTTGCAAAGTTAGCCTGAGCCATGCAACCATTTTTCGCTTCATGTCTTTTGCGCATGTTACCTCGCAGCTTGTTGTGCAGTAACAGTAAGACGCCTTTTGAGCCCACATGAGCACATACAGCTACTGTCTGAGCGTTGCGTACAAGAGGTCGAAAAACAAGCCACTTTGTTATGGAGTTCGGTTAGTCCGTATTGCTTAGCCATAAGTAACATGTTACACTTTTTTGGCAGGACTGAGAAATGCTTGCATTATACTATCTAACGCGCACCATTTTTCTCAGGCAGAAGATTCCCTTCTACGAACCAGAGATTTGCAGAGCTTATGAATGATGCATGTAACCAGTAATTCTACGTTCTACGGTGAGGAGTCTCCCAGAATTCGCACAGATCTTTTGTCTTCTATCATCATGCACTTGTTGTAACAATGTTTATTGTTTTAATCTTATGCATTTTGCTGTTGGAGCTGGCTGGAGTACACTGAATTTTATAGAACAACATACAGAGCTTGTTAGTTGAAAATAAACCTTTTGAACTTACACATAGACTCTGTGGTATTTGGTGTGGTGGTGGTGGTGGACTTACACGAGTGAGTGAGCGAAAGGGTGTTATCTGTTCTGGGTTGTGTAATCATTGGGTATCTTCGGGTGGGGGTTCGGGGACCTAATGAGACACTATAGCTAGTCGTTCAGGGGATTGTGGGTTCACTTCTGACTGAGGTGTGAGGAACGTCCAAGTTCCAAACTCCCATCACCAACATCCTATTTCCTTGTGCATAGTTCTGCATGGGGCTGTGCAGAATCCCCACATCAGTAGTAGTATGTACTATATCCTATCAAAAATAGTCAAATATCTGGTTGGGCATTTTGTTTGTGGTAATTGTCAAAGCCTCAAGATTAAGAAGCCTAGAAGAGGACAACCGAAAGGACTGGACTCAGTGGCTAGAGCTATTGGTCAATCTGAGTTTTATTCAAAATCGTAAAATAAAGAGTGGCAATGCAAACTGGGCAAGCTTAGCGACAGACTAATAGTAGTAGTACAGACATTCATAGCAGAGGCAGTTAGAACTTAGAGGCAGGGATAACCAGAATTTAGAAACAGATAGTCAAGTCAAGATCAAAGAATCTTTTGTAAAAAATAGAATTAGGGAGTGGAACCAGAATTAATAGTTCTGAAAAAATAAGGTGCAGTAAAAGTTAGGGCAATATAATTGTTAATATTAACCACTGGAGGACTTACTGGGACCAGCAACAGGGCCCTCGGTAGAGGAGCGGTCCTCTGGTGGTTGTCCCACCGACTCGGACCCCGTCTTCTTGCCCCTGGGTGCTGCAGATCAGTGATCATGTAAGATATAATAAAGAAAGACACAAACATTAATGATTGCTGTGAAACAAATAAATTATCTAAAAAACGCTCAAAAAACGTTTTAGGAAACAAAAATTGCAATAAAATTGACCTATCTAATCCGATCGACTACTGGCTTGCGGGATTCACGGACAGTCTACTTATTTAGGAACACTAATTCAGTGTTCCATTCTGATTGATTCAAATAAAATCCAGAACACTAACTAAGCCTAAGTACCACCTGACCTAGCCCACCTATTCCAGGCGGGCCAATTGTTCATTAAGTCTGCATTTCCATTTTTTTAGCCCTCAAAAATGCATAGATGAGAAGGAGGACACATGCATAAATTGGTGCATAATGCATACACCAAATTGTTGGTTGGTTGCGTCTGATGTTCTGCAGCTGACTGACACTGCTAAGCTTACCACTCACTAAACAAACTACAAAAGGTTCTACTAAGGACTGGGGTAAGCAGCACTCAGTGACAGAGGATGCGTCATGCAGACCGCTCAAAAATTATCAACTAATAGTAACTAAACCTAGTATCAATCCATCCACCACTATTTGACAGGAGGACAAAGGAAGGACTAGAGTCTCTCTAGCAATAGCATTACCTAACTGAAGTTCTCTAAAGTAAACTCTTACATAATAATAAGGACAAGCGAGCGCAAAGTTGCAAACAAGTAAGAGTAGCGCCCAGCACCTGTGTCCTACAATGACAGAAGATTTTGAAACGTAATTTACCTGCAATATAAGCAGCAGTATTCTTGTTATTTGTAAAAAATTTATACACAAATCACAACACTTATACTACTATATATATTAGCTACTCACCAAGCCCCATGACCTCGACACCTAGCAGGTCCAACAGGTCCTGCTCCCGGTCCAGGATGTCTGACCACCGGTGTGCCAGCTGGTTATGGGTGCGCCGGACCCCTGAGCAGCGAAACACTGCCCGGCGCACCTTCGCCCACCGGCGGTGACGCTCCTGGGTAGGGTACCCGGACCTGGCCTGCCGCCTGCTGCCAAGGTCAAGGGGAGGTGGCGCTGAACAAAAAAAACAAGGTCGGCCACCTCCGCCTCACTAAAAAGCTGGCGGGCTTGCACCCCTGCAGGGTGCAGTCTGCCGCAAGGCAGGCAGCTCTTGGGCGCACGCGCCTTGCCCTTCGAGCCGTTGCTGCTGCTGCTACCCTTCGCCATGGTTCTGGCGTGGGAGGAGGCGGAAAAGAAAAGTTAGAAGGGAAAAATAAAGTTAGGGGAAGAAGTCAGAGCTTAAAGAAGAAAGTTATATAAAACAGTCGTAAAGTAAAAAAAAACACAGTAAAAAGTAGAAAAAAATGCAAAATATAGACTTAGGCAGAGAGAGAGATAGATAAGAAATAAAGAAAAATTGAAAAACAGTGTAAAAAACTAAGGATTGCAAAGATTGAGGGAGGATAGAAAAGCAGGCCCAGAACCATAGCATAGAGTGAAAAACAAGATGGCCGTGCCCATCGCGACCGCGTGGGTAAGTTCGCGCGATATTTCTCCCTGAGCACGCAAAAAACATCGCGAACACGTACGACGCGTTCCCGAACATGAAATGCGCATCGCGAACATGCTATACGCGACCCGGAACAGGAAATAAGGGATCGCGAACGGGCGGGACAAGAGAAAAACAAAATGGCCGCGCCCATAGGCGACCGCATGGGTAAGTTCGCGAGATACTATCCCCTGAGCACGCAAACAGCGTCCCGAACACGCACAATGCGTTCCCGAAGAAAAAAAACGCATCACGAACGGGTGCGACAAGCAGCTACGCACGCTCGCGTAGCTCGCGTAGCGCTCCGACGTCTTCGCGTAGCTTCGCATAGTGCGACTACGTGAACTACGCCCAGGGTTAATTTGTATACCGTTTCATTAATGCCATTGAATAGTGATGCATTTTTAGTGTGCTTTATTCATTTGGGGCATGTTGTGTGTCAACCTTGTACCAAGATATTTTAAGCCTGTGACTTGCTCTTTATATTCTCCACCAGCTTTTAAATAGTCACTGAAAGGAAATTAGGTTATTAGTTGTGCAGGATGGATCACTGACAGAATATAGAATGCCGAAATATCGACCTGCCAAAATATCGTGGATAAAATATAGAATGCCAAAATATCGAATTCCTATCTACAAACAGGTAAGTACAAAAATATCGAATCCAAAATATTGTTGTAAATAATATAGGGGCATATTTACAAGGGCTTTATCTCCGCTTTTTTGGCTTACAAAGCCAAAAAGCAGAGATAAAACCAGCGCCCTATTTACAAGAGGGTGCTAACATGCATAATTGCATGTTAGCACCCTTTTCATAACGCCTCACTTTGCATCTCCAATGAGATGCAAAGTGGGCGTTACTAGGCGTACCCAAGATGGGCTACCTTGCAAATATCGCTGATGTTTACATCGCGATATTTACAAGGCAGCCCACATGATTTTAGCACACATTAGATTTGGCGAAAACGGCTGTTTTCGCCAAAACCTAACGTCTGCTAAAATCCTGACTTAGCCATCCCTAACATAGGGGTGGATTATGCTGATACGATCCTGTGGGTCGTATCAGCAGGATTATCGCCCTTTTGCAGGGAACATCGCTGGAAAACCAGCGATGTTCCCTGCAAAAGGGCGATGACCTCGGCTATCTCTGGAATCTTTATCGCCCTGGAGTAAAGCGTTGTTAATAACGCGCTACCAGGGCGATAAATACCAGAGATAGCCTGCGATAATATAATTATCGCTAAGCACGGCCAGCGATAATTATCGCTGGCCGTTGTTAATATGCCCCATACTTTGTTAAAATATCGAATTTTTTAAATGTCTTAAAAGTAATGTAAAATTAATGAAATAATAAATATAATTAACTAAAACATACTTAAAAATACTTAAATAACCTTAAAATTAATAAATAATTAATGTAAGTTATAAGAAATTAACATACATTTTTTTTTAAATACATATATATATTAACTTAATATTAATAAAAAAATATTCAATATTTTTAGCGTAGGATAGCGGGAGGGTAAAATTTACTATTATCACTCCAGAGAGTGCAACAGTAAGGAAAGCGTTGGATAGCGTAGGGGTAAAAATTACTATTTCCACACCAGTGAGTGCAACAGTAGGGAAAGCGTTGGATAGCATAGGGGTAAAAATTACTATTCACACTCCAGAGAGTGTAAAAGTAAGGAAAGGGTTGGATAGCGGAGGGGTAAAAATTACTATTCCCACTCCAGTGAGTGCAACAGTAGGGAAAGCGTTGGATAGCGTAGGGGTAAAAATTACTTTTCCCACTCCAGAGAGTGCAACAGTAGGGAAAGCGTTGGATAGCGGGAGGGTAAAAATTACTATTCCCACTCCAGTGAGTGCAACAGTAGGGAAAGCGTTGGATAGCGGGAGGGTAAAAATTACTATTCCCACTCCAGTGAGTGCAACAGTAGGGAAAGCGTTGGATAGCAAGAGGGTAAAAATTACTATTCCCACTCCAGTAAGTGCAACAGTAGGGAAAGCATTGGATAGCGTAGGGGTAAAAATTACTATTCCCACTCCAGTGAGTGCAACAGTAGGGAAAGCGTTGGATAGCCTAGGGGTTAAAATTACTATTCCCACTCCAGTGAGTGCAACAGTAGGGAAAGTAATGATTTAATATTTAAATAAAAATAAATTAATTATCAATACAAATAAAAAATTAATTAAAATTAATTACCAATTACAAAATACTTAATAATTAATTAATTATAAATACCAATAAATATTATTTATTACAAATTAATTACCTATTAATAATTAGCAACCAATTAATTTTCAGTACCAAAAATGTAAGTAATACATTTTTACCAATTAATATTTAATTAACAAATTAATTATCAATACACAAAAATAATTTCATTAATTACTTAATTACAATTAAATTACTTCCCACCCTATTCCCCTATAAACCCACAACCCACTCCAAATAATAAATTAATACAATTAACATAATTATCAATTTATCAATTAATAAAAATTAATTATCAATTAATAAAAATTAATTACCAATTAATAATTAATTAACAATAAATTAATTAGCAATACAAATAAATTTAAATAAATATTTACTTAATTACAATTAAAATACTTCCCACCCTATTCCCCTATAAACCCACAACCCGCTACAGAACTAAAACGCAAAATTAAATTAAAAATAATTAATAATTCCTAAAAATTAATATTTCATTTACTATAATTAAATTAGTTCCCACCCTATTCCCCTATAAACCCACAACCCGCTCCGAATAATAAATTAATACAATTAACATAATTATCAATTTATCAATTAATAAAAATTAATTACCAATTAATAAAAATGTATTACCAATTAATAATTAATTAACAATAAATTAATTATCAATACAAATAAATTAAAATAAATATTTACTGAATTACAATTAAAATACTTCCCACCCTATTCCCCTATAAAACCACAACCCGCTACAGAACTAAAACGCAAAATTAAATTAAAAATAATTAATAATTCCTAAAAATTAATATTTAATTTACTATAATTAAATTACTTCCCACCCTATTCCCCTATAAACTCACAACCCGCTACGGAATTAAATTACGCAAAAATTAAATAACATAAAATTCATTACTATAAAAAATTAAACATACATTACAAAAATAATATACACTTTTAACACATATACTAACATAGAAAACACTTAAAAAATTCGATATTATTAAAAATTCGATATATTTTAATGCCTATATTATGTACTTCGATATTTTGACAGTCGATATTACTTACCTGCATTTCGATATTTTTAACCACTATATTATGTCCATTCGATATTATGTCCGTTCTATATTTTGACTTCGATATTCTGTCCATTCTATATTTTTTTTCTCGATATTTTGTCTAGTTACCGTGCAGGATGTGAGGCCTGGGCAAGTAATAGGTCCCCTTACTGTGAACAGAACACTCCAATGTTATGCTTGACTTACTCAGGGTAGTGAAGCTGAGCAGTCCAAGGCCTACTCAGGGGAGGTTGTGTGGACTAGTAATCGCCATTCACTGGCACGCAATAATAGCACTCAATAAATGACTGTCCAGTCAGTGCTATTTCTTTAGAAAAGGAAAATTATATTTATTATTACACACACGCACACTAATAAACACTACACATTAATTTACAAATATATGCATAAGGCAGATAGAAAATACCATAGGTTACATTATAAAATCACATTTAACCCCTAAGGGGTCATAACCCCTATAATCACAGTACTCCCCACCCATAACAGACAGTACATCACAATAAAGGAGGGTGTCACTTTAAATAAACCACGCCTATGGGTTTTATCCAAAGTGCACCAAGTTAAAAGGCAAACAAACCACATGTTAAAAATCATCAACATTTCACCATAGTCATGAATCATGGGTAAATGCAATCCTTAATGCTAATAAAGCATTTCAACATTGTTTAACATACACTGTCAACATAAATGGATAGTAAAACATTGAAAATAATCAAAACAGGTGTTGGTGTCTTTTTTTTAATATACATTCAGGCTGCATAAAAGGTTGCTGCACTCCCAGCTATAGAGCATAATCTCTAGCATTGTGAGTACTTTGGAAATAATGAGGAAAATCCCTGGGGTCCTAAATTCTGTGACCCTAGAAACATATGGTCAGTTTTAAATTCTTTTTGGAAGGGAGCTCCTGTACTTCCTGCAGCCCCCCTACTTTAAATGATTCCAGTTGGTGGTGCGCCTGTCCTCCTGGGGCCACCAAAGGAAGGAGAAATGTATGTAAATGGCCCCTCCCAATGCATTATAGGGAACTCCAGAGGAGGAGCAGTAATATCTGATATGGGGCTCTATCACTGCATTCGGGAGAGCTGCTGTCTTCTCTTGTTAGTGCGAGGGGCTCCTGCCCTGTGTCTTGTTGTGTGTTTTATTTTTCTTGTTGGGAGTTTCTGGTCCTATCCAGGCATGCCGCCTTGTTTCCTTATTGAGGGCAGCTCAGAATCCCACCCCTAGCTGCCACTGCTGGCTACCCGCCAGGTTGGCATCCACCATCTTGGCTGGTGACGGAGCTGGCAACGTACTACCCCTTGCCCGCTGCATGCAGGGAAGGTGTGCTGCATGCGGTGGATGCGGTGGCTGCCCCTCTTACACCAGTCTCAGGCATGGGGGAACTAGGGCCAGCCAACCACCACTGGGGGAAGCACAACAGTGCTCTCCTGCTCTTCTGGCTCATTGGGGTACGGAGATTGGGTCCCGGGCCCCTTCCTTCTCTCGTTGGGTGGGGGAACAATGGCTTTCCCGTGATCTATTTTTCATCAGGCATTTCTTCTTTAGTGTGAGGAGTGCAATGGCACTTCCCCTTCTTTTGACTTGGCAGAGGCCTGGAGATGTAGTCCCAAACCCCCATTGGCACATTGTGTTGGGACCAGGGTACGGGGTCCTCGGGCCTTGGAATGCTCTTGGGAGGGGGCCCATGCATGCCCCCTCCCAAGTTTCTTAAAAACTAAAGATGCTTGAGTCAACCCTCGGGCCCGGGCCCTCCCTGTGGGGAATGTAAGGAAGTATGGCAGAGTGCCATGTGCTTCAATCCTTGCTGGTGGTCTAAGGTCACCACTCATTAAAAGGCCATAATGCAGGCTAACCTGGGGAAGGAAGGTTCTAGAAGCCAGGCAATCCTAGGATGCCACAACACCTTTCCACTCCTGTCCCAACCGTCCTCCACAGCATGCTGGGACAGATCAAGATGGCACCATGCAGGCGCCACTGGTCACATCTCTTCTGACAGCCTCACCTCCGCCCCTAGATGACCTCACTGCCTTGGTCTTTCTCACCAAAACTTCAAAGAGGAGCACCTTCCCATGTTAGCTCTATTTGCCTGGGTTTCCTCCTTTGTTCAGAGGGCTTCCTCATTTGTTAAATGGGCCTGGGCTGGCCAGCCCTGTTACAGTGTGACAGCTAATCTCACCACAGGGGAGCCCTTTGCCAGTCATGTGACACTGGACAGTGGCAGGAAGTCATATTTGGCTTAGGCATAAAAATCACAACTTTCTAAGTGTCATTTTCAAAATAGCAATATAAAATCCAACTTTACCATAAAGTTGGATTTTAAATTACTATTAAAATAAGTTCTTGAATCATTTCTCTAGCTGCTCCCAAACTGAAAATAAGCATTTTAAGTTTTCATAATGTAACTCAATGTTTCCCTATGGGAGAGTCAGCCTTGCTACAGCGAGCAATTACTTTGGAGGTTTTTCACTGCTAGAACATGAAAAACTTGAAATATACATGTCCTACTTTATTAAAAAAACATGCACCCTGCCCTATGGGCATTTAGGGCCTTCCGAAGGGGTGACTTATAAGTATTTAAAAGGAAGGTTTAGGCCTGGCAAAAGGTTTATTTTACCAAGTCGAAATGGCAATATAAAACTGCCAATCCAGACTGCAATAGGAGACCTGTAGAGATCATTTACAGTGCTACTTTAGTAGGTGTCACAGTGAGTGCTGCAGCCAGCTAGTAGTATTAACATTGCATGCCCTGGATACATGTAGTGCCGTATACTAGGGACATATAAGTAAATTAAATATGCCAATGATTATATGCCAATTTTTTTCATGTTTAAAAGGGAAGGCACAAGCACTTTACCATTGGTTACCAGGAGTAAAGTACGCAGAGTCCTCTGGCCAACAAAAACTGATTTAGCTACAGAAGGCAAAAATGTGGGGGAATAACGACAAAAGATGGTCATTTTCAACACATATCATTAGAGAAAATTGATATCAGCAAAAGGAATGAATGACTACTGTCAGAAACTAAACACTAGAAGACATTAGCTGAGGAAGTAGTTGTTGGACCAGTCCTTAATCGTTTCTCGCAGACTTATATGGCAGAACAGCAGTTACATATCAGATGTCCTTCTTGTCCACAGTATAGATAAAGACTCTTTTGTCTTCATGTCCATCTTTCTTCTTCTGATAAGGGACCACAAGTTATTTTAGTTTGCATTGGTTCTTCAGTACCTGAACTTGGACAAGGAACTTTCACTCTATGAGGAGCAGGCCAGATTGACGAGGGTTAGTTCTGAATCCCCTTCTTCTCCTTTCTAAGTTCAGTGTAATGAGCAGACTTAATAGCCCCACTTATGGACAAGCATGAATTAATTCATCTTTTATTTCTTCCTTGTGTCTGTGATGGAAAAATGTCAACAAGGTACACTCAACCCATGTAGTTGCTGCTGCTAGACGCTTAAAACAGGTAACATGACAGTATTGCATGAGAGCAGTGTCTGGATTGAGTGGGGAGCTTGTGAAGTGAAGTCCATCAACTTCTGGGCTGAGAGGAGCAACGAGGTGGCCAGCAGCGGGAGCAGAGCAGCAGGTAAATTGTTTTATTTTATTTTAGTTTTAAAACCCAACCCAAAGCACCCCCGCTCTACCACTCTACTATAGCGCTGTGGCTACTGATCAACACATCTGCCATTCCTTGCAATATCTCACAAGGTACATCTTCAGCAGAACTTTTGATATCAGGCTCCTGGAACATATGAGGAATGACTACCAAAAGGTAGAATAGTTACTAGGATCCAAGCTACAACCGGAGGAGTAACCTAAGTTAATACAGCTCCAGTAAGGTAGCTGATTAAATACCCAACCTTGGGTCTCTCTTGCATGAATTGTATATGTTGATTGACGAGAGATCTCGGAACTCTCTCAGCTTGTTCGGATTCCCATCATAATGTAAGGCTCTTGCAGGAAGTGGGTGTAAATTTGAGGGCACTGTAGTGTTTGTTGCTTGTCGCAAAATAGTATTTTCAATTCAGAGAGTATCCAACTTCACACTGTGTTGTTGAATCAATTTTTATCCTGAAAGACTTGAGTAGGATCCATATTTGAAGCATGACATTGGCTTCACAATCCCTCAAGAGTTGGATGAGACTGTTGAGTTCTTTGTCTGTAAGTCTGAGACTTGAAGATGGGATGATCGGCTGCTGAAGCCACCTTGCCAACCCGTCACTGCAATATGAAGCTGGGGAGTGCCCTTGGAAAAAGACGCCAGAAAGAGGAAAAAGGTGGTGGGAGAAAAAATCTCCTGAAATGTATCAACAAAAATAGCACAAGGGAGCTTGCAAAAATCAGCAAAAAATCATTCTGGAGCAAAGACCGAACAGACAGACTCGGGGAGTGTTGTGATGCAGCATTAGGACAGACTGACTAGTTGATGTAACCCAATAAGACCTGGAAAAGCTAAACGCGACCCAGAAAGTGATTCCTACATAAAGGGTTGTGAAAACTACCATATAACTGAAGAGGAAGGTGGCTGTGATGGTTTGGTCAGGAAACAGGAAGTCCAGGTTGAAAGACTTTGCCTCACTTCCCAAAATGACATCCTACTTGGCATTCAGGGTAGACTAAACTGTGAATCTTGAGCCCTGGACCAGCAGCCACAGCACCAGCTTGCACACAACAAATCCCTCCCCCCCGGTACCAGAAGAATGCAGGAAGTAGAGCAAGAGAGGCTTACGCATGGTAGAGCACCCGCCAGTGAGTGCCATAACTAAAGCAAGCTAGTCAAGGGTATGTTTTTAATAATGAGGGGAAAGCAGAGGAGATGTAGTTTTATTTAAGAGTCAGCACCAATCACTGACTGGTTTTACCCATTTAGTTGGACTTCTTGACCCACTCCAACCAGAGAATGAAGAGGGTACTACTGCTTCAGACAAATCACAATCTGGATTTAAGTGGGTCAAACTATAAGGTTCAAGCATCCATCCAAAAGGGGCTGAAACCCTCTCATGAGTACTGTCTGGCCCTCTAAAACCCAAATCTCTAGAATGGATAAGCCTCATTCACAATGATTTTTCTGTAACTTACTCTAGCAGCACTTCTTTCTTACTACTGACCTTCAGGAGGTAGGCAGAAGTACTATATGAGTAAGTCATAACCACTCATAGAAAAATCATTGTGAATCATGCCCCCTATGAGATTGTGTTGTATGGAAGGTCAGGAGTCAGTGGTTCTGTCTCAAATTCGTTTCAAGCCCAAACAGGGAGTCGCTGTTAGAACTTACCCTTTCACTTTTTGCTAGATACATGGACACCATGGTTGGATGCCCAGAGAGGAGACATTAAGTAATAGGGAAGTGCCAACCACTAGAATCACTAGAATGATAGTGGTAGAGGATTGACAAAAGGTCTTCAGAAGGTCAGGACAGGGACTGTAGGTAGACCGGAACAGGCTGGGGCCTGTGAGCAGAATGAGCAGAGGGGGTGTCCAAGGTCTGAAACAAGAGGTCAAACAAATAAATAAGGGAACAGGAGAAACCAGAAACAAACAAGCATTGGCAAAGCCAATAAGTCAAGCATTGGCCGCCAGCCTTTTGACTTTGGCAATTATTGTTTTGTTCTGTCATGGGTTTTGCAAAACATTATTGTTGGGGATGCTGCCAGACCCTCATCAATCTAAGAAAACATTGGCTAAAGATAAAAATATTTTTGGGTCTCAAAAAAATCACACATTACCATAGCAGTCTTGACACTGAAATGAACTACTTTGGGGTCGATTCCGATTTCGGCCGGAAAACGTACTACCCGACACGGACCCGTCATTTTTTCCGACCGAACCGTACACACGCCTTACAAATAGCCAAGTACAATGCGAAGCTTGAAAGTTACGACTGACTCAGCCGGAAAATATATTATACGTCCGAGTCAGCAGGAAACGAGGCTCACGCGATAGACTCGTACGTGCAAAAATCGAGATAGCCAAGCGTCAACCTACAGACACGTACGCAAATGACTCCATGTAGCCAAGCATCAACACGACCCGACCGACTCGTGCGCGAACGATGCCACATAGCAAAGCATCAACACGACCCGACCGACTCGTATGCGAACGATGCCACATAGCCAAGCATCAACACGACCCGACCGACTCGTACGCGAACGATGCTACATAGCAAAGCATCAACACGACCCGACCGACTTGGACGCCAACGATGCCACATAGCCAAGCATCAACACGACCCGACCGACTCGGACGACAACGATGCCACATAGCAAAGCATCAACACGACCCGACCGACTCGGACGACAACGAAGCCACATAGCCAAGCATCAACACGACCCGACCGACTCGGACGACAACGATGCCACATAGCCCAGTATGAATGGAACAGACTCGTCCAAAACAAATTACTCAAGAACAAGCATCAAGTGCTGTCAAAGCGAATTACAAAATGAAAATAAAAAAAACTATGGAAACAGAAACAAGACTACCAAAAACGCATTGTCATCTCCAAAAAAACACAGTTTCAAATAACAAGACACACCCACAACACAACCAATATAAAGGGAGCCAAAAGCTCCCAACACCATTTGCTACTTCGACAGACATGCAAGCACACCACACCACTACACAGACAACCCATCTAGCTACCACAAACACACACATCCCATCCACCAAACAACATCCACACAACTAGCACCAAAGAAACACACCTCCACTCATTCACACTCACCCTCACCTTCACACACACACACATCTCCAACAGCACCCATCACCATGCCCCCAAAGAAGAATCCACAGTTCTTAGCTGCTGAGTTGGAAGTGATGATAGATGAAATCATCCGAGTTGAGCCACAGTTATTTGGCAGCTTGGCCCAACAGACCTCCCAGTCCCAGAGAACCAAGATGTGGGAGAGGATTGTCAACAAGGTGAATGCCCATTCACCTACCTTGCGCACAAAGGAGGATATCCGGAACCGGTATTATGACGTTCGCAGGAGGGTAAAGAGGCTCATTGCCAGAGAACATGCCCTGAGCACCAAGACTGGTGGTGGACGGCATAAACCGGTGCATTTCACCACCTGGGAGGTGAAGGTGCAGGACCTCCTCCCACAGGAGGCCATAACTGGACTAGCTGGAATCCCTGAACCTGGTGAGTACATGTACAAATAGTCTAAATTCGCCCCAAATACACAGCCACAGACACCACAGCAACATATCTTCAATGTAACTATGTACACACTGTCATGGCACCCTGGAACATGCTGGCCCATTTGTCCTGGGTGGGAGGAGGAGTGGAAGCAATGACTACTGCCACCAGCACACACTAGTCCCCCCCCAGTCCCACAAGAACACACCTGTCACTATGGTGTCCCTGAGAGTGAATGCAAATGCCCTGTCAAGATGGCTGACACTGGCCACAGTGTGGGGAACACAAGGCCCTGTAGGCAGTCCTGAACAGCATGACTGCAGGCACCACTGTCAGACATCTTGAATGTAACTTTGTACACACTGTCATGGAACCCTGGAACATGCTGGCCCATTTGTCCTGGGTGGGAGGAGGAGTGGAAGCAATGACTACTGCCACCAGCACACACTAGTCCCCCTAGTCCCACAAGAACACACCTGTCACTATGCTGTCCCTGAGAGTGAATGCAAATGCCCTGTCAAGATGGCTGACACTGGCCACGGTGTGGGGAACACAAGGCCCTGTAGGCAGTCCTGTACAGCATGACTGCAGGCACCACTGTCAGACATCTTGAATGTAACTTTGTACACACTGTCATGGAACCCTGGAACATGCTGGCCCATTTGTCCTGGGTGGGAGGAGGAATGGAAGCAATGACTACTGCCAACAGCACACACTAGTCACCCCCCCAGTCCCACAAGAACACACCTGTCACTATGCTGTCCCTGAGAGTGAATGCAAATGCCCTGTCAAGATGGCTACACAGGGCCACCCTGTACGAAATCTGGAAATATCTACTGCCAGTTCTTGGCCTACTCACACAACTACAGACCATAACCTTAACTGCACATTACACACACTGACAGGTATAGATCAGTCACATGTGCCCTCAATGTGCATGCTACAAATGTGTGTGGAGGACAGGACACACTCTAATTAGCTGTCACACCACATAACACAAAACACACACAGATAAACACACATCTGGGACAATGCCCACGGACAGTAGATGTGAGGTGTAATGCAAAACGGCTGATACTCTTGCGTTGTGTCATGTGCACAAGGCATTGTTGTGTGTAGCATTGCAATTCAACATCAGTCAGCGGTCTCAGCATCCTTCAAAAATACCACCCTCACTGTCATTGCTCCTCTGACAATGATGAGTAAGGTGGTCTGTTAGCCATTGGAAAGTGGGCTAGAAGTCAACAGAGCCTAACTCAAGCACTAAACACACTGTACCTCACAGCTCTGACCATGAAAATGCAAAAGACCATCCCTGGGAAAGATCTCTCTGTCCATGGAGAACAAGTAGAATGTACATGAAGTGATCATGTGCAAAAGTATGCAGCAACCAATAGCACCACATCAAGATAGACACATATGTGCAAAGTGAAGAAAAATATCGACATAAATATGACTACTCACATTGCATACGTTCACAAACAATGCAAAAAATACACATGCATAACAACCACCATGTTGGGACATAGCAGAACAGCACAATGCGAAACCTCACACAAACTTGCTGTAGTCTCTGCGCAGGAGTACAAACTTGGATTATTCACCATTACAAGTCCAGTGTGGGCAACATTAGGGAATGTCAGATCATACTATTATCGCATAATACAACTACTCATGTCAGTTACTCCCCTACTGCATGCCAATGTAATTAGTTGTGTTTGAAGGCCTGCAATGTAACAATGCATTTGTCAGAAGAAACGTGTTGCTATTGCATACGAGGTTACACATGTGAATGTCATTGATTGCTCACATCAACACATACATCCAAGCAAAAACATCTAATGATGACACATATTCAGGAGAGTGAGTTTGCATGTCACACCAGCAATGTAACTGTGAGAAACTCCACAAAGGCAAGCACAGATGCACCATTCCTGCCAAACATAAGATTAGTTACAGTATGTATGTCATAGTGAAAACACTGATGTGTGAAATAACAACACACCTGGCTCATGCACAGTGTGACACTTGCCAAACAACTAATAAGAACAGTCAAGGATTTAAATACATGCACATTGATGCACAGAGCTGGACATGTTCAGTAAACCACATGTCTCCAAAATAACAATGTCCAATTACATAAAAGCTCAGTGTCTGTGCTGATTGATGAGTAGAAATAAGAAGGAAACGCAACATTATCCACAACATCTTCACATTTGGCTGTGCATGACAACATTACATCTGAAAATACACAACTAACATTGTGTCTCTCTACTACCCACAGGCACTCCAGAACAGAGGGCATCATCTGGAGAAGATTCAGAGTACACCAGCAGCTCCAGCACAATGTCGGACACTGAGACCTCCAGTGTGGATGACTCTCAGACCTCCTCGTGCAATGGGAACCAACCTGGCACCTCCGGTGTGGGTCAGCATGCGGCACCAGTACGATCAGCAGCCCCAGCGACCCCTCCTACAACGTCCAGTAACATCCAGATGCCCCGGATCCCCACGGACACACCCAGACAACAAAACCCTGGGAGCACAGCAAGACAGCCCAATCTGGATTTGGCAGGAAATACCAGCCCTGTCAACAATGAAGGAGGACAGGAGCTGTCAGTGTGTGCTACGCCAGGCAATGTCCGTGCGGGTAGGGAAAGGAGTGGTGTGAGGGTGCATGGTGGGAGGACACGTCCCACAGCTGGTGTCGGACAACAAGCTGACCCCGAGTTACAACACATTTTCGATGTATATCGCGAATGCACCGGAGACTTTGGCCAGGTTGTCGGGATCCTCAGGGACATTAAACATCAGCAGGCTGCACATTTCGACCGGATGGACAACCATATGGACCGTGTGGACCAACACATGGACCGTATGGACCAACACATGGATCATATGGAGTCCAACTGGTCGAAAATAGACAATCTCACGGTGGTGCATAGGGACATACTTACATGCCTACGCCAGATAACCAGCAACATTACCACACCTCCCAGTGTGCACTCCACACCTGTTGCCTCTACATCGGCAACTGCTACAGGGAGGGATGAGGAGTCTGGCGTAGAGTCCCCTCCGCCCCTGCAGCCTGATACTGAGGGTCCACCCCCAACAAAGAAGGCGAAGGGGCCATCCAAGGAAGGATGGCAAGTGAGAGACTGATGGACATGCATCCCCCCTGGAACCAAATAAATGCTCTGGATATCCTCCACTGTGTGCAAATCATTCACTTTGTTGACAGTCCCTGGACTCTCCCACATGGGATGGAGCATGTAAGTTGGACTAAATGCCAAATGGACTGTGGATCTCGCTCAGAATGATTTTCATCTGACAACACTTCCAACTCCTCTATGAACTGTGGATGATAAATTTGGGAATGCAATCACCTTTACCTGTTAGATTTTGTCACATGCACATTAATAAATTCATATTCACACAAACCCTGTGTCATCTGTGAATTGTACACTGTACCCACTGTGCTCATGATCTGTATCACCTGGCACTGTCTCACACTGAGGTGCATGGGTTCTGTGGTAGTGATTCTTCTCATACAGAAGTATGCACGGCAAAATAGGCCGTTGTCGAAGGATGGCTGGACATTAGTTTCACATCAGAACACACAATCCAATGACCTACTACCTCTGGTGTTTCATCATCTCAACAAAATATATGCAGAAGACACCCAATGATTCTACCACCCAGTAGCCAGCACCAACAACATCTCCGAAGCAAGGTAGCAATGCACACATTCACACTCACTCACCCATGCTTGTCCACCAAATCAGGAATCAGAGTGTGTGTAATGTTCAATAATTCACGTCTGAGAAATAAACAATCTCTGACTGTTGTCCTACAATGCAGCATACGAGCTAGCCCCTGCAGCAGTAAACATGATTCCCAAACAACATACAATTCCAAAATCAAACATAATAGTACAGGTGAAATGTGTTCACAACCTCAGTGTGGAAAGAACCACCCTCCCTGTGATGGTGACAGATTCTACAAACCATTGAAGAACTCTGTGGCAATACGGGTCAACCGCTCACCTCAGACAGTAGGAGTACTGGTCACAGCATATGCACAGCAAAGCGCTGGTGCATATATGTAGATCATTGCCCTGTGCGTCAATGTAATGCAAGTATTCCACTTATGTGTAACAAAGTGTAGCATTTCATGGCGAAACTATCCGTGCTGACTAGATCTACCATTACAAAGAGTCCTATTTTTTAGCCTTGTGGCGCTGCGCTTCAACAGTACCAAAATGATCTCATGTGGACTCAAAGGCATCTTGCACAACAATCACAGAAAGAATGTGTGCTAAAATGTCACACACAAAGCTATTATGTCAGCTTGGCTCCGGTAACTTTAGCATAATACAGCATGATCCTAAGGACCAGCTTACAATTCATCTACCGCCTCATGAAGAAATGTCACATGACACATACCAGAGATAGCCACGCAAGGTCAGCACAACACACATAGCACATGCAACATTAAACATTGCACACACTGTTGTCAAATTAAATCCATTGAACCGCACAAAGACCATTGTTTAATGAAATGAACACCATGGCAGAAAAACATGATATGAACGGTTGTAGCATATTTTTGCAACGGAGAAGGCAAACATCAATGTGTGCAACAGGTTTATTACACAGGCAGAAGTTCTGCTCAACACAAAAGCAAACTGATTACAGTTCCAAGTATCCAACTAAAACAAAGAAAAGACAAATCTGACCAAATAGATTGGCTGTCAGAGAGTACTGGTCCAAATTGAAAATCCATTATGGAACAGAGAGGTGTGTACCCACACAACAGCCAAAGGCGCCTGTGAAGGAGAGACATAGTACAGTCTTAATCACAACTTGCCATGATGACATATACAATCATTGACTTACTATTGTCCATTGTAAATTCTGACCAATTGCTAGGGTTGAATACAACAATGTAGTGGAGACCATCATAACTTAACATACACTGTACAATGGCAAGGGGCCTGTGAATTAGCTGACCCACACACATATCACAACATATTGTCCGACTTACACACATCACGCTTAGGAAAGGCATCATCAGACATACATGCATACTTACACTCAAGCAAAGAGGTTGTCAATGAGCTGTCTCCTGACATCCACCTCCTCTTCCTCCTCCTCACTGGCAACGTTCCCCAGGCCTGGATCCTCCCATGAGGGAGGACGTTGGTCCCTGTCATCCTGAATGAGCGATAGCTTATTCCTCACAGCCTTGTTGTGAAGCATGCAGCACACTATGGTGATTTTGCACACCTTCTCCGGGGAATATTGAAGGGCCCCTCCTGTCCAGTCAAGGCAGCGGAATCTGGTCTTCAGCAGCCCAAATGTGCGCTCAATCACACGTCTGGTCCGGCCATGTGCCCCATTGTAACGGACATCAGCAGGTGTGACCGGGTTCCTGAGTGGTGTCAGCAACCAGGGCATGTTTGGGTATCCAGAGTCTCCTGAAATTATCAAATATGAAGGATCAGTTGAGCAACAACAGGGTACAACCTGACAGACAATGATCACACAAATGACACTGACAACTTGACTCACCAACAAGCCAGGCACGCTCATTCATGAAGTGGGACATCAGCTGGGGGATCCGACTCATCCTCATTATGTATGCATCGTGTGCAGATCCCGGGAAACGCACACATACATGGGAGATGATCTGGTCCGCCAGACATACCACAAGGGCATTGATTGAATGAAAGTGTTTACGATTCCTGTAAACCTGTTCATGGGCTCGTGGTGCAACCAAACCCACATGTGTCCCATCAATCGATCCAATCACATGTGGCATTTGTCCCAGGGCATAAAAGTCATCCTTAATGGCACGGAACTGTGGCGGTGTGGGGAAATGTATGTACAGGTCGAGGAACCTCAACATGGCCTCACACACGTCCCGGAGCACTCGACCGAACATCGTCTGGGACATCCCACCAGCATCAGACACAGTAAACTGGAACGAACCTGTGGCAAAAAAATGTAGTGCCGCCATCACCTTCACCTTGGGGGTCAGGGCAAAGGGATATGTGCGTCCAGGTAGCAAGTGTGGTGACATCTGGTCTGTCAATTCCAAAATTAATGCCCTTGTGAACCTGTATTTCCTCATGCACTCACGCTCCACCATGGTTTCAAGATCCAGGAAGGGTCTGTGGACATTTGGTGCCCTAAGGAACACATGAGAAAGTATGTACACATATTACTATATGAATTATACTTCAATTAATACAGTATCAACAGATTGCGTGGCACTTACAATGATGACACAGTGAAGTCAGATGTCTGAGGTTGACCTAATCCAGAAATTACAGCAATGTGAGCATGAACATACACACAATTATTTAAGGTATTACCAAATATTCCTGTGTAGTACTGTGACTACTCACTGTTCTCTGACACTGTCCATGTGATCAATTGTAACATGCACAACACACACACAATTAAGTATCAGCCATAGGTTCTTATGTCAAATTGCACATGCATTGAATGTACACAGACATGGACAAGGTATCCCGACCTAGCAACAACACTACATACAGACAGCTTGTCACCATGCACAACACTGTCATGGTCAGGACATTGTCATGATGTGATGTATTACCTACACAACACATTGATCCCCTGGGACAGTGGCCAAGCATAGGAGGATGATCTGTGAAGTGGTCACTCACACTAGTCATGTCCCTCACACACACTGCTATAGTTGCACTGTAAGCTAGGATCATAATGTCAGTAGTCTTGTCTATTGTGTCTGTCCCATTTGACATGTGCAGGACTACATCCACACAGGGCATACAGCATTCCATTATTCATACATACATTGTCTGAGTTGATGAGTGGGCATTGCATGCACGCGCCTGCCACATCCTGAGCGAGCCGGACTGACCGATTGAATGCTTTATTCAATGCTGTACGACGCGGGTGAGTTTTCAATACACGCGTCTGCCACATCCTGAGCGAGCCGGGCTGACCGATTGAATGCTTTATTCAATGCTGTACGACGCGGGTGAGTTTTCAATACACGCGTCTGCCATATCCTGAGCGAGCCGGACTGACCGATTAAATGCTTTATTCAATGCTGTACGACGCGGGTGAGTTTTCAATTCACGCGTCTGCCACATCCTGAGCGAGCCGGACGCACTGGTTGCCTGTTGGTTGTCATGGTGACAGACGCGCATTTTGCATCCTGCACGATTCGCGTAGGGTATGATTCGGTTAACTTTTGGTACAAATGTATCAAACTCAAAACTGTCATGATGCAGGTATTTTGAAAGTTGCGGTAGGCGTGTCCGATGCGTCCTATCTCATGGATTGGACAAATTCATAGGATGCGAACGAGTCTGACCTATCGTTTTGTACGCATGGGACCGATTCTGCCTCTGCAGCACTGATATAAGGCTGTGTCTTGCCCTGAGAGCTCACTTGCCTGCACTGAATGCTCCATACAGACATCTCTGCTACCACTGCTGCTGTCTCTGTATCCTCTGGCTCCAAGGATGGCACGTACTGTGGAGAGGGCCCCAGCATTCACAGAGGAGGAAAACCAGGCCCTGCTGGACAGCCTCCTACCACAGTACAGCAAGCTGTATGGGAAACCAGGGGAGCAGGTGAGTGTGCAGTCCACATCCTCTCTCATTGTTCATCTTGTCTGACTACCACTAATGGCATTGTGTGAAGCATTGGCTAGCATGTTCACTCTGTAGTTGTCACACCCAAAGTGTGCAGGTACCTGCACTGAACAGGTACTGTGCTGTGAGAGTGCATTTAGAGACGGTCATAATACCCAGCCAATGTTTCCATGTTGGTGATGCAGGACAAGTGTCCATCCACATAGTTGCACTAACTGTGTACATCAGATGCCCTTGTGAATAGCACATGTTTCTCCAACTGTGTGATGCACAAACATGTTGTATGTGTGTTAATGGCCCTTTAACTTTGTCATCCTCACAGGTTGATGCCCATCAGAAACAGGAGATCTGGCTGACCATTGCCAGGGCAGTTCGATCTGTGGGGGTCCACAGGCGTCGCATCCGCAGCTGCCAGAAGAGGTGGCAGGACCTACGTGGCTGGAGCAGACGCATTGCCAGAGTCCTGCTGAAGCTGTCGCCTCCTCGCAGCAGGGGCGGACACCGGACCCTGACCCCCCACATGCGCCGCATTCTGCCAGTGGTCTTCCCTGACCTGGATGGGCTGTTAAAGGCCAGACAGCAGCAAGGAGGGGTTAAGTGCATGCCTTGTCTGTGAACTGTGTCTAACATGATCTTTGCATTCCTTCAGCCTGGTTACGCTACCGCAGTTTGTCTGTCTGCTTGAACTAGAATCATGTCCTTTATTTCTGTAATGGCCCTTCCTCATCTGATACACAGGTGTGTCCCTTTCTGTCAGTGCCATGTCTTACGGGGGGGGCCTGCTGTTGCCCAAGGTTGATGTGGGGGACCGCATCTGCTACTGGCAGTATGTATTAGCCTTCAGGAGTGTGTAATTTATTGACATGTATCTGCACATTGACAGATATGTGACATGCACTCTGTGTGGGCCATACATACGTGTCCTAGTCGATGCTCTGCCTCGCCATATGTGCCTGGGGTGTTAGCCACACACACATGCAGCATGTGTGACAATGTTGTGATCTCTGAAGTATGTCCATCATGTGTGTCACACATGCATGGACACATGCCTTCTGTTCGGGCTAATCCCATGTTGCACATGGACCAGGTCAGGTATGTCTACTCCGGACATGGTGTACACTCAGTTTTCATAATCATGTGTGTCAAAGTAAATTGGATGCATTGTGCAATGTGCAATCAGGTGTCAGCCTCTGTCTCATTGTGGAGTGGGCTGGCTTTTTAGACTCCTGGGGTGTCAATGACTTTTGGGTGGCCAGACATCTGACATGTGGCTGTTGGATCTTCACGATGGGGTCACACATAGGTGTGTAATCACTTGACTGTGCCTGATGGTGTGGCCAAAATTTAAGTGCAGACAGCTGTACTTCATTGTCAACAGACTGTGATGTGCTCATGTTGCCAGACTTGTGCTTGCTGTCACTCTACTGTGGCATATGTTGGAAGTGGGATCATCATTTGCCTTCACATGTGGGTAGCAGTGGGGCAACATGTGCACTTGACAGATGCAGGGTTTATATTCCCCACAACTACATGATTGAGATACAGGGCAGACTGTTTGTTTTGTGATGCACTGCCCAAGTGACAGAAGGCAGCAATGACTGATTACACAGACTGCCCTGAAGCATGTTGTTTAAATTGCTCTGGTGTATCCTGCAGTGATGGAAGTTGTCCTGCATGCACTCAATTCTGCCATCGTCCAGCAAGACATGCGCACATCATGGTGTGTGGTGAAGGAAGCATATCCATATTACTGACAATTACTTTGTCCATCCCTTTACCTGACACATGTACAAACTCAGTGGCAGGAGATGGTATATGTGTGTACTGACACATTTCCATCACAAATCCTGCAGTTCATGCAACTGTTTATGTGGTGCATGTGTTCACAAATGAGTCGTGTCTGGCTACATGCACCAGACTGATGTCTCCATGGACATGTAGGATATGAGGGGCATGGTTTGCTGGCAGACTGACATGTGTGTTTTGCAAATATGTGTCTGCAATTAAGAGTATTTACTGCAAATGATGCACAAACGTGCACTGTCATGTGCTGTTCTGACTGTGATGTGTGATGTCTATACAGGTGACTGATGTTTCTCTGTTTGCCCTGTTGATTTGCAGTTACATCTACGGACGCAGGAGGAGACAGCTCCACGGACCATGAGGAGCCAGAGCGCAAGACAGGGTCCGCTGCGGCGGATTCGGAGGGACCCAGTGGAACGGAGGGTGAGGGGGGCCACACTGAGGAGACCTCGGCTATGTCCACCTCCGCTGAGGAACACGCCAGCTTCAGTGAAGACTCCCTTGTGGAGGCGGGTGCCAGCAGCCCCCAGTCAACACCTAGCAGGTCTGGCCCCGCCACCACCACCATCTCCACCCTCCCTTCTGCTCCCATTCCAGATGTCCGTGGAGGCTCCCGTGTAAGGGAGCATGTCTCCTTCATGCCAGGCACCGCACCACCTGCCCCTGTCTCCCCTGCTGCCCTGAGTGTGGAGTCTGTGGACTTACTGAAGCAGCTCCATGTAGGTCAGACAGCGATGCTGAGTGTCCTCCATTCCCACACCAGTCTGTTGACACAACTGGTGTCCTTCATGGAGGGCATCTCATCAAGCATGTCTGCCCTACATCGGACCATTCAGGCCATGGCCTCCACACAGACGGCAGCAGTGTCCCTCATCCAACAGGCCCTCACCCCTGCTACCTCTGTCACATCCACAGTCACCACTCCCCTGCCTGTCCAACAGACACACACACCCGCACATGCACGCACCACATCAGGCAATGGCAGCACACAGACACGCATGCCAAAGTCTCGAGCAACAAGCACGCACACTCCGGGGACTGATGGAACACACACAGGGGATGGGTCACAGACACACAGACAGGCATCTACATGCACTCCGCATTCCTCAGATGCCTCTCCCTCCAAAACACCTTCCCTTGCCTCACCTACTGCCCCCACTTCCAAGCAGCTCTTCCTCTGTGACCTTGGCCTCTTCCCCACAGAACCATCTGCTCCAACTTATAGGGGGAAGAGGAAGTCACCCCGCACAGAGGGGAGTTCCCCTGCTAAACGGACACCCTCCCCCAGGCGCATGGACACTGAGGCCCCCACCCGCAAGTCTCCCCGGACCAGGAAGGGTAAGACACCACCAAAGGCACAGGCTTCCACCTCACACTCTCCATCCTGCAGCCCCCGGAAGCCAATACACAGGTCCTACGGCCATTCCCTGCACCAGGTTCACCCACACACCCATACCGCATACCCAGGATGCTTAGGCCCTCCCCCTTCCACATGCACTTCCACCCCTGCCTCACATGCTCAGCCTGTTCCTGCCACTGGTGTGGAAACCATGTCTCCCCCTCTGTCCTGCCCACCTCATCTGAACCCCATTTCACTCCTCTTGATGTTGGCACTGCAGTAGGAGGGACATCCCACCCATCTGCTTTGGGCACTGCAGTTGAGAGCCCGTCCACCACATCTGTCCTGCACACTGCAGTGGTGCAGGTTGACCCCACATCTGACTTGTGCCCAGCAGTGGTGACGGCGCCCACTGTGTCAGACCCCTCCACTGCAGTTGCTGACGTCACTCCTGCACCCACCACACCTCCCCTGCCCCATTCTCCTGTCCCCTGATCCTGTCCCTGCGGTGCCTGGCCTGCCACTATGTATGCCCCTCCAAGGTGTGAGATGTCCCTGGTCCATAGCAGTGCAGGCAATGAATGGATTACAAGTTTTCACCTGTTACCCTGGTTGGACTCTTTGATGGACTGGCCATTGGCCTTTTTGCATCGTGGCATGAACATTCATGAAGATTTTATTGCTGAACAAAGCCATTTTTGTTATCCAGTGGTGTTGCATATTATGTACATGATGTTGATGATGTGTATCATGAACTTGCTATTGTAATGGTGTCTGTGTTTGTGCTACAGCGACACTGCACTGTTATGTCTTTTCCCGGCCAATGACAGTGTGTTTTTGGGAGGTTTTACACTAGTGTCCCTGTGTCTCCTGGATCATCGGCCTGCACATTCATCATGTTTGGTATCTCCCATTGCTGACATGGTATGGAACTTGTTCACATAACATCTACAGTCTGTTGTGTGTGTGTGTCTGTTGGTGTTGATATGTGTGTATTCCTCATGGTGCTCACTTTGCACATTGTCTGACTGTTCACTGGAGTCATTGTCAAGGGTCATGGCCATTGCTTGTCTGCACATGGCAGGGGTGGTTCTTGTGATATACGGCAATATTTGCCAAACTAAGTCTATGTTTGTATGTGACACAACCACTACATTGCCACAACATTGCTTGTGCAATTTGTACACAGACTCATGCATGCTGTTTTGGAGATGCTGCTATTTTCAGGGACACAATTACCTTTTGGTCACTGTGGTGGTGGGGGGGGTTTATGTCCCATTACAATGGTGATCAGTTGCAGCAGGATATTAGTGACACACATTTGCATTTTGGGCACACATGTGTTGTGAGTCACATTGTATGTCCACTGCCACATTCTGTGTTGTGAGCATTTGTCACATTAAAACATGCAATGTGGCAAAGATGGTAGAGGGGGTGGTTTGCTTAGTCTCCCTATGTGTGTGTATCCTGGTGTTGATGGGCATCCTGCCCCCTATGAGTGGGGATGGTCATTCAGATAGGCATCCACCCCCCTCTGGGGTGGGCAATACTGTGGGTGATAGGCATCCACGCCCCTCTGGGGTGGACAATACTGTGGGTGATAGGCATCCACCCCCCTCTGGGGTGGATAATACTGTGGGTGATAGGCATCCACCCCCCTCTGGGGTGGGCAATTCTGTGGGTGATAGGCATCCACCCCCCTCTGGGGTGGACAATACTGTGGGTGATAGGCATCCACCCCCCTCTGGGGTGTACAATGATGGGAGTGATAGGCATCCACCCCCCTATGGGTGGGATATGCTGGGAGTGATAGGCATCCACCCCCCTCTGGGGTGGACAATACTGTGGGTGATAGGCATCCACCCCCCTCTGGGGTGGACAATACTGTGGGTGATAGGCATCCACCCCCCTCTGGGGTGTACAATAATGGGAGTGATAGGCATCCACCTCCCTATGGGTGGGATATGCTGGGAGTGAGAGGCATCCACCCCCCTCTGGGGTGGACAATACTGTGGGTGATAGGCATCCACCCCCCTCTGGGGTGGGCAATACTGTGGGTGATAGGCATCCACCACCCTATGGGTGGGATATGCTGGGAGTGATAGGCATCCACCCCCCTCTGGGGTGTACAATAATGGGAGTGATAGGCATCCACCCCCCTATGGGTGGGATATGCTATTTGGGATAATCATCCACCCCCCTATGGTGGTGTTTCCTTTTGTGTACTCGTGACATTTTGGTGTGTGATAGGTGTCTGACTTACCTTCTGCGTTGTGCGCGTCGGTAACGATGGGCGTACAGTATAGGGAAGACATGCGCGATTGGATACATGGCTGCTCCGTCTCGTCCCCGTTGTTCGTGTTCTGGCACGACTCGGAGCTTTCATTCATACGCCTCGTCCGGATGCTGTGACGTGCTGGAGCCGGCGCCCTGTGTGACGCGTATTGGGGACGCATCGTACTTGTGTATCCGGAAATTTGTTTGTTTGCGCCTCCGTACGACTCGCTTTTTGTGTTTCCTGAGCCTGTTCGCTACTGACATAGTGCACGAATCGGAGCGGACGATTCGGTCGGAGATTTGCCTGTTATACGCATCATACTTGCTAGTTTGTAGGAAAAAGCCCCGGATACGAGTCGGACGTAAGGTAAGCCTACGAATAGCATTGGGAAGGCACTTTTGGCGACATCGGAATCGGCCCCTTTGTGTGTGGATATGCCCCTTGTGAAAGGGCAGTAAACTGTGACTCACAGTGAATCTAGCCAATGGATAGAAGAAAAATGTGAATGACACGACCACAGACTAAAGGATAAAGTATTGCTGAAAACTCTTATAAGAATATTTTGTATAAACATAATTGTAGTGAAACCAAAAAGTCTTACCTAACACCAGACCTAAAAGAGCCTAAAAGAGCCAATCAACCTGGTGGTGGCTGCCAGACTCTTGCCTTTACTAATTTTGAAAGTCTTTATTGCAAATAGAGAAGGTTGAAAAAATAGATGAATAGACAGGGTTGAAAAGACAGATAAATAGAGGAAGTTGAAAAGATAGGCAAATAGAGAAGGTTGAAAAGGTAGATAAATAGAGAGGGTTGAAAAGATCGATAGACAGACAGGCAGACAGGCAGACAGGTAGACAGATAGATAGATAGATAGATAGATAGATAGATAGATAGATAGATAGATAGATAGATAAATATAGGAACTGGATTAAATGGCACAGTTTCAATTTGCAATATAATAGTTGAAATGTTGAATATAAGCACAACATACAAAAGCAAACCATAAAGTCAGAAAAGCATTACATACAGACTAAAGTGATTCACAAGTAAAGCTGTAGTCCTCAATTAAAATATATGCCAGCATGACATACAGAAGAGCAGTTATAAATGCACTTTATGGTGTGCATAATAATGAGGATAACTTTATAAAGAACAGTTTTCAAACAGACACAATCCATTACGCTGTGAAATAACTGCAGTCAGTTGAACAAAAAACACTCCAAAAGGAATCTACAACACCATTAGCAGGAGACAGCAACAGATAAAGCTGGAATGAGCCCTGTGCTCACATAAAAAATAACTGGTAGAAAGTATCCTGCTATCACATCAGGCTCTACACACAAAGGCAACAAAAAAGTAATAATAAAGTAAAAACAAATACAACCAAAGGCAACACTAAAGTAACAACAAAACAAAAACAAAAACATTGAAGAAAACTACCTTGTGTGTGGAAGTGCTGCTTGTAAAAGAGTAAAATGCAGTCACTCAAAGTGAAGTTAGATGGTGGCTGAAGTAGACTGATCCATTATCCCATACTGTCTGCTCTTGTGAGCAGTAGCAAACTGGGAATGACACAACAGGCCAATGGATGAAGAGAGCTGTCTGTTAGCCCCTTTAAGTAAGTATTTTATTCATATAATTTTAGTAAAATCAAAAGGTCTTGGCTAACGCCAGACCTAAAAACAAAGCCAAACACATTCAGAAATAAAAACCTAATTATGCACGTTTCCCCCTAAAAGGCAGGCCTACTAGTCCACATTTGCAATATTTGCAATTGCAGTATTTGCAAAAGTAACTCATCAATTAAACAAAATACATTTATGTTGTTGTTCTGCCAACTGTGAATGGATTACTGGTTGAAACCTCATAAATTTTGTTTGGTATACCACCAAAATTATCAGATGCTTTTTTTGTCTTCCATAGGTGTTGGTTGCACTTCTTGCATCTACTGCAACTTGCCAGATGCAAGTTTTTGCGATTTTTTTGCGACTCACAAAACGGAATGTACTAATGTGTCTTAGGCACATTTAGCGATTCCCAATGGGTTCACAAATGACCTGCCTCATCAATATTCATGTGGCAGGTCACAATTTGTGACCCATTGGGAATGGGCTACAATCACAGAGATGGTGGCCTGCTGGGGACAGCAGACCACCATGTCTGTGTTTGATTTTTAAATAAAGCACATTTTTTTCCCAAATGCTGCCCATTTTCCTTAAAGGATAATGGAATGCGTTTAAAAGAAAAAAAATAAAATTTTCCTTTTCATTTTTTGAGGGCAGGCAGTGGTCCGTGGAACCACTGCCTGCTCTTAAGAAAATATTTTCACATACATTCACAAATAGGAAAGGGTACCAGAGGGACACCTTCCCATTGGCGACTGGCTTACCACCTACTTGAAGTAGGTGTTAACTGTCATTGTTTTGCAACCGCAATTGTGGTCACAAAACAATCGTACACACCAGTGTGACTCGTTATTAGGAAGGGCGCCCTTGGCACAGCCCTTTCTAATAGCGACTCGCATACCCTGTTTTGCGAGTCGGTAATAGGTTACCGACTCACAAAATAGGGTTTGTACATACTACAACCTTTTTTAGCGGTCGCAAATGGCCTGATTTTCCATTTGCGACCACTAAAAATAGTCGTACATCTGGCCCCAAGTGCCTTGGCAGACATTAACTACAGTCATAGCAAAACATGGTGAAAGTTGTTGGCTCTTCCTCATGATAATGTATTAGTTCAGGCAACAGGAATGTGAAGATTGCTGACATTCACTGTTGTTTGTCTGCATTTTAAGCTTAGTCCATGTATGAAACATGTACATGAAGCAAATGGGAATCATACACCCAAGCTAATTTGCAGCTAGCCAGGCTCACCCTGAATATTCCTAAACAACAGTCAGTAAATAATGGGTTAAAACACCTTCAACGGCTCCCCATAAAAAAACGTATTGTGTTCAAACCCGTTTGCTTAGTGCATAAGGCCCACTATCAGAGCTGCCCGACAGGACTTAGGACAATGTATCATAGCTATGTCCCTGGTAGGAATCTTCACTCTGCTCACCTTAAACTGGTGACAGTGCCAAGATTTCACAAGTAGTGGGGAGGAAGAGCCTTCTCAACTGTGGCAGCAAAACTATGAAATTCACTGCCAAGTCATTTGACCGGTATTAGAGCTCACACCCCTTTAGGAAAGGTTAAAGACCTGGCTCTTCACACTATGGGCCATATTAACAAGAACAGGCAAGAAACTGCCGCTAAAGCGGTGATAAGGGGCTTGATAATATGCCCTATAGAATTCCAATGGAAGCCCAGGTTCTGGTGTGAAGGACATCAAACCTGGGCTTCTATTGGAATTCTATAGGGCATATTATCAAACCCCTTATCGCCGCTTTAGCGGCAGTTTCCTGCCGCTAAAGCGGCGATATGTTATCGCCCGTTCTTGATAATATGGCCCTATAGCTTTTTTTGCTAGACAGTGTATTCGCTAATCCAGGGGTGGACCTTTATCACTACGACCCTAGCACCTTGATGCCTTCTGCATTTGCCGCACTCTACAAATACCCTTCATTTAATTTCTTTTAATTACATTGAGCTTGTGCTTCTCTCTGTAGTGGGTAAGATTACTGTTGGACGGCCAGGCATTAACAAATAGTAAATATATGTTTTAATCATTGTTATATGACTTAACCTGTGGCTCCAGTCCGTGACTTGGAAACTATAAATGAACATCTTTAATGTAGGTTGCTATACCCTGTTAATTCCCTAATAAGAGGGCTAAAATAGATAGCTACTCATTGCTTGACAATACAATAATACAATACGATAATACTATTTTACATGCCGTCACAGGATAACTTAGAGTGGCAATGTGAATCCATCATCAAAGGTAGCTTCGGGTGGGGGCAAAGGGGAGTAGGGGTTTGGGGTATCTCATCTGCACCGAGGCCCAATACAGAGCAGCTAGTTAAGAGTGAGCTCCATATCTTTTGGGTCCATCACAAAATTTTGCATGTGTGAGGAGGGGTTAGAGTCACTGAAGGGATCCATCACTGATTAAGGCTGTAGATGTTCTGGTGGCGATAATGCACAGTATGCTGGGGTGTAGGCAGTTGACATCCTAGACTTCCCTCTCTCCTCCTGCGCAATTCCAGCTTGCACATTCCGTGCCATGACCAGAGTGCCATCCCCCACCAGAATGTCCACATACCATGCTCCTTATCTGTCTAATGCTCCCATCCCCTCCTCCAGACGAACCTCTCCCACCAATAGCAGACTGCCTTGCGCACCAGCTGACATACTTTCAACTAAACTACTTTCTTTTCTTGTCTGAGAAAATGAAGGAAGTAGTCCATGCCAGTCCAGATGCACACTCTGAGAGAAAAAGTCGAACAAATCTTCTGGGTATACTGAGAGGGAGGTTGGCAGGGTTTGCTCTTTGATGGCGCAGATGGAGGAGCAGGCTCTCCTGCCTCTGTGTTGTAATGAATATGATGGGGCATGAGGAGCTCCAGGCACCTACACTGTCTTCACACACAAACCCTAATACAGCTCCACCTTTACCCTCCCCTAATCTCTGCTTCCGGCCATTTGTATCTGTGCTGGTATGATGTGAATGCATACGTTGCATATTACTGGACTTTCATGTGCCATCAATAATCACTGGACTAGCCACTAACCTTGGGTTCTGGAGTAGCGTGCTAATCACTGTAAAGTGCTTCAATGTTTTTTCCACTTAAAACGTTTAAAATTAATATCTCTGGTGCTACTTATTAAATTTGTGTCATTTTGGTGTCAAATAGTTTTTAAAATGTAATCTATTTTTTTTAATTGATTTGAGATTTTTGTGTGTGTGTTTTCACTTAATTGCTGTTTGTGTGCTGCATAAATACTTTACACATTGCCTCTTAGTTAAGCCCCACTGATTTTGTGTCAAGCTACACAGGGTTAAGCATAGGTTAATTTAGTGACTTTTTGTGGTTCATACTGCAAGGGATTGTGGCTGTTGCTTGACCAGGGCTCACACCCCAGTCAACCAACAACGCAATGTCTCACAATGGAAAGAGGATGCAGTGTAACTGGGAAACCAGATTTAAGTCTCAGCATCGACTCAACTTCCTGTGATTCTGGACAAATCACTTAGGGCCTTATTATGACAATGGTGGTCCTGGACCGCCATAGTCGTGGTTGCTGTCAGACCACCGCTACACTGCAGCACCGTGAGCCGCATTACTGTTGTGGCGGTTGGACCACCACTGAACCACTGCGGATCAAGGATTCCGTGGTGGTCTTGTAGTGGTTTGATTCCAAATATGCTGGTGGTGCCACAGCAGCATCGCCAAGCATATTTTGAGTTGCCTCTCCCTCACCCTCACCCTTTTAATGGCACTGAGACTGCCATGAAATGGGTGGTGGGGAGGCAACAAAGGGGGCCCTAACAGGGCCCCTTTGTGCCTCTGGGACTGAGGGTGCATGCAGGAGGACACAACTCCTGTAGATTTGCACCCCAGTTCCTGCATGGTGCAGCATTCACCACATGGTGCATGCCGCACCGTGCAGGAACGTGCTGTGGCGGTGTCATCGCAGTGCCTGTCTAAGGCTCTCCTATAAGTCTTAGACAGGTTTAAACAGGCACCGCCGTAACACCGCCGCAGTGCCACCCGCCAGTTACGGATTACTATCGTAATCTGGCGGGCGGTCTCAATCTGGGCTTGGCGGTCCTCCGGCAGTGCGCTTGCGTCGCGGCTCGCAGGCGGACCGCTAAACTCAAAAGAAGGCCCTAGCTCTCCCCGTACCTACAAAAAATTGTGTGCTTGTGTAATGTATCCTATGCTCATGTAAAGCGCACCAATACCTTTAGGTCGAATTCGTACTATATAAAACAGCAAAAAAAAGCCTTCTTAGGGGTAGAAAGCACTATATAAATCCAATTACAAGTTTTATTATTTCGGGCCTGCTTTTATGACATAAATCACATACTTAGGGAGAGATCTACATTACCATCTGTTTTTAAAGATTTTTTACAGAAATTAAACTGCTGTTTTAGTAATTGTTGTTAATCGTCTAAAACATTCTGTGCTCTGAAGATGAATAGGGTTTAATTATATGACTGAAACTCCAAGTCCAACAGTTTTTTTTGTTTTTCATCTTTAAATTAGTCTTATACTCTTTTTATTTTGCCTCCCGCGAATCACATCACAAATAAAGATGAACTGCAGAACTGTAGTCATTATACACAGAACTGACGCTTCCGCAAAGCAATTTTATTTCTGAGAATTATGCAATGAACGTTGATTTTTTTCTATGCCTTCTTAGTATTTCTTTTTGAAGAGGAAGCTTCGAAAGAAAAGCAGGTATTAATTTCTCTTGTTTATGATAACGCTCTCGAAAAGTGCTTTGATTGTCTGGGAACCTTTTATTTATCTGCTTTAGTCCTCAACATGGCGGCCTCTCTGTGTGCCCTGTTGGATGAAAGTCTTCCGAAGTGTACAAAGTACTTTTTTGTCATTTAGATTTTTTTCACGGGGTCTCCCTTGAAGAACATTAAGCGTAGCGCCCACATATTTGGCTCCTCTGCTCGTGAAAGACCTGTTTTGTCCATGGTTTTCCAGTCTGATTAAACCTTTTTCTGAAGCTGTGTCGCAGTTGTCTCTGAGGTCAGATCACATGACACTGGCCTTTTGTCTGTTGCTTTCAATAACGCTGGCCCTGTGTGCTTGAAAAACAGGACAGGATGCCTCTATTTATTAAGTTAATACCCACGAATGTGAATTACCTTTCTTAAATGAAACGTAGGACCTGATCGCCATTTTCAATGGAATGTGTGAAGAACAGCCCTTGGAAGCACACGAATCCTGTTTTGGAACGTTCTCCTTACTAATCGGTATTGACTACTTATTGGTACCTTTTAAGCAAAATTAGGATTAATGAGTAGTGCCAGATTTATATTGCAAGCAATTGTACTCACCATTTTTCCTACTGAAAGAGCAAGGAAGTGGGAAATTATTGCTTATCCAATTTATAGGCACTGATAAACCAAAAACCTGAATCTACTGGAGGAGTTGGGGGAGCACAGTCGGTAGAATTAAAAGCTAAGACACTGGGCCTCATTTATGGGTTTCTTGCCGTTGGGCAGCGCAGCAGGCCCTACGGCAAAAGAAAAGGGCAGGAATGCACCGTATCTATTAGATAGGGTGCATTCCTGTCCTTTTCCCCTGCACTAGTGCACAATGGGCTGCTGTGCGCCAACGCAGGCACCTTTGCACCATGGTGTAAGGGTGCCTGCGTTGCGGGAATGATTATTTTTGTGCAGGAAGGCAAACCTTCCTGCACAAAAACAATCACAAGAGTCTTTTTCCTCTTTCTATGTGTGCTGCAGAATGCAGCACACTTAGAAAGAGGAAAAACTAGGAGAATTAAACATAGTTCTCCTCGTTGTGCCTCCCTTACGCCTCCCCTAAGGAGGTGTAGGTTTTTGGCGCTGACTCAGACTTATGATTTCTCGTAAATCTGGGGCAGTGTAAAAAAGCCATGGATGTTGCTGGGAATGCCCCAGCAACAACCATGGAACGCCCCTTTCACGCAGTTTTCTGCATGAAAGGGGCACATATTTATAAGGGCATGAAAAGCGACGTAACGTGGCTGTACACGTGGCCTTATAAATATGCCAGTGGCACATTGTGCCACTAGAACGTCAAAAAAATGACATTCCGGCGGCGCAATAGTGCCAGTGGGGCTTCATAAATGAGGCCCAGAATCTTTTCAGTCATTGTGTTTTTCTGCTCAGACGCTCAACTAAGAGTTCAATGAGGGGTGATTTCGGTGACGGCTATTAGTTAAAAGGATAACTGCCTACCATGAAATTTAATTATATGATCGATCACCTTATTAAAATAATGTAACAAACTTCTCATCTCTTTTCCTAATCACAGATCTTATAAAATGTAGGTGAGGAAGACAAACATCCACTCTAGGCCTTTAAATAAACATATTTAGCTTCCGCCCATGTCAATGTGGGTTTACCATAGTAGGCCAAAATTGATGCTGCAGCAGCCCATCTGAAACATTTCTGTGGGTGCCAGCAAATCATCAATAGAAGATGATCCTTCTGGTGCGTGGATATGGTGGATGTAGCAGCAAACAGTCCTGTACCACTATTCATTGTTCAATGTGTTATTTCCTATCCGGCATATAGCCCTCAATCTCTTTAATAAAACGCTGAGTTGGTTTACTCTGGTCTAAAATATTGAGAAAATGTTGCTTCCTGCATAAGGTGAGACAAATGTAGTTTTGTTTTCTGTCTGAAAGAGCGTTCACTGAATACCAAAGCTGTGGACTTTGCAGCATCGATTTAATTCAGGTGGCTTTGGTTTTAAGACTGGGCAAACTAGATTGAGGAGCCCAGGATCAAGAGCCTTTCAGGTAAGTTGCAGTCCATAGAACCCACAAGGTTTATAAGCCTACTGATTAGGGGGAACTTGTATGCATGGGCGTAGGAGTGGGAAGAGCGGGAGTGAGGGAAATTTGTTCACGTAGTTGTTGAGTAGAGGCTGGGTCTGTTCTAAGATTTTTGGGTCCCCGGCAGAAAGGGAAAATGCGAGGCCCACCTAAGTTGGAAGCAACGTGACGTCACAGGAAGTGCCATCAATTGACTATTAATCCTTTGCCATTAGGTAGCGACTTTGCAAGAATCCACTTTGCTTGTGTGGCAGTGGCGGTTCGCAGAGGGAGTGCTGCGGGGCGGTGGGGCGGGGGAGGGACAGGGGGGGCCAACTCGGCGATGCAGCGAGCGCAAGGTAAATAGTTTTATTTATTTATTTACTTACTTTACTCCTGGCCATCGTATGTCCAACTCCACTTCCCCCACCATGCCCCTCCCCATCCCGCTTCACCGCAGCACTCCCTCTGCGAGCCGCCACTGTTGTGTGGATATCAGTAAAGCAATAAAAACATAAAACATAACTGTAAGAAAATAAGTGCATATATTTTAAATCTCTAAGCTAGGCTGAGGTTTCTCCAAAACGTATATATTTACTCTAATGTTAACATATTTATTCCGGCTAATGCATTATTTTGTATGTCTGTGGTATTTATATAATGGTTATGTAACCAAAAAGCAGTGGAAACCTGAGCAGGGAAAAGACACAGTCAACTTGTGTTAGCAGGTGTAGCTGGTTTGTTACGGCACCATGATGAAGTGTTTCTTAAAAAGCGGAGTAGTCAGCTGGTTCCTAATTTTGCAGCTATGTTGGGGCTATCCGAATAGATTTGGGGATGTCTTTCCAGATCCTCATAGATGCAGAAGGCCTTTTACCTTAGTGCTTTCTTAGTTACACTTCTTAGTTTCCCTTCTAAAAAGGTCCCGGTTGTGGGTATGTGGAGAACCACCTGTAATCTGATTTTGAAGGGGGTGCTGGCTGGTAAGGGCAGTCTGTGGAGCTTTAATGGGGGGCGAGGTTGATATGGTTATATAACTTCAGGACCAAAAGAAGAATGCTGCAGCATGTATGATGGCTTTACAAGGGGATAGTGTGGACAAAAAATTAAGTTGGTTTCCTATGTACCCTGTGACGTATGACACAGAGGGGTCGATTCCGATTCGGGCCGGAAAAAGCACCGACCGACTCAGAGCCGGAAAAATTACCGACCGACACGTACCAGTGGCGCCCGACACGCCAAGTACGATGCAAGCCGCGATAAATCCGACCGACACGTTAGGAAACCAAGCCGACCGACCGAGCCGCTCAGAAAATAGCAATCCGGCCGGAAAAACACGCGAATCCAACCGACCGACACGCACCCGGAACAAATCCGACCGAATCGTACCCGCCAACTCCAAACCGCAAAGTACGATGCAAGGCGCGAAAAACACGACCGAGTCGGACGGAGGACAAGCCGTACGACCGACACGCATACAAAACCGAGCCGAAGCAACACAATACACCGCGACCGACGCGTACGCAGCATACAAAACTGCACAAACACAGCGTGAACGAAACGGAAAACACCGTACGAGACCAATGCAGGGTCCGACTCGGTCACAAGAACCCTGCACAAAGGAAAAACCAACCAAAAAAAGGCCAAACAAGCAATTACCAAGCCAATAAATACTGGGGGGTGGGGACAGAGAACAAAGACACACCCACAACTCCACCTATATAAAGGACACAAATCACTACCATGAGCCTTTGCAAATGCCATTCCACTGCCAGCACCCAAGAGAAAGCAACCACACACCCACAGCTCATCCCTCACACAAGCCACACACCATCAGCACACCAACAAATACCTACCTCACATACACCCAGCACAACACACACCCACACACCCTCACCTGCACACCAACACACACATCACCCACCATCACCACCCATCACCATGCCCCCAAGAAGAATCCCAAGTTCCTAGATAGTGAATTGGAAGTGATGGTAGACGAGATCCTCAGGGTGGAGCCACAGCTGTTTGGCACTCTGGTCCAACAGACCCCCATGTCGCAGAAAACCAAGATGTGGGAGAGGATCATCAACAGGGTGAACGCCCAATCACCATGTCGGCGCACAAAGACGGACATCCAGAACAGGTGGTATGACGTGCGCAGGAGGGTACGGGACCTGCTGAAGATAGACTACATCAACAGCCAACACACCGGCAGTGGCCCTCCTGCCAAGCCAATATACCTCAGGCCCTGGGAGGAGAAGGTGCGGGCCATCCTTCCGCCAGTGAGCGTATATGGACTAGAGAACATCCCAGAGCCTGGTGAGTACACAACAAATGTACACAATAAACTGCCACAAAACACACACATCACTGTCAAGGGGAGAGTCAAACCATGCACTCATAGCAATTACACAGCAACTAGAACAGAATCATCCCAAAATGTGTATGTCAGTCAGATAAACACAACACATGCCATCAAAAAAGTCACATCCAACTGTGCCAACACATGTACAAACACAACCACAACTACAGCTAGGCAGTGGCACAAATAGAACTAACACACACATCCACACATGTAGCCACCACAACAACACCAACACACAGTGAAGACCACTCAAAGGAAGGAATTCTGTGTATGCTGGCCAAGTCAGTGTAGCCAATAGCATCATGGGAGTCGCAGTCACACATATTGCCCCCCCACAACTGTCCCATCAACACCACCCTGAACCATGCTCACATCACAGGGAGTGGAGAAGGACTCACAAGATGGCTGACACTGGCTACTGCTGTGGGAGCACAAGGCCCTGCTGGCAACTGTGCACCAACAAACAGCAGGACACCACTGACTGACATCCTGAGAGACAACTTCCACTCCCTGCAATGCAAGCACGTTCCATGGTGGGATATCTGGCTGGCTGGCTGGGTGGGAAGGGGGACTTGCAGCACTGACTATAGTCACCAGCACCTCCCCTCACCCCCCCAACACAAACTCCACAGTACCCACCTGGTAGAATGCAATGCCCTCCATCCTAACACAAGATCCCACAAAGCACCACCACCCTGGGTTATGTTGTGTGAAGCACAGGGACACTCTTGGGACTCTTAGCCAAACAACTGCCAGGACAACACTCCCAGCCATCCTGTCAGCACAGCCAGCCCACCCCACAGGGAAGCAGAGTCAAAAGGAAGGAAGCATGGGCATGCTGGGAAGGGGGGTGGAGGCAATAGCATGATGGGAGTCGTAGTCACAGACATTGCTCACCCCCACAACTGTCCCATCAACACCACCCTGAACCATGCTCACATCACAGGGAGTGGAGAAGGACTCACAAGATGGCTGACACTGGCTACTGCTGTGGGGAGCACAAGGCCCTGCTGCCAACTGTGCACCAACAAACAGCAGGACACCACTGACTGACATCCTGAGAGACAACTTCCACTCCCTGCAATGCAAGCACGTTCCATGGTGGGATATCTGGCTGGCTGGCTGGGTGGGAAGGGGGACTTGCAGCACTGACTATAGTCACCAGCACCTCCCCTCACCCCCCCCAACACAAACTCCACAGTACCCACCTGGTAGAATGCAATGCCCTCCATCCTAACACAAGATCCCACAAAGCACCACCACCCTGGGTTATGTTGTGTGAAGCACAGGGACACTCTTGGGACTCTTAGCCAAACAACTGCCAGGACAACACTCCCAGCCATCCTGTCAGCACAGCCAGCCCACCCCACAGGGAAGCAGAGTCAAAAGGAAGGAAGCATGGGCATGCTGGGAAGGGGGTGGAGGCAATAGCATGATGGGAGTCGTAGTCACAGACATTGCTCACCCCCACAACTGTCCCATCAACACCACCCTGAACCATGCTCACATCACAGGGAGTGGAGAAGGACTCACAAGATGGCTGACACTGGCTACTGCTGTGGGGAGCACAAGGCCCTGCTGCCAACTGTGCACCAACAAACAGCAGGACACCACTGACTGACATCCTGAGAGACAACTTACACTCCCTGCAATGCAAGCACGTTCCATGGTGGGATATCTGGCTGGCTGGGTGGGAAGGGGGACTTGCAGCACTGACTATAGTCACCAGCACCTCCCCTCACCCCCCCAACACAAACTCCACAGTACCCACCTGGTAGAATGCAATGCCCTCCATCCTAACACAAGATCCCACAAAGCACCACCACCCTGGGTTATGTTGTGTGAAGCACAGGGACACTCTTGGGACTCTTAGCCAAACAACTGCCAGGACAACACTCCCAGCCATCCTGTCAGCACAGCCAGCCCACCCCACAGGGAAGCAGAGTCAAAAGGAAGGAAGCATGGGCATGCTGGGAAGGGGGTGGAGGCAATAGCATGATGGGAGTCGTAGTCACAGACATTGCTCACCCCCACAACTGTCCCATCAACACTACCCTGAACCATGCTCACATCACAGGGAGTGGAGAAGGACTCACAAGATGGCTGACACTGGCTACTGCTGTGGGGAGCACAAGGCCCTGCTGCCAACTGTGCACCAACAAACAGCAGGACACCACTGACTGACATCCTGAGAGACAACTTCCACTCCCTGCAATGCAAGCATGTTCCATGGTGGGATATCTGGCTGGCTGGCTGGGTGGGAAGGGGGACTTGCAGCACTGACTATAGTCACCAGCACCTCCCCTCACCCCCCCCAACACAAACTCCACAGTACCCACCTGGTAGAATGCAATGCCCTCCATCCTAACACAAGATCCCACAAAGCACCACCACCCTGGGTTATGTTGTGTGAAGCACAGGGACACTCTTGGGACTCTTAGCCAAACAACTGCCAGGACAACACTCCCAGCCATCCTGTCAGCACAGCCAGCCCACCCCACAGGGAAGCAGAGTCAAAAGGAAGGAAGCATGGGCATGCTGGGAAGGGGGTGGAGGCAATAGCATGATGGGAGTCGTAGTCACAGACATAGCTCACCCCCACAACTGTCCCATCAACACCACCCTGAACCATGCTCACATCACAGGGAGTGGAGAAGGACTCACAAGATGGCTGACACTGGCTACTGCTGTGGGGAGCACAAGGCCCTGCTGGCAACTGTGCACCAACAAACAGCAGGACACCACTGACTGACATCCTGAGAGACAACTTCCACTCCCTGCAATGCAAGCACGTTCCATGGTGGGATATCTGGCTGGCTGGGTGGGAAGGGGGACTTGCAGCACTGACTATAGTCACCAGCACCTCCCCTCACCCCCCAACACAAACTCCACAGTACCCACCTGGTAGAATGCAATGCCCTCCATCCTAACACAAGATCCCACAAAGCACCACCACCCTGGGTTATGTTGTGTGAAGCACAGGGACACTCTTGGGACTCATAGCCAAACAACTGCCAGGACAACACTCCCAGCCATCCTGTCAGCACAGCCAGCCCACCCCACAGGGAAGCAGAGTCAAAAGGAAGGAAGCATGGGCATGCTGGGAAGGGGGTGGAGGCAATAGCATGATGGGAGTCGTAGTCACAGACATTGCTCACCCCCACAACTGTCCCATCAACACCACCCTGAACCATGCTCACATCACAGGGAGTGGAGAAGGACTCACAAGATGGCTGACACTGGCTACTGCTGTGGGGAGCACAAGGCCCTGCTGCCAACTGTGCACCAACAAACAGCAGGACACCACTGACTGACATCCTGAGAGACAACTTACACTCCCTGCAATGCAAGCACGTTCCATGGTGGGATATCTGGCTGGCTGGCTGGGTGGGAAGGGGACTTGCAGCACTGACTATAGTCACCAGCACCTCCCCTCACCCCCCCAACACAAACTCCACAGTACCCACCTGGTAGAATGCAATGCCCTCCATCCTAACACAAGATCCCACAAAGCACCACCACCCTGGGTTATGTTGTGTGAAGCACAGGGACACTCTTGGGACTCTTAGCCAAACAACTGCCAGGACAACACTCCCAGCCATCCTGTCAGCACAGCCAGCCCACCCCACAGGGAAGCAGAGTCAAAAGGAAGGAAGCATGGGCATGCTGGGAAGGGGGTGGAGGCAATAGCATGATGGGAGTCGTAGTCACAGACATTGCTCACCCCCACAACTGTCCCATCAACACCACCCTGAACCATGCTCACATCACAGGGAGTGGAGAAGGACTCACAAGATGGCTGACACTGGCTACTGCTGTGGGGAGCACAAGGCCCTGCTGCCAACTGTGCACCAACAAACAGCAGGACACCACTGACTGACATCCTGAGAGACAACTTCCACTCCCTGCAATGCAAGCACGTTCCATGGTGGGATATCTGGCTGGCTGGGTGGGAAGGGGGACTTGCAGCACTGACTATAGTCACCAGCACCTCCCCTCACCCCCCAACACAAACTCCACAGTACCCACCTGGTAGAATGCAATGCCCTCCATCCTAACACAAGATCCCACAAAGCACCACCACCCTGGGTTATGTTGTGTGAAGCACAGGGACACTCTTGGGACTCTTAGCCAAACAACTGCCAGGACAACACTCCCAGCCATCCTGTCAGCACAGCCAGCCCACCCCACAGGGAAGCAGAGTCAAAAGGAAGGAAGCATGGGCATGCTGGGAAGGGGGTGGAGGCAATAGCATGATGGGAGTCGTAGTCACAGACATAGCTCACCCCCACAACTGTCCCATCAACACCACCCTGAACCATGCTCACATCACAGGGAGTGGAGAAGGACTCACAAGATGGCTGACACTGGCTACTGCTGTGGGGAGCACAAGGCCCTGCTGGCAACTGTGCACCAACAAACAGCAGGACACCACTGACTGACATCCTGAGAGACAACTTCCACTCCCTGCAATGCAAGCACGTTCCATGGTGGGATATCTGGCTGGCTGGGTGGGAAGGGGGACTTGCAGCACTGACTATAGTCACCAGCACCTCCCTCACCCCCCCAACACAAACTCCACAGTACCCACCTGGTAGAATGCAATGCCCTCCATCCTAACACAAGATCCCACAAAGCACCACCACCCTGGGTTATGTTGTGTGAAGCACAGGGACACTCTTGGGACTCTTAGCCAAACAACTGCCAGGACAACACTCCCAGCCATCCTGTCAGCACAGCCAGCCCACCCCACAGGGAAGCAGAGTCAAAAGGAAGGAAGCATGGGCATGCTGGGAAGGGGGTGGAGGCAATAGCATGATGGGAGTCGTAGTCACAGACATAGCTCACCCCCACAACTGTCCCATCAACACCACCCTGAACCATGCTCACATCACAGGGAGTGGAGAAGGACTCACAAGATGGCTGACACTGGCTACTGCTGTGGGGAGCACAAGGCCCTGCTGGCAACTGTGCACCAACAAACAGCAGGACACCACTGACTGACATCCTGAGAGACAACTTCCACTCCCTGCAATGCAAGCACGTTCCATGGTGGGATAACTGACTGGGTGGGTGGGTGGGTGGGAAGGAGGTCTGGCTGTCAACCAAACACAATCAATGCAGACCATGTTCACACCCCAGAGAATACATAGAAATGCCCAAATAATGCAGGACAATGTGCCACACCAATATCAACCCCTGACTGTGACGACTTAGGACAATACAATGTACAGGCCCGCACCCCGAGGCACAGTCACAACTGTCAGGTGTGTCAACCACTGATGCCTGCAGAAACATGAAATACATTGTTTGTGTCTCCCAAAAACAGGTGATGATAGGGACACAGCAGCAGACGCTGAGGAGTCCCAGTCCCAGGCTCAAGAGGATGCCGAGCTCACTGGCGTCGTACAGCCTCTGTCCTCCTCGGACGATGAACAACCTGGCACATCCGGTGCAAGTCAACTTGCTGCACCAGCAGGACCACCAGCTGCAGCACCAGCAGGTCCACCAGCTGCACCCCCTGCACCCACCCCTCCAACGACTGTCACCACGAATACCATCCCTGCCGACATGGACAGAATAAGGAACAACACCAGCGCAGTGACCCTGGACCAACCTGGGGCCATGGACACCACCACCACCACCACCCCCAAGGTGGACCAGGGTTATCTGTGCGTGCAACTGCACACACTGCACATGTCAGCAGGGGTGGTGGGAGGGGTGGGAGACAGAGGTCGCTGCTTGCAGACGTTGCTGGTGTGCATGAAGACCCACAACTGGTACGCATAGCTGATGCGTACCAGTCCAGCACCGGAGAGCTCAGCCAGGTAGTGGGGCTCCTCAGAGACATCAAACAGCAGCAGGCTGCCCATCATGCCCGCTTGGACTCCCACATGTCCCACGTGGAGTCACACATGTCACGTGTGGACTCCCACATGTCCCGCGTGGAGTCCAAGTGGGATGTACTACATGAGATGACGGCGGTGCACAGGGACATTTTACAATGCCTCCGCCAGATGAACAGCAACCAGTCCACACCTCCCTGTGTGCCAACAACATCTGGTACCGAACAAACTGCAACTGCCACAGGGAGGGAGGAGGACTCTGGCGGAGAGTCCCCTGCACCGCAGCAGCCTGCACTTGAGGGCCCCCCAAGAAGAGGGGTCGTCCGAGGAGGGGAAAGTGAGAGGCTGATGGCCAAGCGCAACTCCCAGGAAGCCTGAACCTGTTCTGGATTTTCGCCTTTGTGCACAGACTGTTCACCCTGTTGATGGCAACACTACTCCCACACATTGCATGGGGAGTACAAGTTGGAACAATGTGTCAGACAACTGTGGCCCCGATACTGGGGATCCTGTCTACCTGGACTTTCAATTCACCTAGGAACTTGGGATTGCAAGATTCATGTACAGCACAATCCATCCTATGCACTATTAACACAGATGTATCACAATAAACACACTAATACACCATACTTGCCTCTGTCGTGATTCCAACGTGGGTGCTGTTATGGGGATGATGAACTGTAAAATTACACTGTGTATGCGAACTGCAACAGCAAGGACAACACAGGCATGTGAGTACAGGCAACGTGACACATATGAGGGAGACACACCACCAGGGCTACACAACACATACACACCTAGGCCATCTGACTCATTGCCTACACTGATGTTGCCAGGGAAGACGGTGCAATGCACAGACACCACACCCATTCCCAGTTGTAGTCAAGTAGCCCACAGGTGCAGTAAGCAAATGGCAGTCAAATGTGTGACCAAAGACAACGCACATCACTAAGTGAAGCACAGGTTTATTACACAGTAGCAACATGCCGTAACCACTACAGATGCAAGGTAACCCCACCTGGTAGCGGGCACACAGTCAACAACTGTAGACGGAAGGAAGTCCATGGGTGTGGCGCACATCACCTGTAGGGACACAACAGCTACCAGCCTGGATGTGCAATCACGTCGTCGGTGGACACAGTTGACCAAACGAATCTGAAAGTACCCTGTGAAGGACAGAAATGACACACAGTCAAAAGCAATGCAGTACAGGACAGATCAGCAAAACTCATGCACAATACATGTTACAAGATACCCACCCAGAACCAAGTTAGCATGTCAACACTGTTGGGGAGTACAGCCCACCTGTCACCACACATCGCAACACACATCCTGTCAAGTAGCCCATGGACACACTCCAACAGCACCAGAGCACCACCCACACATCATGCCAACTCACATCATTCACATGACACCTCAGGATACTCACATTCAGCTAAAGAAGTTGGTGATGAGCTGTGTGCGGACATCACCATCACCATCATCATCATCATCATCATCATCGTCACTGGCATCGTGGTCCAGGCCAGGATCCTCCACAGGTGGCGGATGTTGGTCATCGTCATCCTGGATGAGAGGCAACTCCTTCCGCACTGCCAGGTTGTGGAGCATGCAGCAGACGATGATAATCTTGCACACTTTCGCAGGGGCATATGGGAGGGACCCTCCGGTCTTGTCCAGGCAGCGGAAGCGGCTCTTCAGGAGACCAAAGGTCCGCTCAATCACTCTCCTGGTCCGACCATGTGCCTCATTGTAGCGCATCTGGGCAGGTGTCACAGGGTTCCTGAGGGGTGTCAGCAACCACGGCATGTTGGGGTATCCCGAGTCACCTACGGACAGACAAGTGCACATCAGCTGACTTGGAAAAGTGGGCGGAATACTACAGATCAGATCACACACAATGGCACAAAGTCAGTACACACCGACAAGCCAGGCACGCTGGTTCTGCATCTGTGCCATCAACCTGGGGATGCGACTACTCCTCATCACAAAGGCATCGTGTGCTGAACCAGGGAAACGGGCACACACGTGTGTGATGGTCATGTCTGCAAGACACACCACCAGTGCATTGACCGAGTGGTAGTGCTTGCGGTTCCTGTAGGCCTGCTCCTGGGCCTGTGGTGGTACCAAAGCCACATGTGTCCCATCAATGGAGCCAATGACATGCGGCATCCTCCCCAGGGCATAAAAGTCACTCTTCACGTCAGTGAGTCGTCGCAGTCTAGGGAAATATATGAACCGGTTCAGGAAGAGCAACATTGCCGCCAAGAAATCGCGGAGCACACGGCTGAACATGGTCTGTGACATCCCACCAGCAGACGCCACAGTATGTTGGAAGGTACCGGTGGCAAAGAAGTGTAGGGCTGCCATCACCTTCACCTTGGGGGTCAGCGCTGTAGGATACGGCCGGCCAGGCTGCAAATGTGGGGACAACTGCACTGCCAAATCCTCAATCAGCTGCCTGGTGAAGCGGTACCGTCGGATGCTGTCCCGTTCCACCATCGTTGCCAGGTCTGGGAATGGCCGATGGACAGCAGGAGCCCTGCAGTGCAGAGGAGAAGTAAGCAAGATCGTCAGTCACCCCACATATGCGGCATTGAACACACTCAAGTTCCCAACATACATCATCATGAGGCACAACTACATGAAGTGTGCAGTACCGGAACGACATGTATGGTACATACATGGCCAACATCTGTCAACACGGTCCTACAGGTGGCATCAATTTGTCCCAGGTTGGCCCATTGGATATCATGATGCTGTGTCAAAGTCACCCCCAGTGACATGTGAGGACAGATGTGCCCCAGGCACCACAGCTCAACGACAGGCACATTCCCAGGGACCCTGTAATGCCACATGGACACTGGCATCACCTGGAGTATCATGTGTACACCACAGCAAAACAAACATGACCCCCACAGGTAGTGGCCACACTTGCCATGGCAGGAGAGCCATGGACGTCTGTGACACACACGCACAACATCAGAGTCCATGCACACACAACGTGGATGTGGAGACTGTCTCCCATTGTGCACATGAAATCAGAGACATTGTAAACACTACATGCACAAAGACTGTGGAGGGCCATCACTATTGTGCCACTGGGACACCCTGGCTCAAACATACCGTCCCACATGGGACTCACGGGGTATGTGACATGACATACACAAACACCACTGTGAAATGTGACCATGACACATGCACAGATATGAACAGTTGCACATCACAGTGGTCACGTACACGTAACACCCAGGATCCTGTCCCCATGAACACGTGCACAGCCTGGGGGTGGCTGCCCACAGGTGACACCCACAGGACAACATGTACACCAACATACACACAATAGGAAATGCAGCCTTACATGCCTTATGATAAGGTTTGGACAGGCTGTCGTGATGTAGGTGTGCCCCTCACTCCCTGGGAGCTATCTGTGGCTGGCATATGTCCATCTGAGACAGGCATGCTGACCTATGCCAGTCACATATACAGTGATGCGTTGAACAGCAATGGACCGATCGGTGCCTCCGGCCGGCCCATTGCTTTCAATGTGTGCGGGTACGCGTTGTTCCCCTGTGCGCGTTGAACTGCAATGGACCGATCGGTGCCTCCGGCCGGCCCATTGCTTTCAATGTGTGCGGGTACGCGTTAGTACCCCTGTGCGCGTTGAACTGCAATGGACCGATCGGTGCCTCCGGCCGGCCCATTGCTTTCAATGTGTGCGGGTACGCGTTGTACCCCTGTGCGCGTTGAACAGCAATGGACCGATCGGTGCCTCCGGCCGGCCCATTGCTTTCAATGTGTGCGGGTACGCGTTGTACCCCTGTGCGCGTTGAACTGCAATGGACCGATCGGTGCCTCCGGCCGGCCCATTGCTTTCAATGTGTGCGGGTGCAGCGTTGTACCCCTGTGCGCGTTGAACAGCAATGGACCGATCGGTGCCTCCGGCCGGCCCATTGCTTTCAATGTGTGCGGGTACGCGTTGTACCCCTGTGCGCGTTGAACTGCAATGGACCGATCGGTGCCTCCGGCCCGGCCCATTGCTTTCAATGTGTGCGGGTACGCGTTGTACCCCTGTGCGCGTTGAACTGCAATGGACCGATCGGTGCCTCCGGCCGGCCCATTGCTTTCAATGTGTGCGAGTGCAGCGTTGTACCCCTGTGCGCGTTGAACTGCAATGGACCGATCGGTGCCTCCGGCCGGCCCATTGCTTTCAATGTGCGGGTGCGCGTTGTACCCCTGTGCGCGTTGAACAGCAATGGACCGATCGGTGCCTCCGGCCGGCCCATTGCTTTCAATGTGTCGCGGGTACGCGTTGTACCCCTGTGCGCGTTGAACTGCAATGGACCGATCGGTGCCTCGGCCGGCCCATTGCTTTCAATGTGTGCGGGTACGCGTTGTACCCCTGTGCGCGTTGAACAGCAATGGACCGATCGGTGCCTCCGGCCGGCCCATTGCTTTCAATGTGTGCGGGTGCAGCGTTGTACCCCTGTGCGCGTTGAACTGCAATGGACCGATCGGTGCCTCCGGCCGGCCCATTGCTTTCAATGTGTGCGGATGCAGCGTTGTACCCCTGTGCGCGTTGAACAGCAATGGACCGATCGGTGCCTCCGGCCGGCCCATTGCTTTCAATGTGTGCGGGTACGCGTTGTACCCCTGTGCGCGTTGAACTGCAATGGACCGATCGGTGCCTCCGGCCGGCCCATTGCTTTCAATGTGTGCGGTGCACGCGTTGTACCCCTGTGCGCGTTGAACAGCAATGGACCGATCGGTGCCTCCGGCCGGCCCATTGCTTTCAATGTGTGCGAGTGCGCGTTGTACCCCTGTGCGCGTTGAACTGCAATGGACCGATCGGTGCCTCCGGCCGGCCCATTGCTTTCAATGTGTGCGGGTACGCGTTGTACCCCTGTGCGCGTTGAACTGCAATGGACCGATCGGTGCCTCGGCCGGCCCATTGCTTTCAATGTGTGCGAGTACGCGTTGTACCCCTGTGCGCGTTGAACAGCAATGGACCGATCGGTGCCTCCGGCCGGCCCATTGCTTTCAATGTGTGCGGGTACGCGTTGTACCCCTGTGCGCGTTGAACTGCAATGGACCGATCGGTGCCTCCGGCCAGCCCATTGCTTTCAATGTGTGCGGGTACGCGTTGTACCCCTGTGCGCGTTGTACCTCAATGGACCGATCGGTGCGCACCCATTGACAATGGGCTTGCCTGGCAACGGACGCGTTTTGAATTTCGAGCGAGTCGGTTGCTGGAAAATCAGTTGGTCACCCACAACAATGTTGCAAAATCATGTATGTCATGAAGTTGAAGTTTTGAAGGATGCTGTGGGCGTGTTTTGGTGCTGCTATTCCATGGATTGGCCAGATTCAGAAGATGCAAACGACTTGGACCTATCACTTTGGACACAAGGGACAGTATCTGCCTCTCCAGCACATATATATTGCTGCCTGTTCCCCTGAGAGCCCACTTGCCTGCACTACATGCTCCAGGACGACATCTGCCACTGCACTGCTGCTGTCTCTGCCCCTCTGGACCCTGCAATGGCACGTACTGTGGAGAGAGCCCCAGCCTTCAGCCTTGAGGAGAACCAGGCCCTGCTGGACAGCCTACTTCCACAGTACAGCAAGCTGTATGGGACACCAGGGGAGCAGGTGAGTGTTCTGTGCACTGCCTTTCTGAATGTGCATTTTGTCTGACTAGCAAGGCTGAGAGTCAGCACACCACTGGCTAGCAGGCTCACTGAGTAGTTGTCACCCCCATAGTGTGTAGTGACTTGCACTGGACAGGTATGGTGCAGTGACAGTGCTTCTGAACAGGGTTTTACTCCCCATGCAATGATACCATGTAGTGACTTCTGGAAAACTGTCCATGGGCAGCCGTGCACTGCCTGGGTACACCATGTGCCCCTGTGATTGCGACATGTATATGCAACTGTGTCATGCACGGATATGTTGCATGTGTAGTAATGGCCTTATCACTTTGTCATCCTGACAGGCTTCTGCCCATCGGAAGCATGAGATATGGAAGGACATCGTCCGGGCTGTCCGGTCCGTGGGGGTCTACAAGCGCCGGATCCGCAACTGCCAAAAGAGGTGGCAGGACCTTCGGGGCTGGACCCGGAGGATTGCACGGGTCCAGCTGAAGCTGTCGCCTCCTCGCATGAGGGGCGGAACACGGACCCTGACCCCCACATGCTCAGGATCCTGGCGGTGGTCTTTCCAGACCTGGATGGGCAGCTGAAGGCCAGAGAGCAGCAAGGAGGGGTGAGTCAAAGACTGCACTGTGTACTCTGTCTAACATGCTATGTGCCCTCCTCGGGCCTGGTTAAACTGCCACAGTACAGCAGTCATGTTGTCCAGGAGCCATGTCCCTCTATTGTGCACTGCCCACTCCTCATCTGATACCCAGGTGTGGCCCTTACATGCAGGGAATTCTGTCACTTAGGACTGTGTCCTTGCAGTTTGCTTGACTCAAGGTGGGAGACAGCATCTGTTTCCCTGACTCTGTGGTGGGCATCATGGGTGGGTCCATTGCTTACACAATGCCTGTATTCTGACATGTATTCAGCGTGTTACTTTGATCTGTGGTCCAATTGCTGAGCTGATCCACCACATGTGGCTGGGGTACCTGGCACACACCCATGCTGCGGGTGGGAACAATGTTTGGTCCCCAGGAGTATGTATATGACGTGTGTCACACATACTTAGCCAGCTGCCTACAGTCCAGGGCTCATCCCTCATTCATGTGGGGCTGGACAGTCATGCCTACTCCAGGCCATACAATACACTCTGTACTCCCACTCCCGTGTATCAGCGGACACATTGTGCACAGTGATTTGACCCCTCAGGTGTCTGCCTCTGTGTCAGTGTGCTGTGGATTAGTCGCCAGGACTGCTGTGGAGTTTCTTGGTAGGGGCTCAGCATGCCACTGGAGATGTGACCATAGGAGACGATACTTGTGTGACACATAGGTGTCTGATCAGCTGCCCATGCAGACTGGGGCATGTAAATGTGAAGTTCAGGCAGCTGTTCCCCATGCACAGCAGAGTGTGAGGGGCTCAGGTTCAGAGGGTAGTGTCACAGGTCTCCCATATGTCCAATAGGTATGACCTGGACAGATGAGGGTTAAGAGGATGTGTTGTGGGGGGGATGTACATGTGCACTTGTGCAGCTCCAGGACTTGCATTCCCCATGACCTACTATTGTGACACAGTGCAGAGTGTTGTTGTCTGGCTGCAAAGTCATACATCACTGAGCCAGTGATGTATGACTTTGCAGTCATGCCTCCGCCATGGCATGTGTCTACTGATTGGTGAGCCTGCAGGGGAGTGACATGTGCTACATGCACACCATAGTGGCGCTGGCTATCAGGACATGGGTGCATCATGGTGTCTGTCGCTGGTATGCATCACATGCATTTCCTATTTGACTCTGGGCATCCCTTACATCCGGAAACCTGTACTGACTCAGTGGCAAGAGCTGTGATGTGTCCACACCGTGTCCTCTGCACTGTCCAACTACTGTGTACTTGGTGCATGTGTCAACACTGGGGTGTTGCAATCCAACAGACACCAGACAGATGGGTGCAAGGCCATGTGGGATGTGAGTGCCATGCTTGGCATCAGACTGACAATTGACTTCTCCTGTTCAATTAGTGCACTTTTAGCAATGTACAACTAATGATGCCAGGGCTTGCTCTGTGATGTGCTGTGCTCACAGTGGTGTGTGCGTTATGTGCAGGTGACTGATGTCTGTCTGTTTCCCCATTGTTTGCAGATACATCCACGGCCACGGAAGGGGACAGCTCCACGGACCAGGAGGAGCCGGAGAGCCAGACTGGGTCAGCAGCCGAGGAGTGGTCGGAGGGACCCAGTGGCACGGAGGGCGAGGGAGCCACACCGAGGAGTCCTCAGCAGCATCCACCTCAGCTGAGGACCAGAGCAACTCGGAGGATGACTCCCTTGTGGAGGCGGGTGTCAGCAGCCACCACACCCCAGCTAGTGTTGCTGTCCCCGCCACCACCAGCACCACCACCGCCCTCCCATCGGCTCCCATTCCCCAGGTCCGTGGAGGCTCCCATGTCCGGGAGCGTGTCTCCTTTGGGCCAGGCACCGCACCCCCTGCCCCTGTGTCCCCTGCTGCCCTGAGTGAGGAGTCTGTGTACCTCCTTCGCCAGCTCCATGTAGGGCAGACAGCCATGCTGAGTGTCCTCCATGCGCACACCGCGCTGTTGACTCAGCTGGTGTCGTTCATGGAGGGCAGCTCATCGGGCATGTCTGACCTACAGAGGGGCAATAGGTCCATGGACTCCTCCCTGACGGCAGCAGTGTCCCTCCTCAAACGGTCCCTCACCCCTCCTGCCTCTGCTCCATCCACACTCCCCAGCACCTTACCCATCCCAGGCACACACACACCGGCACAGGCACACACCAGCACACACACATCCAGCACACTGACACACACGCCAATGACAAAACGCACACGCACGCACATTCAGGGGACTGAAGCCAGACTCACAGGGGATGGGGCCCTGGAACACACACACGCATCCACATGCACTGCGCAGTCCTCAGTTCCCTCTCCCTCCAAAGCACCCTCCCTTGCCTCACCTGCAACCCCAAAGTCACAGCAGCTCTTCCTCTGTGACCTCGGCCTCTTCCCCACTGATGAAGCTGCTCCAGCATACCGGGGAAGAGGAAGCCCACCCACACGGAGCAGAGTGCCCCTCGCCCCCGGACACCCTCCCCCAGGCGCAGACGGACTGAGGCCCCCACCCGCAAGTCCCCCGGAGTGGTAAGAGCAAGACCCCGCCACCGCCCTGCAGCTCAGGCACAAGGTCTCCGTCCTCCATCCCTCAGGCCCCCACTGCACAGGTGCCCCCACCACACCCTGCCCCAGGTTCCCCCACCCACAGATATACCATCCCCAAGAGGATCCGGCCTTCTCCCCCTGCCACTTGCTCTCCCAGCACCACACCCCCCGCTGCGCTTGTCTGTGCCACTGATGTGGTGAGGGTGTCCTCCCCCTCTGTCCAACCCACCTTGCCTGTTCCCCATTCTCCTCCCCTGGAGGTAGGCACTGCAGTGGAGTCCACTACCGCCCTGTCTGACTTGGGCACTGCAGTGGTGGACCTGTCCACCCCATCTGCAGGGTCCACTGCAGTTGTGCCGGCACCCACGACATCTGAGTCATGCCCCCAGTTGTGCCGGCACACACCATGTCAGACACCTCCACTGCAGTTGTCAGTGGCTCTCCAGCACCCACCACCCCTTCCCTGACTCCCCTGGTGAGCCCTGATCCTGTCCCTGCGGTGCCTGGCCTGCCCCCAGTTGCCCCTCCTAGTGGATTGTCCCTGGTATTGTGCAGGCATGCGTAGGGTGACATCTGCCAGTGTCACCCTGTTTGAACTTTGACAATGGACTGGCCATTGGCCTTTGCTCTAATTTCTTCTGGACGTCGTTATCAAACAACACATATGCTGAATAAAGCAACTTTCTTTTCTCTAGTGCTCATGCTTCAGATGTACATGTTGTTGGTGCAGCTAACCATGCCCTTGCTGCAGTGATGGTGATATCTGGTCTCATGATTATGAAGTGTTACTGTGCAGGAACCCATGTGGTCCAGGGGGAATGTGTCCTATCATGTGGTGTATCCATGTCATCAATAGCAGCATCTGAGGGTGTCATGTGTTCAGTATTTGGCAATGGGTTTCCTACTTACATTGGCAATTTCATATCTGTGGCTTCCACCCCTGCACATCTGTTGTGCCTGCCATCGTTGCATTTGTCTACTTCCCTGACCGTGTTGCCATCTCCAGTGGACATGCAGGTTTGGGCATCAATGGGGAGGGACTCATCCGTGTAGTCAGTGCAACATTGCTATACAAGTGTGTTGGATCTGTGCTGATGATTCCGTTGGCACATCCATGACCAGGCTGATGTGATGGGAGCCCTCATTTGGTGCTAATTGTTGATTGTGTGACCAAGTGCTCAGCTGACATGATGGGGCCCTACTGAGGCAACATATGGCACAGCTTTCCTCACACAGGAGTGGAGTCCCCTCATGGCAGTGTGTACACGTGTGACATTGCCTGCGCCCAAGGTGTGTGTTGTATGTGCATGTCTGTGTGTTCACTTCCATTCATCTGCGCATGCTGTGATCCCTAGTGTTGTACCTGTTTGTGATGCTTGCTGACTTGAGCTATGTTCCCCAAAGTCTTCTCCCTGTGTTCTCTGTGATGTGGGTGCATGGCACATTACTGGTCATCAGGGTGTCACCCATAAGTGTGTTTGCTGTCAGGGCAGAGTTTGTGTGCAGACGCAGATGGGTCACAGTCAGGTTTCCCTTTGGCACTTGTTGTTTGCCCCTGTCATGTGATTTCCAGTTTGTGTTATCTTTCAGTGATTGTGACACGTTGTGTGTGTGACTGCTGGCACTCCTTAGGGTCCGGGCTGCAATGTTGGTTGTTGTCTATGTGTGTTCTTTGTGGGTGACCTTGGCTTCTTCATTGGTGTGTGACTGTGGCTGGGATCCCATTGGTCGGTGTGGTATTGGTGTGGTATTGCCGTCATGTCCATGTACAGCGTAGTGTGCAGTGTGTCAGACATTCAGGAGTCTTGTTGAGTGTCCATGTGTGATGTGTTTCTACACCTTGGTTCCCACCCACCACCCTGGAATAGTCATGGGTGCATGTGCAATGTCACCAGTGCATGTGTACTTCACTGCTGCACATTGTTGGAGGTCGAGGGTGTGGTCTTGAGTGTGTGCAGATGAGAGTTGTTGCCCGGCTAGTCCCCTGCCTCCATGTTGGCCTTGGCTTACTGGCCATGCTGATTGATTTGTGCTTGTGTAGGTGTGATGGTAGTTTGTTGCTCAGGACACCTGACTGTGGTTCACAGTGTGAACGACATTTAGCTTTGTCATCACAGTGGTATTTTTATTCAGCCCAGGGTCACCACATTGTGGGGGCCCTGGGGGTGGTGCTGTGGTGTGTCTGTGACTTGCTGTGTCAGTTGTTGTTCCTACGTGCCTGTGTGACATGTGTGTTTTGTGCTCCCTCTCACCTGTCAATGCCTGCTTGCCCACATAGGGGATTTGGATCCATGAGTTACCTTAGTGTGGCAGTGTATGCACATCTGTATGATTGGTATTCAGCTCTCCTCATGTGTTGTGTTGTTGCCTGGGGACACTGGCACCCCCACCCCTCACCTGCTGTGTATGATGACAGTGTTGGTCTGCCTGTTTGTGTTTGTGCATCTGCACCACTGCATTGGCATATCTTGGGTGTGCCATTGGCTGTATGTTGTTTGGTGTGTTTCCCCTGCTGTCCCTGGGACTCCTAGGTCATCGGTCAGCACAGTGATCATGGTTTGTGTGTCCCATTGCTGCCATGGTATGGTATCTGTTCACCTCACATCTGCTGTCTCCACAGGGTATCTGCATTTGTGTGCCCATTGGTGCAAATATGTGGTTCTGCATTCTGATGGTCACTTCTGTCATTGTGTCATTGATGACTGTTGACGGTCTCAGCCCCCATGGGTGTTGTTTGTCTGCACATGGCCAAAGGAATGTTTCATTTGCACTGCAGTATTTGGCTCCCCCAATTTATGTTGCAATGGGACACATACACTACTTTGCCACAGATGAGTTTTTGGTTCTGTGACCAGGAATGATCCATGCAGTTTGGCAGTTGCAGCTCTTTCTTTGTCAACAATTACCTTTTGGTCACTGTGATGATGAGGGTGTAGACCCCATTGCCACAATGGTCAAAATGTGCTTCAGCTATGGACCCCACACTTGCCTTTTGGTCACTGTGATGATGGGGGTTTAGACCCCATTGCCACAATGGTCAAAATGTGCTTCAGCTATGGACCCCACACTTGCCTTTTGGTCACTGTGATGATGGGGTTTAGACCCCATTGCCACAATGGTCAAAATGTGCTTCAGCTATGGACCCCACACTTGCCTTTTGGTCACTGTGATGATGGGGGTTTAGACCCCATTGCCACAATGGTCAAAATGTGCTTCAGCTATGGACCTCACACTTGCCTTTTGGTCACTGTGATGATGGGGGTTTAGACCCCATTGCCACAATGGTCAAAATGTGCTTCAGCTATGGACCCCACACTTGCCTTTTGGTCACTGTGATGATGGGGGTTTAGACCCCATTGCCACAATGGTCAAAATGTGCTTCAGCTATGGACCCCACACTTGCCTTTTGGTCACTGTGATGATGGGGGTTTAGACCCCATTGCCACAATGGTCAAAATGTGCTTCAGCTATGGACCCCACACTTGCCTTTTGGTCACTGTGATGATGGGGGTTTAGACCCCATTGCCACAATGGTCAAAATGTGCTTCAGCTATGGACCCCACACTTACCTTTTGGTCACTGTGATGATGGGGGTTTAGGCCCCATTGCCACAATGGTCATGGGCTGCTTGCATTGTGGGTGCCACACACATATATGTGTGGCACATGTGCTAGGGGGTCACATTGTATGTTCAAAGTCATGTTCGGTGTTGTAGGCATTTGACACAGCCTACACACGCTTGTCATGGTGGTGGGGGGATGTCTTTATCTTGCATTCCCTAGGTTGTGGTGTGCTGGTTGTGTCATGCATTGTCCATCCTATGAGTGGGGGTGGTAGTAGTGGTAGGCATCCTGCCCCATCCTGCCCCCCCTGGCTAAGGGTGGTAGTAGTGGTAGGCATCCTGCCCCCCCTGGCTAAGGGTGGTAGTAGTGGTAGGCATCCTGCCCCCTGGGTGAGGGTGGTAGTAGTGGTGGGCATCCTGCCCCCTGGCTAAGGGTGGTAGTAGTGGTGGGCATCCTGCCCCCTGGCTAAGGGTGGTAGTAGTGGTAGGCATCCTGCCCCCGTGGGTGAGGGTGGTAGTAGTGGTGGGCATCCTGCCCCCTGGCTAAGGGTGGTAGTAGTGGTGGGCATCCTGCCCCCTGGCTAAGGGTGGTAGTAGTGGTAGGCATCCTGCCCCCTGGCTAAGGGTGGTAGTAGTGGTAGGCATCCTGCCCCCTGGCTAAGGGTGGTAGTAGTGGTAGGCATCCTGCCCCCTGGCTAAGGGTGGTAGTAGTGGTAGGCATCCTGCCCCCTGGGTGAGGGTGGTAGTAGTGGTGGGCATCCTGCCCCCTGGCTAAGGGTGGTAGTAGTGGTGGGCATCCTGCCCCCTGGCTAAGGGTGGTAGTAGTGGTAGGCATCCTGCCCCCTGGGTGAGGGTGGTAGTAGTGGTGGGCATCCTGCCCCCCTGGCTAAGGGTGGTAGTAGTGGTGGGCATCCTGCCCCCTGGCTAAGGGTGGTAGTAGTGGTAGGCATCCTGCCCCCTGGCTAAGGGTGGTAGTAGTGGTAGGCATCCTGCCCCCTGGCTAAGGGTGGTAGTAGTGGTAGGCATCCTGCCCCCGTGGGTGAGGGTGGTAGTAGTGGTGGGCATCCTGCCCCCTGGCTAAGGGTGGTAGTAGTGGTGGGCATCCTGCCCCCTGGCTAAGGGTGGTAGTAGTGGTAGGCATCCTGCCACCCCTGGGTGAGGGTGGTAGTAGTGGTGGGCATCCTGCCCCCTGGCTAAGGGTGGTAGTAGTGGTGGGCATCCTGCCCCCTGGCTAAGGGTGGTAGTAGTGGTGGGCATCCTGCCCCCTGGCTAAGGGTGGTAGTAGTGGTGATCATCCTGCCCCCTGGCTAAGGGTGGTAGTAGTGGTAGGCATCCTGCCCCCTGGGTGAGGGTGGTAGTAGTGGTGGGCATCCTGCCCCCTGGCTAAGGGTGGTAGTAGTGGTGGGCATCCTGCCCCCTGGCTAAGGGTGGTAGTAGTGGTAGGCATCCTGCCCCCCTGGGTGAGGGTGGTAGTAGTGGTGGGCATCCTGCCCCCTGGCTAAGGGTGGTAGTAGTGGTGGGCATCCTGCCCCCTGGCTAAGGGTGGTAGTAGTGGTAGGCATCCTGCCCCCTGGCTAAGGGTGGTAGTAGTGGTAGGCATCCTGCCCCCTGGCTAAGGGTGGTAGTAGTGGTAGGCATCCTGCCCCCGTGGGTGAGGGTGGTAGTAGTGGTGGGCATCCTGCCCCCTGGCTAAGGGTGGTAGTAGTGGTGGGCATCCTGCCCCCTGGCTAAGGGTGGTAGTAGTGGTGGGCATCCTGCCCCCTGGCTAAGGGTGGTAGTAGTGGTGGGCATCCTGCCCCCTGGCTAAGGGTGGTAGTAGTGGTAGGCATCCTGCCCCCCTGGGTGAGGGTGGTAGTAGTGGTGGGCATCCTGCCCCCTGGCTAAGGGTGGTAGTGGTGGTGGGCATCCTGCCCCCTGGCTAAGGGTGGTAGTAGTGGTAGGCATCCTGCCCCCCGTGGGTGAGGGTGGTAGTAGTGGTGGGCATCCTGCCCCCTGGCTAAGGGTGGTAGTAGTGGTGGGCATCCTGCCCCCTGGCTAAGGGTGGTAGTAGTGGTAGGCATCCTGCCCCCTGGCTAAGGGTGGTAGTAGTGGTAGGCATCCTGCCCCCTGGCTAAGGGTGGTAGTAGTGGTAGGCATCCTGCCCCCTGGCTAAGGGTGGTAGTAGTGGTAGGCATCCTGCCCCCTGGGTGAGGGTGGTAGTAGTGGTGGGCATCCTGCCCCCCTGGCTAAGGGTGGTAGTAGTGGTGGGCATCCTGCCCCCTGGCTAAGGGTGGTAGTAGTGGTAGGCATCCTGCCCCCTGGGTGAGGGTGGTAGTAGTGGTGGGCATCCTGCCCCCTGGCTAAGGGTGGTAGTAGTGGTGGGCATCCTGCCCCCCTGGCTAAGGGTGGTAGTAGTGGTAGGCATCCTGCCCCCTGGCTAAGGGTGGTAGTAGTGGTAGGGATCCTGCCCCCTGGCTAAGGGTGGTAGTAGTGGTAGGCATCCAGCCCCCCTGGGTTGGGGTGGTGGCGCGCATTCAGGCCCCTGTGTGCATATGTGGCATTGGTGATGGGCATCCCACCCCTATGGTGCTGCTGTTGCTGGTGTAAGTATATTCAGATTCCCAGTGTATGTGTGTGATGTGTCGTGTACTTGTTGTATGTGTTTTGTGGTTGGTGTCTGACTTACCTTCTGCGCCGTACGCGTCCGTGCCTGTTCCGGTAGTAGATGTAGAATATTGGTATGATCGGGACGAAGGGATTCATGGTTGGTTCGTGTCGTTCGTCCTTCTCGTTGCTTCGCGTCGTCCTCGTCGCTTCGCTTCGTCCTCGTCGCTTCGCGTCGTCCTCGTCGGTGCCGTGTTCGTCTCGTAGCCGTGGATCGTGTTGTGGCGCGATTCGGAGCTTATGTGCGCCTCTCCCGGATGCTTTGACGTGCCGTGCGTAGCGACGGGTTCGGCGCGTACGGGAAGCGCATCGTACTTGTCCGGCCGGACGGGGCTGCATTTTCCCTTCCGTGCGACTCGATTCGGCGTTTCCGGATTCGCCTCGGTCGGAGAACAGGACCTGGTTTGGGTGAGTACGGCTCGGCCGGAATTTTTGCTGTTGTGCGCATCGTACTTGCTCGTTCGGTGTGCTGTACGGATCGGTCGGGAAACTGGCTTTCGCATGGCTTTTTTCCCGACCGAATGGTATTGGGTGCGCCTCCGACCGAGATCGGAATCGACCCCACTATGTTTCTGAGCAAGAGTTATAATAAAGCACAGATCAGACTTAGGAAAAGGGCAGCAGAGTGCTGAACAAACAGAGCATCATTATTCAGGGTTTTCTCTTGCAGCGATGAGCATTGTGGGATTTTCCAGTCCAAACTTACATTGGTAAATATGTGAAACTACCAGAATGCATTGATAAGTCGGCTTTAATAGGTTCAATAATAATTATTAGTATACTTAGGTGGTTCAAGAGTACATTTCAATTTGTAAATTAGCATGATGCAAATTCAATTAACAGTTCTGAGATATATATATATATAGATATATAGATAGATAGATAGATAGATAGATAGATTGATTAAATTAAACAATGCTGCAAGCCTGTCTCAATACCTGCCCCTTTCCTTTTGCCTCATAGTGGTGTATGGCTAGAGGGAGGACAGCCCTCTAGGGATGCAACTTGGCCAGGATTTCACTGACATGGTCACTATTTTCATACCTAAACCAAAAGAAAAACTGGATAAAAGAGAAAAAACGAATATTTTTCTATGTTTTCTACAGGTGCACCATGGATGATCTGTGTATGGTTGGTCCTCGTAAGTAGTACACTGATCAAAACAACAATGTCCTGGAATGCTTCCTACAATAATTACAAGGGGCTGAAATGTATCCAAACTTTCACCTTTCACCTTTTTCTTCTTCTCAGTGAAATTCCCTAAACGCAAAGGGTATGCCCAGATGTGGCCCCCATGACTCACTGGGCTGTAAAATGAAATCTGGACCTCGCTGACAGGGGGCTAACAAGGGTGAGACCAGTGAGGGCAGGCTTGCATTTCTATTGAAAGAAGATATGACATAACATGGCTGAACTGATCCTATCTGAGCAGAAACAAGACCGATTTGCTGAAGGGTGGTCCCTGACAGAGGTAATACAGTGAATAAAATCAAGGACTGCAATCCATCCAAGTAATGACCAGTGTCTAAGATTAACTCAGGGATTCCTCCCATCACATTCTGTTTTTCTCAAAAGGAAAAAGAGCAAAATTCTCAAAAAAACTTTTTCGAAAAGAACTGCACAGAACAAAAAATTCTTGGTTCTCAAATAAATTAAAATGTCTCAAATTGGGAGCGTGCAGAGTGTAAAGACATTGGCGTAGAGACTATGACAAAAATAAAACAACAGAATGTATCGACAGAGCTGCCACCTATAAACTTAAAATCAGTGACGCGAACAAAAGCTACTTGTATGATCATATCTCCTACGCTTGTACTGTCAAAATATTCTATATTGCATCAGAATTATAATCTCCTTCACCTTCTTAAACTACTTTACAACAATCCACACAATTATGTGATAAACTGGCTCAGTTCTTCTTGAGCTAAAATTAAACTCAAATGTGACGATTCTAGGCAGAAAAAACTGCACCTGATAATCTTCTGATTACAACTCACAATATCTAAACTGTGGCTACTTTAAACCAATGGATGGGGCTAGTCTTGATGCCACTATTACAAACTATCATCCAACTAATTTATGCCCAGCTCAATTCATGAAATCCCTTTTTTCTTTTCTCAAAAATCAACTCCTGCACATGTTTTTGTTTTTTTTAACTTTATCATTTTCACGTAAAAAAATAAACATACATCAACAAGACCACATGATGAGAAACAGCTAGTAAATGATAATAGCTTGGCAAAGACATATGAGACAATTACTGAACATTAAGGCAGTACAATAGATCATATTTGCAGGCAGATGCAACATGTACTTCCAGTACATCTGCAGAATTTCCAGCACCGCAGGTCAGGGTGGATTAACAGTCTCCAAAGGCAGCAGGTACCCCCTAAGTGACTGCCAGATATCTTTAGGCCGAGCAGTAGGAGGTTGCACAGTGGCATAGACCTCGCCGGTAGTGTCACAGTAAATCATACTTTTCAACCATGCAGCATCTGATGGGTGTACTCCGCTTCCCCAGTACAAGGCAATCACCCATTTTGCTAACAATAATGCTATTGCAGTGAATCTGTGGACACCCTGTGGCACCTCATGGACATGGGCCAGCAGGGCCAGGAGGGGATCTGGAGTGAGTGCAATCCCAATCATTAAGGACAGTTGGGAAAAAATCTTGTGTCAGTATTCCCCCATATGTACACATGTCCATGTTAAGTGTGCAAAGTCCACCTCAGCTACATGGCATTCAGGGAATTGAGAGTACCTTGTGGGGTCGCGGTTGGCCAGAGCACTAGGCGTGGTGTATGCCCTGTGTAAACACTTATAATGTATGAGCTTGTGTCTGTGATTGGGAGAGACCAATTTTGTTTGAGTACAACAATAAACTATATTTTGTCAACTAAAGGGCGGACCAACTCCCGCACCAAGGTTGCTCTAATCCTCCCATCCCGGGCTGGTTGCAATATTATGCAGTTAGGATAAAGTCTAGAAACTAGCCTCTTGCCCTCTGAGTCTGCTATCAGGAGTGTCAGTGGAGGGAAGTCATACAGGGCAAGTGGGTAAGAGGGGATCTTTGCACTGAGCGCACTATGAAGGCATCGTAGTATGAAGTGTTCCATGTAGGTAGCATTCGTGAAGTGGGTGTTGTCAGCATGAACGAGGACATGCCCATCGGGAAAATGTCCTAGAATGTACACAAAGTTGGATGTAATAAAATGCGTTGGACCACTCTTTCTTAGGTTATAGGAAGTCAGGGGTTGTTTGCCAAGGGGAGTTCAGGTGAGTATAAAAGTCAACCCCCCAGGAGCAGGCGTAGTTTCTGCCAGGCCGAGCTAGTAGTCGAGAGTGCTTGGATATCAGAGACGTCAAGCGGGATGCCCAGTAGAAGTAGATACTTGAAAGGAACCGTCCCCGCCTGGTCTCTTTGAGGTTCGGCATAGGGTAGCCGTGCATCTGGATGATACCAGTGATAAACAAACTGACACTGTGCAACAAGATAATATAATTGGAGGTCCGGTAATGCAAACCCCCCACGGCTTGCCTCATCAATATTCATGAGGCAGGTCACAATTTATGACCCATTGGGAATGGACACAATCATCCACGGCCAGTGCAGGTAAGAGCGGTGAGGCAAGCTGGAGGGGGATTTCGACAAACGATGACGAGGGAAAATTGAATAAATTATTCATTTTCCCTCATCATTGTCCATCGAAATATCCCCCACCCGGTCCCACTGCCCGACTGCTCTTACCTGCACGGGCCGCGGCTGGATACAATCAGAGGGATGGTGGCCTGACCACCATGTCTGTGATTGCTTTTTAAATAAAGCAATATCTTTTTCTGGAGTGCATGGGACCACTGCCTGATCTTAAAAATGTTTTTACCCACATTCACAAAGGGAAAGGGGTCCCTCTGGGACACGTCCCATTTGCGAATGGGTTACTGCCTCCTCTATGGAGTCAGTAAATTATGAATATTTTGTGACATTCTGGTTGCAGAACATTCATATATACCAGTGCTATTCAGTATTAGGAACAGACGACCTAAACACGCCCCTTCCTAACACCAACTCGCAAAATGCGATTCAGTACCATGGGCCATTGCGACTGGTAAAATGCTTCGTACATCTGGCCCCCAGCTCCTTTACCACCTTTCCTTGCAAATTACCTTACATTTCACCTAGCGGGCAATTTCTGAAGCTTATATCAATCAGAAAGTGAATGTCCCTGTGTATTTTCAGGAACGTGTTTTAATTTCCAAACAAAATGGAACTCGTTAATCATCCTTGGACATATGGAAAGCTCAATTTGCCAAGTCTGAATCTACTTTCACCAGAAGACTGCACAGAGATCACCAAGGCAGGGGCTGAACTTAATGATCAATCTTAGTATCTTTAAGTATTACCTAAGATGCTGAATTTTTGTTCCTTTTTTAAAAGTGTGCTATTCGCCATTCTATTTTTCAAATATTTTTGTCTACTGCTTGTAATTTTGCTATTTTTTTCCTATATGGAGACACCTAAACCTGACAGTCTGTAGCATTTTTAGCACATAAAATCATTCTATTTTATATTTATTTATTTATTCATTGTTCTCGGCATTTGCCTTAATGAAAATACATAAAACACATTAAAACACAATATTAAATAAAAATATTTACCTGAATGCAAACCAGCAGTAGCTGGAATAAAATCCTTACAAGTCATCTGTCCAGTAAAACACGAGGCAAGATATAAGATCCAAACCTGACGTCCGCCCACTTTCGACTGGCTTGGCAAACACAGAAAACACTTTAGCAGTATTTGGGAGCTAAAATAATTCTAATTCAAGTCAGTCTGGATTCCCCTTATTCTTCAACTTCCCGGTCATAATACAAGCACTGCAAATATATATAGAAACCGTTCGATAAATCAGTGGGTGGTCTGTTCTATAGCAGCGGGCTAGGGTATCTATGTCATTCGATGCATAATAGGCATACTTAATAGAGATTAAGACATTTCCTGCGAGTGCCCAAAACATTTTCTTTTCCCCCACTGGCACAGTCCAAACACTCATCATTTCCCACGACGTTCCTCCATCTGGCAACATACGTTTTTGTAGAAAGAGTCAGCAGGCGGAATTTAGGGGATTATTTACAAGCCCTGTGCACTGCTGGAACATCACTTTTTGTGATGTTCCTGTGAGCACAGAGCTTAGACATATCTACAAGGCCACGTAAAGCCACCCTGCGTGGCTTTTCATGGCCTTGTAGATATGGAATGAGGCAATGCAGCGCAAGTCGCTGCATTGCCTCACACTGCGATGGGGAGGCATGCCATGGGAGTTATGTTGGGTGTTCCCACGTAACACCCAAAGCATTTGACTCATTCCCAGAAGTGCAAGGGTGCCTGTGTCGGTGCTAGGCAGCCCATTGTGCATCAGTGCAGGGGGAGAGGGCAAAAATGTGCCATATTTTATAGATACGCGCAGTTCTGCCCTTTCCCTGTGGTGCAGGGCAGCGCAGCAAGGTCACTTGCTTCACTGCCCTGTGCCACAGGGCTTGCAAATAAGTCCCTTAACATATAGTGAACGCTGTATGTCATCTAGGCAGGGTACAAAACCAATGTGGATTTTGTGCTTTAAGAATCCTCGTACCAGGGCCCGTTCTTACTAGAATCATGTACATTTTGATTTTTATACCGCCAATAAACCTCCTTGATCCTAGTTAGTGTCTCCCATTAATCACAAAGGAATCCTCGTAAATATTCTCAAGTTTAAGCAGTTTTAGGGTACTTCGAACATGATCCCACCAAGACATTCCAAGTGGTCCAAGATGGTGAACTACCTCCCTTATGAATTCTAGAAAAATGCCTGCATAGTGATTCCTATGTAAATGAACCCACTAAAGTATCAGAGCAAGGGCAAAAATGTCAGAAATGTGCTTATTGCCCAATTCCAGATAAAGTGCCACTAGGCCCCAGTGCCTTGATCTTTGAAACCTGTTTTCTGGAATAGGGAAGAATCTATATAACCCCAGCTTTCTGCTCCATATGCTGCTGTTGATGCTGCCTTAGTTCAATATACATGTACTAGCTTGCTCAAGGACTGCCCCCTAATCTTTGCTTACATCTAATGACTGTAGCTGCAGCCTTCTTTGGGGTTTCTGCAGCCTTTTCCCTGCACTGACTCAATGTCAGAGGAGAGGATGTAGCCTTATGGCTAGAGCGGTCGACTTCGAAGCTGGGGAACCGGGTTCGAGTCTCGGCAACGACGCTCAACATCCTGTGATTCTGGGCAAATCATTTAATCTCCCCGTGCCTAACAAAAATGAATGTGTCCTTCAGTAACGAAACTGGTACTCATGTAAAGCGCCCTGATACCCGATGTCTCTGGTCTAATTCGCACTATATAAAACTCTTTGTTTTGATCAAATGTGTCCCCAAACAATAATCAACAAAGTCCTTAATCAACTTGTGCATTGAGAGCTTAGGAAGAGATAACAGGACCGCATCAACTGTAAATAATAGAACAGAGATGCTCAAATTACTGAGTCTTGGGCTATCCAGCTTCAGGCTATCTAGGTTTGAGCCAACATCATTCACAAATAATGAGAAGAGCAATGGAGCCAGTATACAACATTGGAACCACCAGTAGTGATCGGATAACTCTTTGTGCTTTTGCTCTTGGGCCCATACCGAACCTGAGCTGTTGTGTCTTTTTACAAATTCCACAAGGCTGTAATCAAATACTGATGCAGTCCCTGCTGCTGTAACACCAACCAGCGTAAATCTCTATCTACTAAGCCAAAAAATTACTTCAAATCTATGAATGTTAGACAGATGGGGACTCTTTGTCTAACATACTTTGTGCATATGGAATTGCTTGATTGTATGCTAGTATTTTTCTGGCTTCAACCCAATGTTTCATGTGTTTGAAAAGCGTCCTCCCATAGATCTTGCCCTCATCGTCTAGTAATGATATCGAGCGGTATTTGGATGGATTAGTTCTAACATCTTTCTTAAATATTGGGAAAGTTGATGCCATAAACCATAATATAGAGGTATTTCCAGATCTCAGCACAGCATTAGATACTCTAACAAACATTGGGACCCATAATGAAAGATCAGCCTTATAAAAATTCTATGGGTGCAAAGTCAGGACCCAGGTTTTTTATTTGTATTTTTTTTTTTAAATAGTCTCTTCAACCTCAGCTTCAGTAAAGTCCTATCCACCCACTTCTTGGGGTAATTAAATAAACATAGTTGTATTCTGTTTGGGACTATTTCCAGGTGTATGAGTGGCCTAAAGCCTAGTGAAGTGTGACACCAATTCCTGAGCCCGATACACATAAACTTCCTATCCTTATACTGATTGTACCCCCATGTAATGAGTGATCCAAAGCCTCTATAGTTCTTATCCCTTGCAGCCTGTTTTATCTTGTCCCATATCGTGTAAAAACTGTAGTTCGACCTGTTAAAATAAACAATTTTGACAGGTCTAAATCTTCCTTTTAAATATTAAGTCACCCCTACACTAAGAGGTTGATTACGATGGCGGGCAGACTTGATCCGCCCGCCATCGTAGCGGTGTTTGGGACCGTCCGCCATGCATGCGGTGGTCCCACCTACCCGATTAGGATGGGACCGCCACCGCTGCGGTCAGATTCTGCACCGTTAACATTGCGGCGGTGGCTGCTGACAGCAGCACCGCCGCGATGTCGAAAAGAGCATGTTGTGCATTTCACTGCACTACGTGGCAGGCACTACACTGTGCCTGCCACATGGTGCAGTGAAATGCAATGGGGTACCATGGGTACCCCCCAGTGCACCCACACCACCCCCCAACACAAGGGGGGCCCGCAACGGGCCCCCGTAACCAATCCCCGCCAGCCTTTCAATGGCGGTTCAACCACCACGGTAAGGCTGGCTTCCGCCAGCATCGTAATTCGGCGGACGGAGCCTACTAGGCTCCGCCACCATTGTAAGCATGCTGACCAATCGTAACGATTGCCTGTGGTGGTTCGGTGGCGGACGGGCTTTGCCTCCGCCGCGGTCGCGGTCTGGATCCCACTGCCATCGTAATCCGGCGGTCGGAGAATCGCGGTCCACAGGGACGGCGGACCTCACCGCCGGCCCGGCGGTGGCGATCGTTCCGCCATCGTAATCAGCCCCAAAGTCTTATAGCTCACAAGGCAGGGGGCATGGTATTTAAAAGCAAGAAATGTAGAAATGTAATGTAAATATGTCATTACAATGACTAGCATCCATAGCTATTTTCACTGAAGGAAGGCTACCTGGGAAGCAATATTAAAGATTGATTCTGCTATCTCGTGGTAGGGAACAGCTATAAACATGATTTAACACCTCATTTTAATATTTATCAAAAGAGCAAATTAATGGTGAAGTCAGAGGTAAATATTAAGGAAAATACCTTTTCAAAAGTTACATTTTCTTTGCCTGAAACTTCTAAAGGCTAATTTCCATGAGTCTTTCAACTGTCAACCAGCTGGTGAATGGCTGGGGTGTGGGGAGGTATTTTTTTTTCTTTGGGAGGATGGCCATTTGGGCTTAATTTACTTAAAAGCCCCCATGCCCCCGGCAAAGGCAGATTTCAGATAACAAGTGAACAGGCCCCTTTCTTTACTCACCCAGTCAGGCAGGAACCAATCTCAGTGGGAGGGGAGCTAACCTCAGGATTTATTTGGAGTGACCACAGAAGAGGAGCTGTTCATAATCCCTGGACACCTCTGGCTGGGCACATGGGCCCTGCAGAAAGGGGGAGGGTTTAATCATTTTCAATATTAGAGATGTGGGGTTACCCCTGGGAACTTTACCGCATTGTTCAGGGAGAGGCCAGGAGTCAACCTCATCTGCAACCTAGTGCCAGGTATAAATGTGCCATCCCTCAGCACCTTCCTCAGAACACTTTCTTCAATATTTTGAACTTCCGTTTTTGAAACTGAGTACCAAGGTAACCGGGTCGAATCTGGTTTCTTTATGATCCATGCTCCTTCACAGTTGGCCTCATTTCATGCCTTGGTCCTCGTCTATCATGACAAGTTGACCGCAATTGGAGCTTAATGTTTTTTTAGGCACTATTTTTATTTACAACTTTCTCTGATTCCCCTTATTGTATTTTTGTCTATCTGGTGTAATTGTATTTATTAAAATGTAGTTTATTTGTCTAATTCTGTATGAAGTTTTTATTGTGTTGTGTTGTGACTTTATTAGTGTTTTGGTAATGCATAATTATTTTACAAATTTCACATTTGCCATAGGTACCAGAGGATTAAGCTCAGGTTAATTTAGTCACTTTCAGCATTCATCCGGACATAAATTGTGATTATTACTCAAGGTGGGCAGCCATCCCTCATGATTATAATCAATTTCTTACACCTTGTAACTAGATATGAGCCTCAGTTATGTTTTTTAAGGGGAATGCAACATCTAAAATTAAAGGTCCCGACGCATCAATTCTGAATACATGCTCTTAGACAAAAGTCTGGAAAGCAAAGAGGCTCACATTCCTTTTGGTGTTGTAATATTTATTTGGGTGAAATGAGTAGTTTGCATGTGATGATTTGCAGTTCTGAGCTTCATGGAAACTACAGCAGCCATGGGTTTCTGGCCATTTAAAACCTGGCAGAATTTGTGTTGGCAAAAAGCACACATTTTGACAATGCACTGGAATGTTTTATTTGCTGTCTATTCATTAATATCCCATTGACAATGCAATTGTGGTCTGCAAGCTTTCAATTCTTCAAACTAGTGGTTGTCTTAGCTTGAGAAAATGTGGGTGTAAAGTCAATATGTGTTTTGTACCACTCTTAAAGCATTTTCAATGTTTAGGTAAATATGACGTGTAAAAAATTGGGAATTTAGTTGACAGGGAGGAGTACTCACCTCACATAATAACCAAAGCCCTTTTCAGGGTGAGCCATTAAAGTTACTAAATAAACCTGAGCTCAACCCCCGGTAGCTGTGGCACTGATCAGACAAGCTTAACTGAGAAGTAATGTATACAGAATTTATGCAGTACAAAAACAGTAATAAAGTCACAACACAAGAAAATCCTAAACAAATGTTGAAAAATATAGTCAAATGTAATAAATAAAATGACAAGAATCCAATAGGGGAAACTGGAGTTGTGAATTTTTAAAATTTAAAACTAAAAATAGTTTAAAAATAATTAAGCGGCAACCATGCTCATCTGGCTGTGTTTGACCAGTATCTAGGCGCAAGTTAAGGCCAACGGATACAGAAACCAGGTTCAACCTGGTTGAAATATGTGCCAAATGACTCAAAACAACACTTCTTTTTCACCCTGAATAGTCTGATCATTGAATTTGGATAGGCTAAAATCAATATGGAAGGCAACTGGAGTTTTACAATTGATCCAGTAGTAGATAAATCAGGCCACCCAGATGTTGTAAATAACAATGATAGAGGCCTCTTCAAATGCTAAAGGGATGAGTGCACACTCGACTAGACACATGGGGGGTCATTATGATGGTGGGCGGATCGCCACCGCCCGGCCGGCGGTGGCGATCCGCCCGCCATCACAACACAATTGACCCCTGCCATACTACTATGGCGGGGGTACCGCGGCAGACGGAAAGTCCATCCGCCGCTTTTCCGCCGGTCGGCAATCGTCACAATTGCCGGCCGGGCGGAACTCGGGCACAATATGGTGGCGGTGCCTGGAAGGCACCGCCATCCATATCATGATGCCTAGCGGTTCCGGCCTTTTCATGGTGGCAATGCCGCCAAGAAAGGGCTGGCGGGAATTTCTGTGGGGGCCAGTTGCGGGCCCCCGGGGGTATGCTGCACTTGGGGGGTACCTATGGTACCCCCCTACATTGCCATGCTCAAGGTGGCAGGCACCGCGCGGTGCCTGTCACGTTGTGCATGGCAATGCACAACATGCCTCTTTGGCATTGCGGCGGCTGATGCATCCAGCATCACCCGCCGCAATGTTGGAGATGCGGGATGCGACGGTGACGGTCGCATCCTAATTGGTGGTGCGGGACCGCCGCACCGCTGGTGGCCGGTCCCAGCACCACTAGGGTGGCGGGTGGACTGTGGTCCGCCCGCCATCCTAATAGGCCCCATAGTGTCTTGTCTACACCACCAGCAGGGAGTATACTTTCCTTTCCACAGCGAAGCACAGAGTTAAAGATCGATTCTTTTTCCTGTTGAATGGAGTTGAATGTGGCATAGATGATTACTGTATTACGGACCATGCACCAATATATAAACATACAGAGATCAGTGCCAGTGACACATACCTGGAGAATAAATACCGAGTGCATTAAAACAGCAGAAGAAAAAGGCATCTCCAGCAGTTTCTCAGGGAATACACTGATATCAATGAAACATCGACCACCTCACCGTATTCTGTGTGAGCAGCTGGAAAAGCATATATAAGGGAATTAATAATGATTGACTAAAATGAGGCATGTAAAAAACAAGGGAGAAGAGAAGCACTATGAAAGATGAATGAACTAAATGTTACCAATTACAGCAATCAAAGGAGAACCTGAGAGCCCCACGGAAATAGAAATATGAGCTGAATATCCTCTTTTCCTCCATGGCAACGGGATCACTGACAGAATATCGACAGTCAGAATATCGAGGTACAAAAATATTGTCGCAAAAATATCGATGTTTAGAATATCAAAGTCCTATCTACATAATGGTAAGTACAAAAATATCGAAAAATAATATCGTTGTTAAAAATATCGTTGTCAAAAATATCGTTTTTTTATGTTAAAAAAATAATGTAAAATAAAGTAAATAATACATATAATTAAAAAAACATAGTTAAAATTATTAGAAAATGTTTAAAATTATAAGTAATACATATAATGTAAAAATTAATTAGGGGGGCGCTAGGTGGCGCACGACCAAGATGGTCGCACGCCTGTGAGGCTCAGCCTGCTTGGCTCTAATATATTTCACTTCTGCTATACCCCTGCTGTACAATCAGCGTATGAACACCGGGAACCGGTAGCGTAAACTCATCACTCGCTCCGGTGCTGATTTCAGCCGAGACTGCTGCTCCGTGTGGGAGGCGGGGCCTGGTGAATCGGACTGCGGAGCGCCTCTGTGTCCTGCCTGGAGCCCTGTACGGCGACGGTGTCAACTTGAGTGCTGCGGCTCCCCACGTGGGCACTGGGCTGCATTGCCTCGGACCGCGGACTGCGGAAAAGGCGCGTCCGCGACGAACACGGAGTCTGCCTCTGCACGGACCCTCGACAGCTGCCGGCGGTGAGTGCTGTGGATGCGTGTCTTGGCCCCCGGGTGAAGATCGCATTGCGGGACCCTACTGGGCTGGAGGTGCGAAGTGGCGTGAGGCGGACGAGCCTCCCGAACCCCCCGAGCCTGACGAGCGGTGATCAGTGTGCGGCCCGCGGGCGGGGACCCCTTTTGATGTACTGCGCCTACTTGGATTCCGCGGCCCGAGTGTGTACATGCTGGGAGGCACGGGATTGTAACACCGGGAGCAATAACGAACTCCGCTGGATTGCCACCAGTACCGCAAACGTGCTGGATTCCCTCATGCAAGATCACCCTGTCCCTACTGGACTCTAGCTACACGCAGGGACTGGCGGCCTGCCTGCATCGGCATCCATTGCGGCACCGCCTCTAAAGACACTCCTCAATCCTATGCAGAGCGCCCCATGATGCGGCATGTGGTCTGCTGGTTGGGTTACGCCGCCTCTTGGTAACATAATGAGCGCAGCATCACATGTACACTCGATTTCCAGGTCTGTGATGGTGGAGGCCTCTCCACGTATGGGCACTGATTAGTGAGTAGCCGCGCATCGTGCTTCGCCCTTCCTCCACGTTGGTCAACTGAGATGGAGTGGGAGACCCAGGGGGATCACGGGGCTAACAGCTTCAGTCAGAGGCGGCGTCGCCTAGTAGCAACTGCGGCGCCACGCCTGGCCCCCCTTCCTCTGGTCATCGAACCTGCAGTGCGAGGTCCTATCAACACCTGCCGGGGGCAGAACGCATGAGTACCTCGCCAGTCATGGGCAAGCTGGACGGCAGGCAGCCGAAACTGGTCTTCGACGCCAAGAGGGTAGCCACACGCTCAAATTCAGAAGACTCTACTTCAGCAACAGGAGACATGGCGCAAACTCAGCCTCCAGCGCAGGGAGATGATGTCAAGTCGTTGCTTCTGGCTCTGCAACATAGCATGACCGACCTATCTGGGAAAATGGACACCATGAACACACGCCTGGATTTCCTCGTACAGAAGGTTGACAAACACAATGGACAGCTGAAAGAAGCGGAGCGGCGCATATCAGATAATGAGGATACAACCCTGCAGCTGCAGCAACAAGTATCCCAAATGGACAAACTGCTTAAGGTTATCGCAGCAAAAAACGAGGACTTGGAAGCCCGCAGTCGCCGGAATAATATTAGAATCATGGGAATTCCAGAAACCACCAATACGGGCCACATGGAGGAGTATGTGGAGAGGCTGTTGCGCGGTGCCAGTGAAGACAACCCCTTCTCCTCACAGTTCATAGTGGAGCAGGCGCATCACTCCTTAGGACCCAGGCCACCTCCCGGTGGGCCCCCCAGACCGATCGTAGTGCGTCTCCTCAATTACCGCGATTGAGACGCCGCTCTGAAAATGGCCAGGGAGCACAAGAACTTGCAATACGATGGGGTGGAATTCACCATCTTTCCAGACTTCACGTTGGCGGTGCAGGAGGCGCGTCGTAAGTTCTTGGGTGTTAAGCAAAAACTCCGGAAAGCTCAGATTGAATATGCCTTATTATACCCGGCACGCTTGAGGGTCATTCACCGGGGTAAAAGCAACATCTTCACCAATCCGCACCAGGTGGAGGAATTCCTTAAATCAGTCCAACGCCGCTCTCCTGGAAATGCATCAGAAGACCGACTCTCCAGATCGCCCTCTCCTCAAACAGATTGATGCCCTTTTCTCTACAGGTAGGGCATGGAGCGTCATGTGGACTTTCTTTTCACGAAGCTGACGCTCCTTGATAGGTTTCGCCACTCAGAGCCCCCCTGTGGTTGGAGCCCGCGGGCCGGACGGCGACGGTGTGACAGTCTGGGGATGACGTATGGACTGACGGTGGCTGAATCCAGATAAGTGACTTTAATTGATTCCCGGATCTTGTCTCCCCCCCCTGTTGCAAACCCTGCTTGTACTTCATTTTCAACATGGCAGACGGTAACAATCTATGTTGAGCCAAGTGACCCCCCTCCTCCCCCCTCTGGCCGGCTTTATCCCCTTTTGAGACACCAAGCATACCCGGCCTCTGGCGGAGAGAGGAGTGGTTGTTTTTGTATTGCCCTGGCGACCCCCCATATGGGAAATCCCCCTTACCACTTGTTGTTTTTTTTTGCTGTAGCTTTATGTAATACCTTCATTGACTATGCATTGATATTGCTAAATTGGGGTTTGGACGGGTGGGCGATTCCCGGCACGATTGGGGTGCCGTGGTGGGTGGGGGTGGGTAAAGTTCTGTTGCAATATTTTAAAATGTTTCAACATGATACAGCACCAACTGAATACATAGACACACATGGCAATGCTTACAACCCGATCCTCACATTTGGCATCATTCACGGTCCATTCCCAACATGAGCATTGCATCGAAAGCTGATCCCCTGAAGATTAATCTACTCACATGGAATGTCAGAGGCCTGGGTGACCCCCGCAAATGTAGACAACTTTTATCCTACATGGATCGGCACCAAATACATATAGCTGCACTTCAGGTAACACACACTACTCCCCACGGAAAGTCCTGCTTTGGAACTAGGTGGGCGTCGATAAGGATATTCTCCTCGTATTCATCCTACTCAAGGGGCACATTATTATTAATTAAAAAAGGCACCCCCTTTGTCCTTGGAGGGTCACTGAGTGACTCCACGGGTAGATATTGCCTGCTCTGGGGTAATCTGGGTATGCAATCCCTCACTCTGGTATGTTGCTACGGTCCTAAATCGATGACCCTGACTACTACACTTCTCTATGGGGACAGATCCTAAAAGTCGGTTCCACACATATCATTTGGGGAGGGGATTTTAACGCAACGTTATGCCCTGCACTAGATCGTTCTCATCCTCAACCACACCATTACACGCGGACACAGGAGATTCTCACACAGCTCCTCCAAGCTCATGGGCTAGTTGATGCATGGCGGCATTGGCACCCGGGGAGGAGGGAAGGCACGTACCACACTACTGCCCGCGCTGCCTGGTCCCGTTTAGACTATTGGTTGGTCACCAGGGGGGTGACCCCTTGGATAACATCCGTGACGCATATGGCTAAAACATTCTCAGACCACTCGCCCGTGTCCTTACAGTTAACTCTCCCTTGCATTACTGCCCCTCCCTTCAGTTGGAGACTGGTACCCGAAGCACTTATAGACACAGCATTTAAAGCTGAATTGGGAGGGGAGATTTCAGATTTTTTTAACCGTATCAAGGGATCGGTGGCTAGCATGGGTACTCTTTGGGAAGCTTTTGAAGTTACAATCTGTGGTTTTTGTATGGCAAAGAGTTTTGGGGTGCTTAGGGACATACGGCGCAACTTACGCAAGCTGGAGGGTGAACTCAAGCTGTTGGAAGCGGATATGTGGCAAGACTCATCGGGCACACGGAGAACTGACCTTCGGAATAAACTCACCGAATATACAGATACTGCTGAAAGGGAAGCTCAGTTTCGTGGGAAACATTTCACTGCATGCCATTATGGGGAAGGAAAGAGGCCGGGCAGAGCACTAGCCCAAAGCATACAAAAGCCGAAATTCTCTAATTATATCTTGGAGGTACTAGATACGTCTGGAACGCACCATAAAGATAGCCATGACATTCTCGACACATTCACCGCATTCTATGAGGCACTGTACACCTCCAGACGTACCGCCCCCCCGGATTTCAATACTTTCCTAAATGATATCGCCTTGGGATGGCTGGGTGACACCCAACGGGAGTTTCTAGCCGCACCTTTCGAGGTGGATGAGTTCAAAGAAGCGATTATGCAAATGAAATCCGGTAAGGCCCCGGGATCTGACGGGTTGCTGGCAGATTTTTGCAAGGCCTACATGGAACAGTTGATACCCATATTGGGGGAGGTCTATGAGGAAGCACTGGAGTCCGAAATTGTACCGGCCTCTATGAGAGAAGCCCTTATCATCTCCCTGCTCAAGCCAGACAAACCTACGGATCAATGTGATTCGTATAGACCGCTATCCCTAATTAACACGGATGCGAAGATCTTGGCCAAGCTTCTGGCGAATAGACTCAGTCTATTAATGGAGAAGTTGGTGCTGCCTGACCAAGCGGGTTTTATACCGGGAAGGGCGACTTCTCATAATTTGCAAACGCTGTTTTCAGTCATGCACAGTGTTGACCGACAGCTGGCGATCGTGGCGGTCTTTTTGGACGCCACGAAAGCCTTTGACTCAGTGGAGTGGGACTACCTGTTACCATATTGCAATGCATGGGACTCCCAATCAGGTTCCTATCGTGGATCCGGCTTCTATATGCCTCTCCCATGGCTCGGGTACCATAAATGGGCATATCTCCTCCTCCATTAAACTCACGAGGGGCACCCGGCAGGGATGCCCTCATTCCCCGCTACTGTTTGCCCTTGCAATCGAACCCCTCGCAGCGAGGCTCCGGCAACACCATTCGGACAAAGCCCTTAGGTGCTTTCTACGCCCTATCTTGGTCTCTTTATATGCGGACAATGTCACTTTATACGTAAAAGACCCGATCCATAATCTTAACCCGTTGAGGCGAGAATTTATACAATTTGGTGGTATGTCCGGTATCACCATTAACTGGTCTAAATCGCAATTATTTCCACTTACTGCAGCTGCGAAGCCCTTCCATATGGACTACCCAATAGAGTGGTGTACTGAACAGGTGAAATGTTTAGGGGTACAGGTCACGAATGACCGTGCTGAGCTCCTGCGAAGTAATTATGGATGTGCACTAGAACACGTCACAAACTGCATCACCAGATGGATAGCCTTGCCCCTCACAATGGCAGGACGTATCTCGCTTATCAAAATGATCATCCTTCCTAAATTTTTATATCTCTTTTTAAACATTCCCCTATACCCTGGGCAACCTTTTTTTAAAATGCTGAGAACAGAGCTCATACGACTGGTTTGGGGGGGCAAGCAACCACGATTACATTGGGAGATCCTAACTCGGTCCTACTTACAAGGAGGCTTTGACGTGCCGAATTTCGAATTGTATTATATATGTGCACAGGCGCACTTTGCGCATTATTGGTTTCATCCTCCCAGGTACACACCCCAGGTTGCCACAGAGCACTGGCTGGCACATCCAATCCCACTAGATGGGATAATCCTAGCTGAACCTGAAAACAGGTCTGAAGGGCCGTCTTCTGTAGACTGCACTATTAAAGCCTGGCAGCGCCTCCTCCAAATACTCAAGGCACCAATGCTTTATTCTCCAGTACTCCCACTTACATATCACCCGCGGATGCCTCTGCTATCAGAGGGAATCTTCGCCAAGACTAAATCCAAATTCCAGATTCACAACTGGGGGGATCTCTATCTGAATGGCACATTTAAGGGCATGTCACAACTTTTTCAAAAAGCGCAAGCCTCCTCTATGGATATATTTCTCTATGTGAGGCTGAGACAGGGCATTCGAGAATACACACCATCATACCCCAAAGAACCCCCCACAGTTGCACCACTACATCATGTTCTGCGCGCCCCTGGAGCCTCCCATCTGGTGTCGACCCTATATCATAGCTTATATACAGCCATTGATTATAAGCCCTGCCCAGCTCGTGCCAAATGGTGCATGGAACTGGGATGCGATATCACAGACCAGCAATGGGATTATTGCTGTAAGCAAACAGAACTTGTCTCCTCGAACAGCCGACTCCGTATCACACATTATAAATTCCTACATACTATACTCCTGCCAGACTACACCACTATGGCCTGCGAGACCATGCACGTTGTGATAGATGGAAAACAGATAATGCGGACTTCCTCCATTTGGCATGGTCCTGTGGGGTAGTATATTCGTACTGGCAGCAGATATTCGAAGCCTTGGCACATATGACCCTACTGGAACTACAGAAGTCCCCATTGCTAGCTTTGTTGGGGTACACCGAGATGATCCCAACTGCCCAACGTAAATTCGTTAATTTTAGCATTTTATTAGCCAGACGCAGGGTGGCCTGTCGATGGGGCAGGGGAAGGGCTCCAAAATTTAAGGAATGGTTGGGTGATCTGATCCTGTGGCAGGAGCAGCTGAATACATATGCTGAATTGATTCCAGCACCCTCCAGACCGCGAGATATATGGGCCCCTCTCACCATGTACCTGATAGAACACCCACTCCCGTTGCAAGCTGACACAAACTCAGTGCCTACATAAAATTGTTGTACCAACACGCGTAAGACTGAAGAAAAAAAAAGAAAAAAAACTACTCTGTGGACTGTGTAAATAATAACCAATTACATAGCTGAAATGTACCCCATAGATTTCTATGTTCATTTTCTTTCCAGGATGTAGCAATAATTCGCCTGCTTGAATATGGACATGATCGAGTGCAGGCCTTCTGCTGACGTTGTTAGATTCCTAATAGAGCTAACTCAAAGACTGATGCCACAAATACACATATTGCCTTTGTATGTTACTTATCTTTTTGTTTTTTACTATATGTGATGTATTGCCGTGTCTAAACGACTGTAATTGTGCTGGAATCAAAACTTGGAAATGTTTGTTATTGCTGAATAAAACATAAATAAAAAAATAAATAATAATAATGTAAAAATAAATTAAACATATATATGTTTAAAATATAATATATATACTTACTTAATAAAATTTATAAATAATTATTTTAATAACTTATGAATTGTTAAAAAACATATTGAAAATTATAAATACATATATATATACACATACACCAATAATATAAATTAAAAACAAAAAACATATATAACAAATTAAAATATAAAACATTTTTTATCTTTTAAAAATACATTTTACAGTACATTAACTAAAACAGTACAGAAAATATTGGATAGTGGAGGGGATAAAATTACTATTCCAACTTCAGAGAGTGCAACAGTAGGGAAAGTGTTGGATAGCGGAGGGGTAAAAATTACTATTCCCACTCCAATGAGTGCAACAGTAGGGAAAGTGTTGGATAGCGTAAGGTTAAAAATTACTATTCCCACTACAGAGACTGCAACAGTAGGGAAAGTGTTGGATAGCGTAGGGGTAAAAATTACTATTCCCACTACAGTGAGTGCAACAGTAGGGAAAGTGTTGGATAGCGAAAGGGTAAAAATTACTATTCCCACTCCAGAGAGTGCAACAGTAGGGAAAGTGTTGGATAGCGTAGGGGTAAAAATTACTATTCCCACTCCTGAGAGTGCAACAGTAGGGAAAGTGTTGGATAGCGGAGGGGTAAAAATTACTATTCCCACTCCAGTGAGTGCAACAGTGGGGAAAGTGTTGGATAGCAGAGGGGTAAAAATTACTATTCCCACTCCAGTGAGTGCAACAGTAGGGAAAGTTTTGTATAGCGGAGGGGAAAAATTACTATTCCCACTCCAGTGAGTGCAAGAGTAGGGAAAGAGTTGGATAGTGTAGGGGTAAAAATTACTATTCCCACTCCAGAGAGTGCAACAGTAGGGAAAGTGTTGGATAGCGGAGGGGTGAAAATTACTATTCCCACTCCTGTGAGTGCAACAGTAGGGAAAGTGTTGGATTGCGGAGGGGAAAAAATTACTATTCCCACTCCAGAGAGTGCAACAGTAGGGAAAATGTTGGATAGCGGAGGGATATAAATTACTATTCCCACTCCAGTGAGTGCAACAGTAGGGAAAGTTTTGGATAGCGGCGGGGAAAAAATTACTATTCCCACTCCAGTGAGTGCAACAGTAGGGAAAGTGTTGGATAGCGGAGGGGTATGAATTACTATTCCCACTCCAGTGAGTGCAACAGTAGGGAAAGTTTTGTATAGCGGAGGGGAAAAAATTACTAATCCCACTCCAGTGAGTTCAACAGTAGGGGAAGTATTGGATAGCGGAGACGTACAAATTACTATTCCCACTCCACAGAGTGCATGAGTAGGGAAAGAGTTGGATAGCGTAGGGGTAAAAATTACTATTCCCACTCCAGAGAGTGCAACAGTAGGAAAAGTGTTGGATAGCGGAGGGGTAAAAATTACTATTCCCACTGCAGTGAATGCAACAGTAGGGAAAGTGTTGGATAGCAGAGGGTTAAAATTAACATACGTATCAATTAAATAATTATTATAATTAAATATCCAATTAATATTTAATTAATAATAAATTAATTATAAATACTAATAAATAAATAATAATTACTTTATTATAATTAAATTACTTCCCACCCTATTCCCCTATAAACCCACAACCTGCGCCTAAAAAACACAATTAATATAATTATCAATTAATTAATTAATAAAAATCAATAACCAATAATAATTAATTAATAATACATTAATTATATATATAAAAAGTAATATTTACCTTTTTTATATTTAAATTACTTCCCACCCTATTCCCCTATAAATCCACAACCCACTCCTAAAAACATAATAACAATATATATAATATTCTATTAATTAATTAATATTAATTAATAACCGATTAATAATTAATTAATAATAAAATATTTTCAAATAATAATAAATACAAATTAATAATTATTTTTATATAATTAAATTACTTACCACCCTATTCCCCTATAAACCCACAACCAGCTCCTAAAAATAACTCAATTAATGTAATTATCTATTAATTAATTAACATTAATTAATAACCAATTAATAATTAATTAATAATAAATGTATTTAAAATAATAATAAAGAAAAATTAATAATTACTTTATTATAATTAAATTACTTCCCACCCTAATCCCCTATAAACCCACAACCCGCTACAGAACTAAAATACGTAAAAAATAATTTTCATAAAAGTAATTACTGCTAAAAATTTAAAACATACATTTAAAAAAACTACACTTATACCAAAAAATTACATCACATACTTTTAACACACATACTAAAATACAGAACACTAATATAAATATCGATATTATTAACAACGATATGTTTACAAACGATATTACTGTCTTCGATATTTAAAAAAACGATATTTCTTACCTTACTGTCGATATTCTGTGCTACGATATACTTGCTGTCGATATTCTTGAACCTCGATATTTCAAACTCGATATTGTTGTAGTTCGAAATAAACAACTCGATATTCTGTCTGTACACCATGGCAGAGAAAGTATTGAACTGTATTAAATGTAAAACATATGAAGAAAGGGAAAAGGCCATCGCCTTCTGGCCCTACAACTGAAACAAAGAAAGGCACGATCAGCAAACCATCTACATATAACGCGAACAGCAACTTGCTTCAATATCTGAATGATTTCACACAAGAGTATGTTTTCTTCTTCTCAAGAAGGAATGCATCTGAGGAACATTTCTATACCACGTAAGAAAATAATTTTAGGGCTAAAATATCAATACAAACGTCACCACAAGATCTGAGAGATGAGCTGAAGCTAGAAATATCTGAATTCCAGGAGAAGATGGATTCCCCGCGGATTTCTATAAAGTGACATAAATCCTGGTCACCCCAATGCTAGGAAAAGTCTTCAGGGACACCATGCAATTAGGACTCCACTGAATGCAGTTTTAAAATGCTAGTTACACTTGGCAAAATAATCCCCTGCCAAGCTCTAAATTCCCTTTTATTGCATATATGTCACTACTAAGGCAAGCCCTAGGTAGCCCAATAGGCAGGATGCATCGTAATTAATTAGACATGTATCTTTAAGTTTTACATGTAGTAGCAGTGAAAAACTCACAAATTTGTTTTTCACTACTATGAGACCTACCTCTCCCACAGAATAGCATTGGGTTGCCTTGTTACATTTAATAAGTGCTAATCTTTATTAGAAACAGGTAGAGGTTCCATGTTTGGGGGCCCATTACGATACCCAGCGTAAAAAAATCCGCCAGGCATGGAAGCGGCAAAAATCCGCCCGCACACACCGTCTGAACACCGACCACGCCATTACGATTACACAAACCGAAAACCGCCATCGGCGGAAAAATCACACAAAATACCGCCCGCCAACGTCCGAGTCGGAGTCAAACCGCCCGCCACGGACGGAAACACGCACGACAACACAAAACCGCCCGCCCTCACGGCCGACACACCGCACGTGAAATTACGATCGCACCGCCATGAGCGAGGAAAAACCACAAATATACCGCCCGCCAGCGCAAACAACGCCGATGAGAATCGACACGGCAGAAGCCATGGCGCCCACGTACCTGCACAGAAACCATCCGCTCACAAAACCAATAGCACACAACATGGCCAACAAGTCCACACAGCAAGGCACGCACAAATACACAAGCACAGTACACATCCCGAAAACACCCCCGGACAAACAAAAAATACAAAGGCCAGAACCCCAGACACAACACACCTGAAAACAACAGACCATGAGGACACACCCACATAGGTGAGTACAAAAGCAGCACTCCCACAGACCACAACCCCTTGCTACATTGCAAACCAGAGAGGAGAGGAGAGGACACAGTGACACAGCAAGGACAGCAGCACACCACAGAAACGCACACATCACAACCACCACCATCACCACCACCACCACCAAACACCTGCACCACAAACCCCCTGCACATTACACAACACACACCGCACCAGCACCACAAACACCATGGCACCACAAAGAATGCCCAAGTACACGCCCATTGAGCTGACGGTCATGGTCGACGAGATCATCAAGGTGTACCCACAAATCTATGGGAACATGGTCCAGCACACACCACTAGCCACCAGAAACAGAATGTGGAACCGGATCGTAGACCAGGTCAATGCAGTCGGGACCCTGCCCAGGAACAGAGGAGAAATAAACAAACGTTGGAATGACGTAAAGAGCCTGGTCAAGAAGAAGGAGGGCAAAAACAGAGAGCTGGCTGCCGTCACTGGCGGAGGGAATCCTGCGCTCTTCAAGACCTTCAAAGCGTGGGAGGAGAAGGTGCGAGTCATAATACATCCGGAGATCTCGCCGGATTAGCAGGGAGTGGAGGCTGGTAAGTACAAACTAATGTATACCAGCACACCGCTATGTACTCACATGCACTACCACCATGCCACAGCTCCCAGGGACAAACACCCCCATGTCCAGCACACAATACACAACACATCACACACACATGCAACAGACACCACCACACACAGCCCAAACCGAACAACTGAAACATACGTGGGGACATGTGTACACTCAGCCAGCCACGTAACCACCAACAGGTCCCCAAATATGCCAGAAGCGCCACAACGAGCACCCACCACACCCATGTGTCCGCCACAGCTGCACTAACCGACAAGTAACAGGTAAGTGGCAGGAACACAAAGTGCAGTGGGTGGGACGGTGGACAGCCCAAGTACAACACACACCAGGCCCCTAGTCCCACAGCACAGCAAGGAGGAGCATCCCCCACACCCCACAGCCACGTGTCAGCCACCGCAGTGCACAACGACAGCCGAAAGGCAGACATCACGGTCCACAGCAATCGGTGTCAGTGGGTGTCCAGCCACCCCACGACCCACAACACCCCCACCCCCACAGACCTGCAACATGGAGCACCCCCCGCTTAGAGCCATGTGGCATCCAGTACAGTGCACGCACGAACAACTTGCAGGTGGGAAACTGGACAGGGCTGGATTACTGGAGGCATGAGGACCATAACACGACCAACACATGGGACATGTCACGTAGCAGACGAACACGCAGCACCGCCCACCGTCACGAACAAGTGAACAATGTGCACACGGACATGAACAACAGACTCACACCCCACATGACCCATCACAGACATAGCAACACCCAAGGAGCCACGTCTGCATGCACAAGCCACACTGAATATAGTACCACACGGCAGCCACTGTGCAACTCATCACACACAACCGAAACACCATTGAAGTCCTGTCCATGTAGCCCCTACTGCCTGTCAACCACACACCCCACAACTACGCCTATGTAAGACAAACAACACTAGACGCAACAGAGCGGAACAACATAAATGCACACGAACACCACTGAACCCATCAAACACACAGACACACCATGCACATACAACATACCATCCATCCCATCCGTCAGCCCCAGTCTCATGAAAGGCATGTCATCCGCACAGCTGCCACACATACAGCAGTCACGCTAAGATACATGCCCATGACCAACCATGTGCCAGAAGTCAATGAAGCGCACGACACACTGTGAGCAACAACACACAACATGGGCCACACCCCCCCGAGCACTGCAGTGATGCACATGGCACAGGGCAGCACGCACACCAAGGAGATGGGACAACTGCAATACGTTGGCTGGCACACAACCATCACTCACTCATAACGATGCGTCCAATGCCATGTCCAGTAATCACAACAGACAGCAAATATGCAGGCCATGTCAAGCATGCACACACCTCAAACCATGCACTGTCATGCTGCCACAACACATGTCACGTTCGGCACCCATGGCTCACAGCATGTACCCCAAAAGCATATCCCCTCCCAAATGCGAATCTGGGGCATGGCCCCCATGTTGCCATATGCGTTCCTAAGCGTTCCATTTGAACCCCAAAAGCATATTCCCTCCCAAATGCGAATCTGGGGCATGGCCCCCATGTTGCCATATGCGTTCCTAAGCGTTCCATTTGAACCCCAAAAGCATATTCCCTCCCAAATGCGAATCTGGGGCATGGCCCCCATGTTGCCATATGCGTTCCTAAGCGTCCCATCTGAACACCAAAAGCAAAGTACAAACCAGACCCAGGATGGGCCAGGAGCCCGCATACACCAGAGTCACAATAAGTAGGGGCACAGCAACACACCCATCGGCATGGCCAATCCGTCCCATGCCACATGTGCACAGCACACAGTCCCATTGCCAAGCACACACAACTACAGATGCTACAGCCACACACACGCCTCCGGGAAACCCATGTACGAGATTGCACGAACTGTTAATGTCAGACGACAAATACATACTTCGCCAGGTGCAACACAATAACAGATCTCATTCTCTCCACAGGTGACGAACTGCTGGATGCTGGGGATGGAGCCAGCAGCCAGCACAGCCAGCCTACAAGCCCCCAACGAGGACACACGGATCTGGAGGATCTGTCCTCCTCTTCGGACACGGACCACCAAGCAGGCCCATCTGGTGTGGCAGGGCCCAGCCGCTCCCCAGGACCCCTCCTACCCACCAACCCATCAGCCAGGGCTGCTGAACATTCCCAGCCCCCTGCTGCCACTGTCGTTGCGGCCACACCCACGGTCATTGTGGCCACTACCACTGCCGCAACCGCCACCATCTCCGCACCGACCACCACCGCCGCCACCACCACCACGTCTTCGCTGGCACCAGCCCCAGCGCAGGTGGTGGCCCGGCCGACTGGATCCACCCTGGGAGCCACAGCGAGGACCGTGGTGAGCAATGTGGCTAGTGGGCAGGCTGGTGGCAGCAGGACTGGTAGGAGGAGCAGGGTCAGGGAAACGCCAGCCTCCCTGGGAGCCATGCCCTGCCTCAAATGGCCAGAGTCCTTGGGGCCTATGAAGAGGCCCAAGGACAATGGGTCCGGTCTGCTTCAGACACGCGTGAGGTGCTGGGGGTGCTGAGGTCCATGGACGCCCGTATGGGCCAACTCGTGGACCTCATGGGCCAGCTGGTGGTGGCGGTGAGGTCACAGCCAGGGACAGCAGCTCCCCCTCCGCCACCACCTGCCGGGGCGCAGGGTGGAGCAGCAGTGTCCAGTTCCCCTGCGTCCACAGCCAGTGAGCACACCTCAACCACCAGCATGTCGCAAGCAGGCACCCCCTCGCAAACGTGGAAGGGGCCGTCCAAGTGGAAACAGATCTCCCGGGAGGACTTCGCACGCTCCAAACGCAAGTGAGGCAGCCAGCCAGCCTTCCGCCAGCCTTCCTTGACCAGCCACTGCATTGACTTGGACTACGATCCCACTCCACACAGCCATCTGGATGGCATGTGTGTGTTGGACTATGGACATAGAACCAGTGGGTACACCCTGAGCATCACGCAGCCATGACCGACAGCTCATTGTCACTGCACGCACCACTTTTGTCATCACCTTACACACAATCACATGTCACAGTTTGTAATAAATGCACCTTTTACACTAACTGCTGTTTGTGCCCTGTGTTTTATTTGTACGGAATACAACGGCCACCTTGGGCGGAAAGGCACCTGATGCGTGGCATGGCAATTGAATCCGGAGGGCCTGTAGGGACCTAGGGGTGGGAGACAGAACAGGAGCACATTCAATGAGTGTGTCACACACCCATCACACAGTACATGTCAACAACTACAAGCAATGTACACACATCGCACAGAGCAATAGGGCACAATGCCACAGCCACCAACAGTGGCATACTACCCTGGCCATGGAGCGTTGACACACAGCACGCAGTGAACAAACGGCCACCCTGACACAGCACACACACACCTGCACAGATACAGCCACATCAGCCGTCGTACATGGACACTCACCGTCAAGTGAAGTAGCGGGCGATGAGCTGCTGCCGCACATTACCAGCTTCCTCCTCTCCGCTGTCCTCCTCACTCGAGCTGTCCTGGTCTGCGGGCTGGGGCCCTGGTTGAACACCGTCATCCACAATGAGGGGGATCTGCTTTCGAATGGCCAGATTGTGCAGCATGCAGCACGCCACCACTATCCGGCACACCTTCTGTGGGGAGTACGCCAGCGCACCCCCGGTGCGGTCCAGGCACCTGAACCTGGACTTGAGGAGGCCAAAGGTACGCTCGACCACACGTCTGGTCCTCCCATGTGCCTCATTGTAGCGATCGTCTGCTGGGGTGCGAGGATTCCTCAATGGACTGAGCAGCCATGCCCCATTCGGGTACGCAGAGTCACCTGGGTGTGAGGGACACAGAGAACCGTTGCTATTCCAACTGGACAGGGGACAGCATCGCACAACCAGCACGCTACACCACTCCACATACTCACCGACAATACAGGCACGATCCTGTTGCATATTGGACATCAGTCGTGGCAAGATGCTGTTGCGCATTATGTGTGCGTCATGGGCCGAGCCTGGGAACTTTGCACACACGTGGGTGATCACCATGTCCGCAAGGCACACCACTTGCACATTCAGGGAGTGCGTGTGCTTCCTGTTGCGGTACAGGTGCTCAGTGGCCTGTGGTGGAACAAGGCCGACATGTGTGCAGTCAATGGCTCCAACGACGTGTGGGATTCTGCCAAGGGCATAGAATGCACCCTTCACTGCCGCCAATTCACGAGCCCTGGGGAAGCGGATGTACCTGTTTCGGTACAGCATCATGGCTGCCAGTACATCCCTCAGCACCTTGCTGAACATGGGCTGGGACATCCCTCCTCCAATGCCCACTGTGTGCTGGAATGACCCAGTGGCGAAGAAATGCATGGCGGCCATCACCTTAGCCGTGGGGGTGACAGCAGTCGGATACACCCTGCGGGGACGGAGATGGGGTTCTAACATGGCACACAGTCGATGCAGGGTTGGCCTGTCCAGCCGAAACTTCCTAATAACCTCTGTATCGTCCATGTCCGCCAGCAATTGGTATGGGCGGTCAATGTTCGGTCTCCGCCTAGGGACAATGGCAGAGGACACATGTCAAAGCAACACGACACATAGCAATTTCGCATACACATCACTGACATGACTGAGCAAGCACATGAGCCACAGCCCAGCTGTCAAGCTGGGACGGCACGGCCACAATACACTTACACAGGTCTCCCAACAATGGCAATGGCTAGTGATACAAAACCACTGCCATGTGCATGCACATGGGGATCTAGGCCCCAATGACTTGCGGGGCGTGCTGATGGGGACTGACTGCATATCCGTCAAGCGGCAACGCCACGGCAACATGAATGTCTGCTGAGCATGGAACTGCTTCCGCGGCTGGATGAGTATGGCACACGACGACGACGATGTGGGCACAGGCTGAGCGGCCAAAACAAGTGGGACCTGTGGCACGAGGGGATATGAGACAGTAGTAGGTGTCAGCACTGCACCCTATGTACAGCACTGTACGGATCACACCTCCCGAAACATTGACAGGTGTCCACATTGACAGCCCCATGCCAAGACGGCTGTGTGCTTGCAGTCACACATCACAGGTGAGAGGTTACATTGCACGTGCCAGGTGGCAGACGTACATAGTGGGAGCTGGCATGTGTGTGCATGTGTCTCCTGTTCAGGATCCACCAGATGGGCGCTGACTCTGTACTGACCATTGGACACAGCATGTTCCGTGGAAGGCTTGTGTGTGTGGGATGGTGGCACTGGATGTGCCTCCGTTGGGTGGGGGGCCATGCACAGGGCGGGTACGTCGATGATTGCGCATTGTTGGTCATGGTGGGTGCACCAACTGAAGATGTGTTGCCCTGTGTTCAATTCCTATGTCCGCATGATGATGGACTGTAGATGTGGGCAGACTACACATTGGTCGATGTGCTGTCTATATGCATGTGCCTTCACACCAGGCACAGCTGCCCCTGCACATGTGACCCCTGCTGGACTCGCTGCTGGGTCTGTGGAGCTGATGCACCTTCTGCGCGTGGGGCGGACAGCTCTCCTCACTTCCCTCATTGCGCATGTCATGACTTTGCCGCAGGTGACATGGATCATGGAGGGCCCACATGTACGCGTGGGTAGGCTACACATGATTGTACACTGGTCGCCACCCCCAGTCAGTGTTTCGAATGGGAAGGTTGTCGTGCTGGTGGTATGTTCGATGTGGCGGATGGGCGGGCCTAGGTGCGGGCTTACATTCCGGACATGGGGGGTAGTTGGATTGGCGACTAGTTGCAGTACACACGGGACACGTCTCTTCCTTTCCACATCTGGGTCATCCCTTGTACTTACTGACAGTGATACAGTCATCTTCGCCCCAGCCCTCATGTCCTCCCCTCGCTCCCCAATATGCATGCTCACCTGCGAGGCTAGCGCCTGCACAGGCAGCCCCAAGCTCGCACCAGAGAGGGCAAGGAGTGTATGTGTGGGTCCAGTTGCACGAGTGGGCTGTCTCAGGGTATGATGTGTGGCGGGACGCCGTCCACCTGCGTGGTGCCCCAAATGGAGACCCGGCCTGCATGGACTATGCATCACAGTCTTCGCCTTCCGGATCTGCCACCTGCGACACCCAGTGGCTGTGGCTGCCCTTGCGGCCAGGCCGCGTCCGTCTGTGGCTGATGGCCCACACATTCACTCTTTGGCCTCTCTGGGGAGGGCTCGGGGGTGGTGGCGCACGCGCTTGCACTTAGTCGCAATGGCATGTGGCGTGGTTGGTATGATGGGCAATGGATGGGATGGTGCGAGCCACCTCCCATGACGTCAGTGCTGCTCGTGCTGTGGTGCGTCCCCCTACACTTCCATTTGACTTGTGCCATGCTAGACGTTGAGGTTCTATTGCCTGCGTGATATGACCAGGAGGAGCGCGAGGAGACCTCTCACACACCATGCTCCACTGCCATCCCGTGCCCTGTATCGCCTGTGCGGATTGACTATGTTGGGGTTACACCTGGTCGACTGGGGCTGTGTGTGCCTTGTCAAGGGGCATGGCGGGCGCACAACAGGATCCAGCTTGTCCACAGAGGGTGGGCTGAGGTGCGCCTGGTACCGCTTTGTACGTGTGCCCGGCTGCTGTGCACACACGTGTTCACTCCCCCCGACAGGTGTCCTCTCACAATGCCCAGGGAAGCGGTGGTGTACTGTTCATGACCCCTCCCAACACGGCGTGCTCCAACTTGGCATGTGCGCATCTACCCGTCGCACCCACCCACCTGAGCACTGCGTCCATACGACTTCACACGACACATGTGTGTCTTCCACAGTAGTGCTACTCATTTGCGTTGACATCCAATACCAGTGGACTACATGGTCATGTCACGACTGCCGTGTACTTCACATACTCTCATCCTCTCACATTCGTACTTGTGAAATGAGTCAGCGGAGACAGTTTTGGTTTCAAACATTATATTGAGTCTTCTGTCCTCTGTGATGCAGTATAGTGGACACTACTGGCAGCGGAATACATGTTGAGGATATACTGAGCATGATTGCAAATGGGATAGGGTGTGGGGTTACATGTGATTGGCTGTTGCATGTGGGATGTGGGCTTCAGAGTGACATCTGCTTGGCCAAGGCTGTGCTAATGTACATTTACGTATAGCTGCGGAGCTGCGGACTTTGACACAGACGGTATACATGTAGCCTACCAGACCGCTTGGCATCATGGGCACAGTCCATCTCAGTTCCATGTGACAGGTTTGCTGCGGTTGTTCCTCATGCACGCGTGCATGTGAGATGACATCAGGGCATGTGCTTGCGTGCATGCAGCGGCGTGCCACTTGTTGTTGCACTGTGGTGGTTACTGGACATGTCACAGTCACTGGGGTCGTGTTGTTGTTGTATGCACTTGTCGTCCATGCAAAGGTCCTGGTATGGGATTCCCGGGCGGGGGTGGGAGGGGTGCAGCACCCACAGACTCCAGGCGACCTATTCATGTCCACTGAGCGGTGTGTGTGTCCATGGGCGCTGGATCCATGTCGTGTCCTGGTTGTTCGTGCAGTTCCGTCCATGTGGGTGCGATACACAGAGCCCATGCCACTGCCTCCCACGATGCATGCGGTGTTCCTGGATGTGATGGGGAACAGTGTGCATGTCCCGGTCATATCCGATGTCATGGCGATGTCGTTGATGGTGTGGTTACAGTTGCCGGTCGTTTGGTATGGCTGTTGTGGTGGTGACTGGCCAGTCCGTGCGGAAGCTAAGCATGGGTGCAGGGTTGGACATCATAGGTCAATCGGGGAACCTGCGTTGTGGTCCGATGAATTTACAGGTTGTCAGGTATGCGATGCCGCCCAGCAGGGCTTCCATGTCATTGGTGGTGTACATGTTTGCCAGCCAATGTAGCGGATGGTGGCTGTCAAGGTGTTGTTCGTAAGTTGTCCCTTGGAGGACCATGATGGGGCATGCTGGGTGACATTCGATGTAGCTGTTCTCGATGATCCGTCGTGTGGAGGCACAGTGGTCCCATTTCAGTGCGGGTGCGATGTTGGCCACATACGCCATGCCCCCATAGGCAGAGCAGGCCCTGTCCTGTGCGTCCAGAGGGAGGAGTAGTGGTAGCAGGTCCGCCTTCAGACATGCCGGGTTGGAGAGGCATATCTCCACGGGATGCTGGTAGGGACACCTCCGACAGTAGAAGACGGGCATGACGCAGCTGAACAATGTGATGCGGTAAGTCAGTCGGTAACTTACGTTCAGCAGGGACAGGAGATCGCATCCCAATGTATGGAACAGGTTGGTTTTGTACAGCTTGAGCTGTTCGGCGTAGTTGGGTAGGTGTGTTGCGGTTGCCATTTCGCAGCGGTGCGTTGTGGTGGCGTGCTCCGGCTGTGTGTGCAGTCTGCAATGTGCACGCTCCGAGGTTGCTGTGAGCTCTGTGTAGTCGTAGGGAGACAGGACTTGTGTTCTGTTGGCTTGTTTGGAGGACACGGGCCCTCTTCCCACATGCTTCTCAGACAGTTCAAGGTCAGTGATGTGTGACTCCTTCCAATTAACTTGCATGTGGCCGACATGGGGGAGTGTTTTCTTCTTTCTTCCCCGTCCGTTGTGTGCTTCTGTGATATGCGCTATCTGCCCTGTGGTCGGTCTCCTCGGCATGCCTGTGTTGGTCTATTCTTGGACAATGGCTGTATTCACCGGCTTCTGTCGTAGGGCTGTGGTTTCGGAGTTGGAATGGAAGGTCATTCAGTGCTGTCTGCTCTCCCTTGTGTGGGCGGCAGGCTGCCTTTCCGCTCTGCGTTGGGCCTTGTGTGTGAATGTTATTCTTGGGCCACCTGTTGTCGGTCCCCGGGCTCTTTGGTGTTCCGTTTTATATGTCTTGTTCATATGTGCAGGGTGGTATGGGTGTTTCAGTGTGGTACTGGCGTTCCTCTTCCCGAAGGGGCCCTGCTTCTCCTAGTTGGTGTTGCCGCCGCTGTGTGCTACGCCATGTTTGTTACACTGGGGTGTGTCCTGCTGTTGCGTGTCTTCACTGACATGTGTGCGTCGGTTGTGTGGCGTTGGGTGTTGTCCGTGAATTGGGCGTTGGGGACATGTCTGTGGCAGGCCTGTCACGTGTCATGTGCGTTCGGGGTGGGGCTGATGTGTGTGCTGCTTGGTTGTGTCCCTGTGTCTGTGTGCGACGCAAGCATGGCGCTGCGGTTGGCCTCTGCGTTGTGCGCATGTGTGGCGGCGTCATCGGCGCTTTGGGGCCGTGACGGGGTGGTTGGTTCCTAGTCCCAGGTGGTGTGTACACATGTGTTACGCGATGTTACGATTTGGCCTGTGTGTCATATGTGGATGCAATGGTGGATGTGTAGTGTACACGCGCTGGTGGGGGGTTGTCCGCTTTTTCCGCCCTTGCACTGTGTGCGCTGTTTGCGTGCACTTGTTGTGTGTGTGCCTACCTGCGTCTCCGCGGTACGTTGCGTCCTTGGTGGTGCATCAGCAGGAGCATGGGGAGGGCCTGCAGTGCTGGATTCATGCTCGGGGAGCCGCTTCTTCGTTGTCCGTGCTCGGCGTCCGTGTTACCGCTTCGGTTTGTCGTACGGTATCTCTTGGCCGTGGGAGCCGTTTGTTTGCGGCATCGTAATTTATGCGCCGGGCGGGACGTGTTTCGTCGGACGGTGTGTGTCAGTTGTGCTGCGCCGCTACGTGAACGGGCGCACTTTGATGGCGGACGGTGTTGCTGGCTTGCCGGCGGTGTTTGGCCTACTTTTCGCATCGTAATTGGGCGGGCGTGTGGACTGCTGCGTGCCGGCGGTAACTGGTGGTTTTTGCATCTGCCAGCACGGCGGTTGTGCTTCCGCCCGCCATCGTAATGAGCCCCTTGGTGTCTAAGAGATTGTAATTTAAAATAACCTTTAGCGGTAAAGTCAGGTTTTAAGTTACATTTTTGAAAATGCCACTTTTAGAAAGTTGACATTTTTCTGTCCTAGTTATTTCGTGCCTGCAGCCTGTTCCTCAGACACATGACTGGGTGGAGTTGTCAGTTGGATTTTGTTACTTACTCCCAGACTGCCACAAAATAGAGGGATTAGGAGTGCCTGGATAGGACATCACTAGCAGCATGAGGGATGGTGTTGGGCACAACCTGATTTACAATCAATAGGCTGTGCCCTGCCTTCACACAAAGGACTTCACACTACCTCATTGTTCATATAACCAGGATGCAGCCTGGGCAGGGGAGGCAGGAAATTCTAAGCACTTCAAAAGGAATTCTCTAGAAGCTGCTTCTACTTCAAAGAAGGCACCGGACCATCAGACCCACTCTTCAGTTCACTTCCTGGACTTGTGGAAAAACTCTCAAAGTACTGTGGCCTGCTGTGTACTTCAAAAGACTTCTTTGCTGCACCTGGAAGGACTGCCGTGCTGCCTGAAGCCTGACTTGTACCCTCAGAGGCCTGTCCTGCTGCCTGAGCCCAGTTCCACTACTTAAACCCAGGACTACTAGAGTGGCTCCAAGGGCTTGTTGGCTAACTTCCTGATCAGAGCCTCAGGGACAGAAAAGGCTCCAGTTCACTTCAACCCACAACTGGACCTAATCTAGTGTGCTCTGAGAACCAAGTGGAGACTGGGGCCAACCTGCTCATCTATCTATCCAAGGTGAATCGTCAGTCAGCCTGAGTTCACAGAAGTTCCCAATATATTCTTATCCCCAGCAGCAAATCCTGTTCAGCAGTCCTTCGTGGAAGGGGTATCCAGCTCGTGGACCCCTTGTCGGCTAAAGCCTCCAGCCTCATTCCGCTTGAGATTTTTGATTTCCAGAAAAAAAAACATTATCCAAATGTGGAAATCTTCTCCAACGACTACACCTCCTCCTCAGACACCGCCTTCAGCCTTGCCCCACAGAATTTTTACTTTCTCAAGACATTTTTTGCTGAAATGTCAAAGTTCGAAGGTAAGTGCCAACTGGATTCAATCCACTTTTTGTATCCGACCCCTACTCCATTGTGTGGGCCATATTCTTTTACTTTGACCCGGTCTCCCATGACAAGATGTCTGCGTTTGGTGCTTTAATGTTTTATGAGCTAGTTTTTACCATAAACTTTAATAAATTCAGATCTTTAGTTCTATTAATTGTTTTTTTTGTCATTTTGGTGTCAAATAATTTAGTAAAATGTACTCTATTTTTCTAAATGGGTGTGGGAATTTTCTTGTGTTTTCTTGTGTTTTCACTTTATTAATGTTTGTGTGCTTCATAAATACTTTACACATTGCCTCTAAGTTAATCCTGAATGCTTTGTGCTAAGCTACTAGATGGTTGATCACAGGTTAATTTAGTGACTTTAGTGGTTCATCCTGACAGAGATTGTGGTTGTTGCTTGAGCAGGGTTAACACCCCACTCAACCAACAACACAATTTCTCACACTCTCTGATACTATTACAGTGATGAGAGGTACCAGAGAAGGCTGCCCCTTGTCAATACTGCTCTACTGACTAGTGCTATAGCCCCAGGTGATAGCTTTAGAACATTCAGAGTAGTTTGGGGGCAAACAAACTACAGCTTGGGACATTTAAATTGATGCTTTATGCAGATGGCATTTTACTGTGATTAAGGGGGTCATTAGGATGGCGTAACGATCGCCACCGCCGGGCCGGCGGTGGCGATCGTTACGCCATCCTCATGTGAAATACCCCCCGCCATATTATGATGGCGGTGGGTATCGCGGCGGACGCAAAGTCTGTCTGCCGCTTTTCCGCCGGTCGGCAATGGTTACGATTGCCGGCCGAGCGAAGCTGGGCCACTAATATGGTGGCGGTGCCTAGCAAGCACCACCAGCCATATTAGGATGTGGGTGTTTAAAGGTCTTTCCATGGCGGCGATGCCACCATGGAAAGGGTGGCGGGGATTGCGTCCAGGGGCCCGTTGCGGGCCCCCCTTGTGTCTGGGGGAGGTGGGGTGCACTCTGGGGGTACCTATGGTACCCCCCTACATTTCGCTGCACCAAGTGGCAGGCACCGTGTGTTGCCTGCCATGTGGTGCAGTGAAATGCCAGGCATGCGATATTAACATCGCGGCAGTGCTGCTGTCAGCAGCACCCGCCGCAATGTTAAATTGCAGAATGCGACCGCCATGGCGGCGGGCGCATCCTAATTTGCAGTGCGGGACCGCCGCATGTCTGGCGGCCGGTCCCAACACCGCGGGGATGGCGGGCGGACTCAGGTCTGCCCGCCATCCTAATGAGCCCCTAAGTGAATGGATTCCTCGCTGCAGGCCATAATACACCTCATATCGGCATTTTCTGTATGTTAAGACTATAAAATCAATTGACGGAAGAGTAAAATAATTCCAATGATGTGCAATTCTACTTAAAATGTGCTAAACAACCAACCTTTTATATAAATCCCATGCAAGATGCTGTATTGGAGGTTCTTGATCAGCTAAGACATGAATCAACATACCGACAACATACAAGGTCTGATAGACTGAATGAATGGAGACTTCTTTAAATGGGAACACTGCAGTTATCACTATGGAGAAGAGTCCAGACAGTAAAAATGGTGGTGGCTCCAAAATGTAATTATGTGTTCTGCATGTTACCACCCCGGAATACCGGCCTCATTACAGAACAATATTGATCTTTTACTAAAGAGCTATATATTGAAGGGGAGGGGCGACCAAGCCCAGATTGGCAGTGACAAAAATCTATTCGGCCATCACTTCTGTGGGCTTGAGACTCCCTCGTATAGGAGTGTACTACGAAGGCAACAACTTATCTCAAATAGCATGCTATTTAAGCCCACATTTGAAAAACACAGACTGAATATGATTATAGCTGTGAGAAAGTGCCTATTTTTACTGACTGGTATTGATGTTTTTTTACTCTGCACATTGGGGCCCTGCTGTCCAGGCTCCAGTGTATGTTCTCTGACCACTGAGTTTGGTAAAATGTGCTGTTCCCCAACAGGTGTATTTAACTTTACAATATGGCCATGGTATATGGTGCAGGAACATATACCAATGGCATGGAAAGGTGAATGTCACATGTTGACTGCAGTACGTATTGTGCTACCTACTAGAGTGACAAAGAAAACATGTCTTCAGGCCTACCTTTGTAGCCTTACTCCAGCAGCTTTTAAATCTACAGGTTAACCTGTCAAAATAAACTTTTTGACAGGAAGGAACCTGTTGTATTTACCTACGTTCCATGTTGGAATGGTTACCATTTTTTACTCTTTAATTCTGTTATCATTTATGGTTTAGCACCAAGAAGCTTGTGTATGCTTTATATATAAAGCGTACACAAATAAAAATATCATGGGAGGGTTCTTTAGTAGAATGCATATGTAGATTCGAGATCATTTACTTGGATCTGGCTGCAATGCACAGACTCTTTGGTGTTAATCTCTTGTGTAAATTATTCCTGAGAATTTCTACAGAACACAGCAAGACACTATTGGTAATGAGCAGACTTGTGCAGGGGTCAGGTCTCATTTTTATTCAATACCAACCTCGGAAGATTCTCTATCCAGCCTTGCAAAGCGGTGGGGCCACTCAGTACACTAACCTACTGAAAATGTAAGGTATTTCAAATACAAATCAGGAGCTATTACTAGTGTACTCGACGGTGCACTACATTTGTCTGGAGAGTGGCAGTTGTGCACGAGCAAAATGTTTATGTCAAGGCACGTCACGTGTGGATGTCAAGCATTATCAAGCAGAGCAGAGGTTATCATACTGCGTAAACATAGCAACGCAGAGTGCAACGACACCGAGCAGGTGTCCATATTAACTGAGGTAGTACACAGAAGTACAATGCCAAGATCAGATTTTGCTTAGCCTGACATACTTGGAAAAGTGATGCTTGTGTTACTGGCATGGGTATCACAATTCAACTCCACAGCTGGCAATCATTGTATTATAAGCACTGTGGAGGTGTAAGATTAAGCCTCCATTTCCTGGATGTTCTCTCTGTTAAACGCAAGAATTGCTTTGTTCTTCAATGTGGTAATGAGATGGAAACTTTGTAGTCAAGTATTTACAATTTATGTTAGTTTCTTATGTTGGTTATTTGTTTTAACACATTTTTTTAAACTTGTTATGGTAGTTACTTGTTTCAACTAATTATTTATTGTTATTTTGGGCTAGTAGAGGGATTGTTCACAGCATCATAACAGCAGGAAATATGTTGCAACCACCTCAGTTTTCAGATAGAGGTCAACCTGTTCTGTTTTCAGCCTCTAGGAAGGTAGGTATGCTACTCCACTATCTTGGAGAGGAGGGAAAGAATAGTTACAAAAGTCTGAAAGAAGTGAGCATGGGCAATGGAGAAGTTGAGCCCAGGCATAAATATGAAATGTCAGTAGGAAAGCTAGAGGTGCATTTTGGAACACATATTATTTTAATGTTGGTGCACCCATGGCCTGCAAGTTAAATGTCACCAGTGGACTGTAGCACCTATTGTGCTATCCACTGCAGTGACAGTGCAAACATGAATTCAAGTCTACTTAAACTGCAATTTGGCATGTCAAAATAAACCTTTTGACAGGTCTAAAGCTTCCTTTTAAATAGTAATATGTCACATCTAAGTAGTCCTTACAGCCCACAATGCAGGATGTGTGGTATTTAAAAGCTGGGCACATAGAAATGTAATGTTAAACATGTACTTATAGTGACTATCACTGAAAAGCTATTTTCACTGTATTAAGGCTGGCTGTTCCATAGAGAAACACTGGGATGCCCTATTATATTTAATTATGCTATCTGTGGTGAGGAAACACCTATAGTTGTCACTGGTCACTGGTAAAGTCAAATTTTGAATAAATATTAAGGGAAGGTACTTTAGAACATTTCCTTTTCCTTACCTAAAGCCCCTAGAGGCTAATTTGCATTATCCTCCAGCTGCAGCCTTCGTATTGTTCAAGCTGTGAATAAGCTGTGAAAACAGCTCCCAGAACATAGACAAAGGCCTGGATGTGGGGAGGCATTTTTGTCTCTATGTCAGGATGACCTTTTGGGCAATGTCAGGGAACTTGATTTATGTCAAAAGAGCCTCCCCTGTTAGAGGCAGATTTCAGATGACACCTACAGAGGCCCTTTCTATGTTCCCCCAGTCAGCCAGGCTCCAGTCTCAGTGGGGAGGGAGTTGCCCCCACAATTGGCTTGAAGACGCCTCAGAGAAGGGGTTGCCCATTTCCCTGAGGTGGGCAACCAGGCTCTGCTCAATAGGAGAACCATTTCACCATCTTGTGTTTAGGCAGTAAGGGGCACTGTGGGATTGTTTGTGGCATAGTCACACAGGAAATGCTGCAAAAGTGGGATGGTAACTCCTGGGAACCTTTACCAAATTGGGTAGAGTGGAGCCAGGAATCACTCCCAACAGCACGCTGGTGCCAGACATTAATGTGGCATGGCTAGAGTCCTCCTCAGAACACTACTGAACCTGAGGAAAATCAGAGGAGGATTTAACCTGCTGTCTGAGATCTGAGAAGAGCCCTGAAGGACTGGACCTGCTTCCTCTTGTACCCAGAACAAAGACATGGACCCCAACAGTCATAAGCCTGACTTTCTGTTCAAGCTACCGGGACACAACAAACTGCCAGAGGCCTTTCCTGAAGAATCCCACCTAATCATTCCAACTGGACCTGACTTGGAATTTGCTGGTTACATCTGCTGGACTGAATCCTGATCCCCAACTGCTGTTCCTGAGGTCTTGGGAGCCTTGGCTGGGTATGAGTGGAATTCGCCTACCTCGCCTGAAAACCAGAGGACTGAGACAAACCTGTCAAGTGGATCCACCCAAGGTGCATTGCCACTGGGCTGTTAATTCAGGTTGCTTCCTGCTGGACTTGGTCCTCTCTGCAGGGTCACCTCCAAAATGTTTGCTTTCACATCTACTGTTTCCTGAATGTTTTTTTTTGTTGCCATTAGGACTCTGTGCACTTTACCACTGCTAACCAGTGCTAAAGAGCTTGTGCTTTCTTCCTAAAATATGGTAAAATTGGCCTACACATGATTGCCGCATTTAATTTACCTGTAAGTCCCTAGTATATGGTACTACATTTGTTCATGTGCACAGGGCCTGTAAATTAAATGCTACTAGTGAGTCTGCAGCACTTATTGTGCTACCCACTTTAAGTAGCGCTTTAAAACATGTATCAGGCCTGCCTTTGTAGCCTCTAGCGGAGTTTTAAACTGCCATTTTGGCCTGGTAAAATAAACCTTTTGCCTGGCCTAATCCTTCCTTTTTAATACATATAAGTCACCCCTAAGGTAGGCCATACACAGCCCATAGGGCAGGATGCATTGCATTTGAGAAGTAGGACATGTGTTTTAAACTTGTACATGTCCTGGTAGTAATGGCTCTCCCATTAAGGTTTAAATCAATTTTATCGCATTTTTTTTAAAACAGTGGTACAAACTCCTCACCTACATCTACTGGGTGGTGAGGCACAACAAGAAGACATTAGTTTAAACGGTGGAGAGGGAAATCAGGTGGGTAGGATGGCAGGCAGGAAGAAGAGGTAGGATACAAAGGAATTTCAGGGGAAGGGGTATTAGGGATCTACTCGACAACTCCTATGAGTGGTACATATAATGGGTTCCATCCCTGGGATGGAGGGTATATGGGAAGCTGTCATTTCGACACCTTCGGTGGCGCCATGGTCCCTATGTGTGAGGTGGAGTACACTCAAGTAAGCTGGGCAGGATAGTTCGTGGGGCAGAAACTGTAGACAGGGCCCCCACATTTTATCAAATTGCGGCAATCTGCGGTCCACCAAGCCATCAGTTTTTTCCAGGCCCAATAGCTCCCAAAATTTATGCTGCCAATCCAATGAGTAGGTGTCTTATCTGTGCCCCAGCTGGACAGTATGACTTGTTTGGCTGCACAGAGGGTGAGGGTGATGGCTCGTCCCCTCGCCGACCGTAGCGGGTAGGTTAGTGCATTGGGAAGGCCCAACAATATGTAACTAGGGAATCAAGGTAGATCAGTGTCGTACATCTCATTAATATCTGCCAGGATATCCATCAAGTATTGTTGTAGTTTGTGGCAATGCCAGAGAATGTGTGTTAATGTGCCTGGCTGTCTGCATTGCCTCCAGCAGCTACCATCCCCCACCCTGCTTCTATTTAGCTATTCTAGCTGGAGTATAATACCAATAATGCCCAATTTTCAGTAAGGTATCTTTACCAGAGGTTCTGCAGGCAGATGTGCAGGATCATCGTAAGATGTCAGACAATTCCCTAGGAGTTAAGGTGCTCTCACAATCTGTTTCCCATTGCCACTGTGCAGGAGATTTGGTAGTGGCGAGTTGGGCATTTAGGAAAGCATAGATATCGGAGAGGAGGCCTTTGTCTGTACGACGGGTGAGTAGCCATCTCTCAAAACATGTAAGGGGTAGGCTTATGTGCAGCTGTTTATCCCAATGGTGAACGACAGCGAACTGTTAGTGAACATGGGGAGGAATGCCGTAATTAGCATGGACCTGGTCAAAGTCTATGAGACCATCTTCGTCGAATAGGTCCCCCACCCTCTTGCAATTGGCTTCCTGCCACTGTGAGAATGCGGTCCCCTGTAGAACAGGGGGAAAATCGGGATTCCCCATGATCGGTGTCTGTGGTGAGATGCGGGTGGAGAGCTGTTGTGTCAATTGTACCTTATCCCAGGTGTCTACTGTTGCCCTGACTATGGGAGAGATATAAACCCTGGTGGCTGGTGTGACCTGGGGAGCCATGGTATCTTCCATGAAGCTCTAGTGCTTTTCAGTACGAGTGCTAGACCACTCCACTAAGTATCTAAGCTGCACTGTCTGGTGGTACCGCACCAAATGGGGAATGCCTAAGTCACCCTCTGCAGGGGCAAGGTATGCCTGCTTCTTTATGATGCGTGCCTTTCTACCAGCCCATATGTAGCCGTCAATTAGGTGTTGCAACTTACTTATGACTTGTGGAGGGGCTGCAGCAGTAGGTTCTGCATTACATAAAGTATCTTGGGCAGTAATGTCATCTTAATTGCTGTGAGCCTTCCAAGTCACAACAGGGTGCTTCCCTCCCAGGATTGTAAATCTGATCGTGCAGTGAAGAGAAGCGTGGCTTAATTGTGCTCTGCAGTACGTTCTGGCATGGGGTATATTTGTAGGCCTAGGTATGTGACCCCTTGGGTTGCCCACGGAAAGGGGAAGAGGCGATGGAGCTGGAGTTTGGTCAGTTTGTGGGATGGTAAAATTGAGAGTTTGGATATTCTGGAGATTTACTTTAAAGCCCGAGCCTCTTCCAAAGGCTACAAATTCCTGGATCAGTGGGAGAAGGGAAGTGAAGGGTTGTGTGACGGCTAACATATCATCGGCATAAAAGATGAGCTTATGTTCCATACCCCCATGGTGATGCCCTTTATGTGTGGATGTCTGCCAACTCATTTGGCAAATGGGTCTATATAGAGGGCAAAAAGGAGTGGTGACAAAGGGCATCCCTGTTGAGTGCCATGGGCTACGTTAAAGGAGTGTGACATGAGTCTTTTGACTGTGACCGTGGCTGTGGAGGTAGTGTAACTGTACCATATCCAACGTCGGAATCGGTCACTGAGACTGACTGTTGCCAGCACCAACTGAAGGTATGTCCAGTTCACGTGTATGAGCGCCTTCTCTGCATCGATGGAAAGTAGAAGCTGTGGCACACGAGTGCGTTGGGTTTTATCTAGAAGGTAGCAGAAGCGTTCAGTATTATCTCTGCAACCCCTTTCAGGAATAAACCCGGCCTGGTCAGGATCTACCAGGCCCTGCTTATAGGGGCAAGACGGGCTGCCAGTATACTGGTGAAGTTCTTAGCATCAACATTTAATAGTGATATGAGGCAGTATGAAGAACAAGGCGCAGGGTCCTTGGCGGACTTGGAGAGCACCGTGATGGTAGCCGCTCTCATAGTGTCGATGAGGCTGCAGGAGGTGCTAAATGAATTAGAAAGGCAAGCCATGAGTGGGGCCAGGGGAGTCACAAATACTCAGTTAGAGATACAGACCTCTTGGCCTGGGGCTTTACCAGACTGCAGGTGGGTTATGGCTGTGAGCCCCTCATTGGAATGGATATCCCTGTCTAATTGTAAGGCGTCATCAGTAGGGATGTGGTCTATGGGGACCGGTGCTAAGTAGGTTTCAGCGTCCCCCAGTTCAAGCCCTTCCGCTGCATATAGAGTAGAATAGAAGTGTTTGAATTCTTACACAATTTGCACAGCTTAGTACACTCTGCTGCCCTGGAATTCCCTCAATCTACGCTACTCTTTGCTTGAGTACTTGAGCGTGTAGCCTATGTGCCAAAAGGGGCCTTGCTTTATTGCCCCCAGCATAATATTTTTGTTTAGTGTGGAGGAGAGCGTATTCCACTTTATCTATGTCCAGGGCCTTAAGTTGTTTGCAGGCTGTCAAAAGTTGTCGCCGTATTTTGTGGGAACAAGATTGCTTATGGGGACCTCTAATTCCTTCACTTGACCCTCCAAGTGAGACCGCCTATCCTTTCTATCCCTGTTAAGCCAGGCCGCAATGGCTATAAAGCTGCCCCGTACCACCGCTTTTAGTAAGTCCCTAAGTAAGGGGATGGGGTCTCAGTTGTGTCATTGGTTCTAAGAAAGGTGTGCATGGTGTCATTGATTTCAGTTATGGTGGAATCGTATGTTAATAGCTTATGATTGAGGCACCAGATACGGGATTGCAGCGTGGCATCCGAGATGTGTAGTGTGATGGAGATGAGGGAATGGTCTGAAAGAGCGGCCACACCAATGTCCACCGATGTGGTGGCTGCTGTGAAGCGCAGCAAGGTAAGAAAGAAATCTATTCTGGCAAATGTTTGGTGGGCTGCCAAAAAGTAAGTGTAATCGTTTATTGCTGGATGTCGCAATCGCCACACATCTACCAGCCCCATGTCCCCTAACCACTGAGCCCAGTCTGTGTGAGTGCCCCCATGTGACCCATCCTCTGTATTAATCTACCCAGGACCGCATCAGGGACCAGAATAAAGTCACCCCCTATAATGGTGTCTGAGTCTGGGGTAGCCATCACCCGACCCACAGCATCTAGAAGGAAGGCTTCCTGGTGGTCTTTTGGGACATATACATTAGCCAGTGTGAATTTGTACTCCTTTATCAAGATGCACTAGGAAAGTTGTCTACTTGGCAGTTCTGCTTGTGTTTGGGTAACTCTCCCTGTGAAATGCGTGGTTAACAGGATCGCCACCTCTGCCCGTTTTCCTGGACCAGAGGAGAAATATTGACCGATCAAACCGGCAGGACCACATACGTTTCCAGTCCGCTTTGAGTAGATGGACAAGGCAAATGACACACCTAGAATATCTAAGCAGGGAGAAGAGTGACAGGCACATTACTGGAGCATTAAGGCCTCGAACATTTAAGCTAAGTATTTTAACCATTTACCAGTTCCTGGGGAAGAGCCAAGCTGTCAAGGGCAGGCCAGACATTAGCGCGGTCACTCCATTGAGCCTGTCTAGCTGCCAGTATCTGGCTCGCAAATGGCAATAAGTGAGTTGTCGAGTGTGAGGAAAGGGGGAGTAACTCAGAACTGGACAACTGATGTGTTCCCCTCCTGGGAACTGGATTAACATAGTAAATGGGGTATATGTCATCAGCAACAATTGTATCTGTTCGAGCTTTGGGGTGTGAGCGAAGCTCTGCCACATAGCAGATGATGTGTCCACAACAAGTGTGTTAGGCTGCTGGGGCCTATTGGGTCTAGCTCAGAGGTGCGCCGGGGGCTTCAAGAACTTTGCCGGATACCCAGAATGCTAAGGGCAAGCAGGCCATCCTGCCTTTAGTCGTTGTCAGAGTCTGAGTCGCTATCCTGGAGCAGAACCATCCTCTCTTTGTGGCTCTCCATCTCCATAGGCTTACCAAGATACTTTTTCATTGAGTGGGAGGGCTGTCTTGATCTGGTGGATGAGTGTGATGGGCTTCGTGGCTTTGGCTGAGTGCTTCCATATCCAGCACCAAGCGAGCCTCCTCCAGGGTGTGGACTGAGCGGGTTTCATTGTTCCAGATGAAGATGAAACGGAAATGATGGCCCCAGTTCTACTGGAACCCCTTCTCCCAGAGAAACTCAGTGGCAGGTCGGAGTGACCTGCGGTGCTGCAGTGCTATAGGGAATTGATCTTGGAACAGCCATTCCTTCTCACCCTCAAAGGTTTCTCAGCCTATTTGTTTGAAATAGCAGCAACAGCTCAGTCCTCAAGGGAAGTCCTCGTTTAGCGTCACAAGCAATCCGAGTGGGATACGAGAGGTTCCCCGCCTGATCCTATTATGGCGTCCGTCTCGCCCCATGGCAGCTATAATGCAGAAATACTCTCCTCCTCGGGAGGCAAGCGGACACTGACTCCGGCCTCAAGCTGCTCCATTGCACAACAAACACCCCCCTCCTCGAGCGAAAGACTAAAATGGGAACCGGCTGTTTCTAACTCCAAGGTCAGAACCCCTTGCCTGACCCCAAAATGGCTGCCACAGTGTTCCCTAACACGTCGTGCTACTCCTTTGAAAAAAAAACGGACTTTGACTAGACCTCTAACACATCCCCCATCCGGCCTACCCTTCAGGATACCGAATCTGTGAACCTACCTCTCACCGTGGAGACCTAGCTTTTTGGCCAATGCCCGGTGGAGCTACGTGATAGCTATAGAGGAGATGGGCTGTGGACTACCCCTTCGGCCGTCACCTACCCAGCCGGACATTGGGCAGACCTTACTTCGTCTCGCCGTTGTACTCTCCCTCCTACCCCTTTACTCCACCCACTTTCTCCTTTACACTCCATTTATCCCTCCTCTTTGCTCTCTAATTGTTTTCTCATTGAGACCTAGCCGCTTGACTGATGCCCGGTGGAGCTACCTGATAGCTATAGAGGAGATGGGCTGTGGACTTCCCCTCGGCCGTCACCTACCCAGCCGGACTTTGGGCAGACTCTCCTTCGTCTCTCCATCCATCCTATCTCCATCCTTTCTCCCTCCTACACCTTTACCCCACCCCCTTACCCTTCTAAGCTCCATTTATTTCGTCTTCCGAAGCTCTTGAAATGTTTTCTTGTAACTGATGTAACTTGTAACTGATGTAATTTTGTAATTCTGTGGAACCTTATGTTAAGCGCTCTGATACCTCCGGGTCTAGCCAGCTCTATATAAAACTCAAATAAACATAAACATAAAGGCAATAGCATTCTGGTCTCGCACTGCGAACATGATTGCTTCTTTCTGGCGGTATCAGCACAAGCAAGTTAAAATGTCCTGTGGCATGCCCTGGGTCTGTATTGCTTCGCCCTCCCAAGTAATAGAAAAGACCGCCCTCCCACATGAAGGCTCAAACACAACAGAGCAATAAAAACAACACAATCAGGAAAGGGATTTCACTTTTATAAAATGAAACACATCAAAGACTGTTTTCAGAATAAGGCATGGGGTTTTATTTGTGCAACACTTTCTAACAAAAAGGCTTTCCCAGATGTCAAATGAACAACATTCAAATGTATATAGAGATATATCTATATATGTATATATATGTGAAAGCAAAAATATCACACGTATAAGTAGGCAAATCTAACAGTTAAATGCATGGAATAATAATATGAAATGCAAGCAGATAATAATATGATATGAAACTCCAGCAGATAATATTGGACGTCCACTGCAAGAAATCAGAAAGATATCTACACTAAATACATCAGATGATTACAACCACTGAAGACTTGAATGTGCACACAGACACTCACACATCACAAAGTCAATACTCAAAGAAAACACCTCAGATGATTATAATCACTGGAGACTTGGATGTTCACACAGACTTACTCACACATCACAAAGTCAATACTCAAAAACAAAACACCTCAGCAATCGTTTACTCGACATCCTTGCCAACTCAAGCTGGAGGAGCCCTTTGACAGCCCAGTCAGGATTCTCGATCGGGACCCAAGTTCCCTTGTGACAACATGTCTGCCCCACAAGTGAGCTCCCGTCTGGGTGCCAATACCCCCCTCCTTTAATACCTGTACTCAACCTGAGGTGAAGGTTCTAGAAACCTCGCCCCCTTCTTCTGTTACAAAAGACCGAGCTGACCGTACTGGTCTGTGTGAAGGTCAAGACAGAAGCTGTCCAGGCCCCTGTATTTTGATCCAGAGGCAGAGCTGTACATTCCACACATTTCTCTGGCAACAACAATCTCTGCTCTGAAAGGTACCAAGCACACTTCCCACACAATATCCCAGTGAAGCTTACAAAAGTCTAAAACAACCTTTAACATGAATAGCCTTAACAACTTGAGTAATCTGTGGGCCTGCCTGTGTACGCAAAAGCTCAAACTAGACAGAGTCAGAATTCAAGATGGCATGAGAGCATGTCAAAGTTAATAGTAAGAACTTCATAATGCTTCCCAATATACAACAAAATGCACATTTGTGCACTACTGCCTATAGTACTGCACACTTCATCTCCCAATGTACAACATAATGCACATTTGAGCACCACTGCTTATAACACTATACTTCGAGACCAAGAAGTACATTCCACATCTCTCTCTCTCTCATGCTTTCAAATGCACATCCCACACGGTCTGTTCCTGGCAAGGCTGTTCTAATCTGTGAAAGCTCTTCCACTTTAAAACTACAAAAAGACACAAAAGAAATCTTCAAAGAAAAGAAGGCACATGCAGCATACATTCAAGCTACGGAAAAGTAAAACACCAAAAGTCAATTAAAATAATGGTAGGCAAAAGTCATCACATGGTCCCAATACATGGGAGTGCTCTAGCACTACAGGGTCTCGGCCAGCTGGCCCGCTCTGTGAGTGCAATCCAGCACTATGTCCTTTTCGGCAAGGTCAGGGGCCACATGGCGAAACAGGCAGATGACATGGTCCTCCAGCTTTCCAGAGTCTGCTTGAAGAGGAACCCCTTTGATCTGTTTATTAGAGTGCTAAGATCAATTTTCAAGATCTTCCACGTGATATTGCAGCTCTTCATTTTTGTCACACAGTTCTAGTTTTTCACGCCGGTGGGTATTTTGCTCTTCCAGAAGAAATGCATCCACACAGAGGGTAGTTCTCTTCAGTGCCAGTGTTTTTGCTTTTACTTTATTGCTTTGGTGTTGCCTTTGTGTTTTGATTCTGATGTGATGGATGTTTTCTACCAGCTCCTCCATGTTGAGCACAGGGCACAATCGAGCATTATCAGGTTAGGTGTTTGGTCTTTAGATGCTTTAAAATAATTTACCTAGAGGTGCCGCTAGAGCAACAACCAATAGTGCCACTTACCATGAGGGAAGGGATTAGACCAATGAGACTGCATCAAGCGTATTGCACTGCAATGCAATTAGCAATCATTGAGCAAGCAATATGTGATAGTCTCTGAATTAGCTGACTCAGTTGGTGTTGTCCTGCAAATTGCACATGCTTCTGCTTCAAATGGAGTACATGCTGCCTATCCTATTAGTGCTATTTTGCAAACTATTACAGTTTCACCTTCATCATCATCAGCAATTAAACTGTTTTTGCTTCTTCATTTTTTGAGAGACTTATGGCAACTGCTCCTTCATCAACATCAGCAGAAAATTAACAACATTGCATCAAGACAGGTCTCTCTCATATTCCATGACAAAAAATGGTCATGTCTAAATATTGAAACAAATTTAAAATGGGGCATATGGTATCATTTTTTTATTTTTCCATTTAAATAGTTCTTTTTCTGCCCAGCCACAATAGTTAAAATGAAAAATAATAGCCTAGCATCTTTCATTTATCACTGTGCACAATGTATTTATACAAATATTTATCACATATACTTTATTATCATAAATATTATGGGTTTTTTCTATGTTTCTCCTCCTTGAATTTGTTTGTTATTTCATAGGAATCAAATTGTCTATTCTTGTAGATGTTTAAATAATTAAGAAAGTTTCATGAAAGCTGAAAACCTTTCTTCTTGTTTATTGTTTCATAAGAGAAGGCACAGATTCATAGAATGGGAGTAAGTGGAAGGGTGCAAACACCTTTTCTGCTAATTGTTATTTCTGAAAAGTTCAACAATAATCAGATATGCTATAAAAGCTAAGAACTGAATTGAGAGATAGAGGGTAACTTCGTACCAGATACTCAGGACACAGGCCATACAGACCGTATCAAGATTTCATAGCCAAAGGCTACCAGGAGGTGCATCCAGCCTTCACTTTGTGGGCTTACTGACCTGCCTGTCAGTGCAGATGTGAATTGCAAACGCTACTATTATATTGCTTTTATTGCTTCATTGTATAGACTGGGGGGGGGCAGTGAAATTCACATAATTTGCTTTCATGTAATTATTACACAGAATGTTGATAAAATGACCTAAAATTACATGTAATTATGCGAAATGCAGCTTCATCATATCATGCTATATTTTAGTGTGAAATACATCCTCATGTCAATTTTTATCAGCATGCATTTAAACTAAGCACTTCGAACAACAGCCTCTCGCATTCTGTTGTTCATGTGCGTTCATTGTAAACTTTTAGAGTGAATCACATGTTTTGTGATAAATTTTTGATGTGAACAGTGCAGAATTACACAAAGTGGCATATTTGGGGCTTTTCAGCTAACAAGTGTAAAAGGAAATTAACCCGTTGCGTGCGTCTGTCGGCCAACGGCCGTCGCGAGCACTACCTCTGTAGTGCTGCGAACGTCCGTTGGCCGACGCGGCCCCGCCCACTCCGCTAAACCGCCGCACCGCTGCGGAATTGCCGTCGCGGTTAAGCGGTTAATGAAATTGCGCAAATTATGCTGGTGTCGTTTAAATTTTGCCCAGGACAACATCAGACAAGGTTTGCAGGTGTGAACTATCTTTGAAACTTGATTTAGGCCATTCTTTGATGCGAATATCAGTTTAGTTATCCAAAACAACAAGGATGGGATTGTAAATATTGACATAAACGACGCTTTATGTGTTTACCAACATGTTACAGCACTATTTGCTATTCACAGTTCTGTTGAACTTCACTGATATGGTATTTTTATGTTCATAATAGTTACTATTTGTATTCTGTATCCCTGGTTAAATAGTGCTCTTCAGTGTGTCTTTACATAATGAAAAAGGGTTTGAGTTCCACTAATTATCCACGTGATTTCTCATAGGACCAATCATTACCTGAAGCAGCATCTCACTCCAGTACTGCTCAATGGGTTGCAGGGTGGTAGCAGTCCATTTGGCTTCCTGTCTTAGGTTGGCACACTCACAAATACCTTAGTGCCAGGGGATCTAGAAAGTCTAATACTGGTTGATGATTTACTTGTTTTGGTGCTTTTTACATTAAATATTTAAAAACTAATACATCTGCGTCCACGAATTAGATTGTTGTTGTTTTGGTGATGTTGTACTCATTGAATTGTTTTCTATGTTTCTAACTTGGTTATGAGATTTTCATTGTGTTGTATTTTAATTTTTTACCTGTTTTCTTACTGCCAAATACTTTACACATTTCTCTAAGTTAAGCCTGTGTGCTGTGTGCCATAGCTACATGATGTTGAATCCAGGTTTATATTGTTGAAATTGTGTTTTACCCTCACATGTTTGTGGTCATATTCCTTGTGGTGGACTCCCATCCATCCCAATTAATAATCCACTTTCATACAAGAGTGATACCGTTAGAGTAATTTGCGTGGGCTCATGCCTTCTATATGCAATCCGTGGGCCTCGGGCCTTCTACATGCAATGGACACACTAAAAAGAACCTAGAACCCAATGCTTACAAATATATTTGATGACTGGATATCAACGTACAAAATGTTAGATAAAGAGGAGATAATTCACTCTGCTACTCATGTTTGAAACATTGTTGGGATTTGGATTGCTGGCATTGGGGTCGGAGCCTCTCTGAGGCCAAAATGGCAGGCTCTCTATGATGAGCTCCATCAGCCGGCACAACTTTTCCCCATTCCTTGTGGTTGGGTGTTTTTAGTCGTTCTCTGCTGCCAGGAAGTGGCTTGAGACACCCTGCGGCTCAGAGTGGGTACATAGCTGGTCCCCAATGGCAGAGTCTGGCAGAGCGGCTGTCCATGTCGGCCGGACAGCAGAGGCCATGTGGACCTCTGGGCTGTAATCCCAAACACTGACTTGGGTGCAGGCCACAGCCTGATGTGGGAGTGTCTGTGCCCTGGCACCCTCACTACAGCATAGCTGCTGGCTCATCTTGCAGAGCCCACTTCCCCTATTGGGCAAGAGAGCCCATATCACTGTTACTCTTGTGCTGTTGGTATCTGCAGCCTGCCGTGCGTATTAGCTCTTCACGAAACCTACAACCTAAACTGGCCCCCTCCTGCACACTTCATCGCTGAAAGCAGTGTGGACCTATACTGGCAATGAACGATGTCCATATAGTAGTTGGGAAAAATATATCTTAGACTCTGCTGCACATCAGCTCAACACTTCGCTGCCTGATGATCTCCTGCCCCCTTTGGCCCTCCGGATTTACCCTTGTTTGGTTTTAGGACCAGATCACGTCTCCCTTTTCTGATTATTCTTGCTGTAAACACGCATGTTGCCAATGTCAATGTGACTGCAACTCTAAGTGGCGGGGACACTTTGGCTCTGCCTGCACACAGGGGTGCCCAACGCCTCAGATGGAAGCTCCTTTACAAATTACGGAAGCAACTATGAGACACAGCCACACTAACCTCTCAGTACAGTCTCTTTGCTTGGTGATAAAGCGCCAGCAGAGTGGAGATACTTTTTCATGTGCTTGTGTGCATTACTAGGCTGCTTGGCAGATGGGCTGGGCTGCCTCCTCTCTAACTACTCCCTCTAGACTTGACTTCATGTGAGAATGCCCAAAGGAAACCCAGAGTGCACGCTTCACATCATGGAAAGGCATGCCACAGCCATGAAAAAAAGGTTAACATTACTCTTGAAACACTGATGTAGGAACTTACTTTGATAAAGACTGCAGTAGACTCAGTCCATGTTGACACGAAATCAACGAAAAGTGAAGTCCAGTTACTGAGAACTGACCTGAGTTCCTTCCAACTTTAGCTGGACACTACTGAGAGGAGGATAGTAGCCCTGGAAGACAGGACATCTACACTTGAACTTAACCCTGACTGGACCTCGAACAGTTCCTCGAATCACTGGACATGAGGGACATGGAAACATCAGAGCCATCTAATACCTCAGCGGCCCATGTTGGGCTCGGGTCTTCACAGTCTTCGGCCACCAGGGCTGATGTTGAGGACCTCACTCCGAGAAGTAAAAGACTGGACATGGTGGTAAAGAAGTGTAAGGGGCAGGGACAGAAGGGAATTTTGCACCATGACCTTCAGGACAGGTACATGTCCTGCTCTCCCTTGAAGGTGTGATCTTCAACCGTGACTGGGGGATGTGGCAGAGATCCTGGTGACCACTGGGCACATTGGAGACTGGGTAATACCTTTCCATCTACACTGGTTATGGGAGGCAATGTACCAGTTATCATTCAATTTTGGTGCTTAATACAGACATAAAAATACTGGCTAAAGTACTAGCGACAAGGCTCAACAGAGTCATAACGATGCTCAAGAGAGTCATACCGAGACTCATACATGATTCTGAAGTAAGCTTCATACCGGGCGGCTCATCAAGGTATCATATGCAAACCTTAGTCTTATGGCAGGTGAGCATCTTATGGCAGGTGAGAACAGACATGGACTATAAGATCCTGCGCTATCTAGATGCTGAAAAGGCATTCAACTGTTTAGAATGGGGTTATCTCTTTCGTACTATGAAACAGGCGGGCATAGGCTCAGACTTTCTGACTAAGGTATCTGTATTCAAACCCCACTGCTCGTATAGAGTTTAGGGGACATATGTCACAGGTGTTTAATAACCATAGCCGGATGCAACAGAGATGCCCTTTGTCCCCTCTTTTGTTCCTGATTGCTCTGGCACTGTTAGCAGGGGCCATAAGACAAAATGTTCTCATTAAGGACTACAAAGGCGGGACAAGTTAGGACCCTGCCATATGCTGACAACATATTATGCCTCAATCCTGACTCTGATTTCCATTATTGATTCCTTTTTGGTATTCTCTGGGTACTGTATATACAGAGAAAAGAGTGAAGCCCTATCCATTACTGACTGTCCATGGCGTCATGCGCTGGATGACTATGGCTTCACTTGGAAGTGCTCTAAGTTGAAGTATTTAGGCATCCTGGTTAATAAAGGATTGACCAACATGGTGATGGACAACTTACAACCCCTGATTAACAAGACTGCCTATGATCTTTTGCGATGGTCCTCCCTCCAAATTTCATTCTGGGGCAGAGCACAAATGATTAAGATGGTGACAGCCCAAGGTTAAACTATATCTTCAGCATGCTCCCACTTCTTGAATCAAGAGTTACACTTTGTGCGCTCAGTAAGCTCATTAAAATATTTATATGGGCAAGCAGGAATCATACACTGAAACCAATGAGGCTGCAGGCTGACGCTAAAGTGGGGGGTCTATGTCTTTGAGACATGTATGTTTACTATCTAGCACATCATCTTTCACAATTGGGTCACTCTGTTGTGCTGGATCACCTTAAATGTCCATTTTGGGTCTACATAGAGAGGCCATGTTACATGCCCGCCCCGGTTGGGTATGCTGTATATTGAAAAAACAAAATGGGACAGGGAAGGACTTTGGATCGCAGGAGACCTTTATAGTGATGATGGATCCCTTTCACTCATTGAATCCATATTAACAGATCATGACCCTGGATGCTTCCAACCAATTACGAACTGCCTACAAAATGTTCTCAGATCTGGCCCCATGACACTCTCTGACTCGCCCATTCAAAAGTACCTACAGACGTGGAGGATCTCTTGGTCAAGGTCTCTAACATGTATCAGATCCTCATTGATGTGTTCTACTCCTCCACCGTGCATCAGAAAACTAAAGTATTCTGACACACAGCGCTAGTGATACAATACACAGATGAAGACTAGTCAGAGGTTATGGACTACTGCAACCATACCCTCAGAGACACCAGATTAAAATGTAGTTACTTCAAGGTCCATCATAACTGGTATTGGTCCCCAAACAAATTGAAAAAAGCTAGGTTGGTGCCAGAGACCTTTGTTGGTGTTGTGCAAGCTGGGAATGCAATCTTCTACACATTATATGGTCTTACTTGCACCTCTATGCATATTGGAGAGATATCTCGCATACTTTACATTACACTAGCTTCTGCTACTTTGTGGATTTGGCCAAATGAGCAATATTACACGATATGTCAGACATAGAGGATGCCCCATCCCATTGGAGGATGTGGATGGTAACAGCCCTTATTGTTGCCAAAATTTGTATCCTCATTCACTGGCGCATGTCCATTACACCCATGCACCAGGAATGGACTGCCACACTCCTTAGGTTAACCAAGGAACGGCTCTGACTTTATTGGCCTCCTTCCTGAAAGAAAGGAGATTAACAGTCGCCATGGACAGTTTTCATTCTAAACCTTATGTTCTGCCCTGTGGAGTCCCCCAGGGATCATCCTTAAGTCCAACTCTTTTTAATATATATGTTGCAGAACTCTCCCCACTGATTCGGAAGTTTGGGTTCAATTTGACGTCCTACGCAGACGACACCCAGATAGTTGTGGCAGCATACAATAAACAAACCGCCCCCTTTCTACAGTTTCAGAACTGTATGAGAGAAGTTGACAGATGAATGGGACTGCATTGCCTGAAGCTTAACTCTGAAAAGACCGAGATCATTATTTTCGGTGAGTTAAAACCTAGATGGGACAATCTTTGGTGGCCAGCTGAGTTGGGCGAAGCACCTAAACCTGTGCTGAAGGCAAAAACTCTAGGCGTGTGGATTGACAATAAGTTAGCACTATCCTATCAGACTAATGCTACTGTCACCGCCTCCCATTTTATGATAAAAAAAATCATGCCTTACATTCCTACCGACTCTAGAAAGCTGGTAGTTACTGCACTGGTCCAGGCTAAATTGGACTACTGTAATAGCCTCTACCTGGGCATACGCAAGAATTTTCTTAAAAAGCTCCAGTCCATTCAAAATACAGCTGCTCGAATGCTGGGTAACATCCCTAAATATGAATCCATCTCCACGAAAATTTGCTGACTCCACTGGCTCCCAGTGGCCAAACGAATTGAGTTTAAAGCCCTCTGCTTAGCTTTCAAGGCTTTGAATAATACAGGACCGCTATCGCTCAAAAGGCTATTTGCTTGGTACCACCCGGCCAGACAGTTGCGGTCCTCATGTACAAGACTGATGAAAGTACCTAGAATACGCACCACGACTTGGGGCGGCAGGAGTCTTTCTATGGTACAGCAAAGCTGTGGAATACACTACCAGCCGAGCTGAGAGGAGCAGCCTCCCTCACCATTTTTAGGAAAAAGCTAAAAACTTGGCTTTTCCAGAACTGAGTAACTGGGAGGAATTACTGCAGTCAATAGCGTCAAGACACCCCCAGGTATTCGTGCGCTTAATAAGTCTCATTAACATTAACATTAACATTAACACATATGAAAGGCGTATTTATAAGCTTCAGGATCGTCATAATCTCATGGCCGTGTATTCCAGGACCTTTTGCTTTTGATAGTGGGAAATGGCACTGCTTCACAGACATTCTGAATAGGAACTTTGGATTAGAAAATAGTATTTGCTGATCACAGATTCACACCATTACCTGACTACCTATTAGCTAGCATTGCTACATATGGCCACTCCCTTAAAGAACAGAGCTCTCTTCTCTAGATGCCACGATCACAGTACATTTGGTTAATCAGGAATTTCTATATGCACAGATATGGGCGATTAAGAGGTGATTTGGGTTACAATCACTTTATTTTCTGATTGTTCTTTTAATATCAGAATGTAGTTTCAGATAGTGCTTTTGAGCAAAAAATTAAAAGATGTATGAAAATAATGAAAAAAATTAGGTGCTCTCCCTGAGGTCCTAAGAGCCTTGACACATTGAACACATTCTTGCTACACCTAAGGGATTTGTATCTGCGATGAGATTAATGATTATTCAGATTATTCTGAGCTATTTTGCAGTTATTTACTTAACTCGAATGCCATGCCTATTCATAGAGCATGTTAGAACTGGGATTCCTGGCTGGATGAGGTATGTACCAAGGCCAGGTAGGAACCACCACTCTAGTCTGGGTAAGCTAAGTACACATTAAAAGATAGCCCATGCTCATCCTCTGGTAACTTGGCACAGAGCAATCAGGCTTATTTAAAGGGGCAATGTGTAAAGTATTTGCGCAACAAACACACACAGTAACACAATGAATACACCACAAAAAGACTCCACACAGGTTTAGGAGAATAGATTGTTATATTCTGAACAAAACAAGACCAAAATGATACATATCCAATGTATAGAAGTTGAGAAATTAACTTTAAAAGAATAAGTGAAAGATAGCACATAAAAGCAAATAGTGCTTTAGAGGTTGCTTGAGGTCGTGCTGGACTGGGGCAAAGTCAAAGTTTGGGCAAACCACGATGGAGCGCTGGCCTGCTACAGGAGCCATGCAGGCTTGATGAACAAAGTACCTTTCCTTGTCGTAACTGTGAGATGAATCGGGAGATGCATCGATGTTGATCCCGCAGGTTGAGGATGCATTGATTCTTCTCCTCACAGTTATAGCGATGCACCAGTTCCGAAGGCGAGACACTGGGTCGAGATACGTTAGCTCTGTAGAGCGATGTGCTGGGTTTCTCCGTGTAGTCGAGGGATGCGTTGATGTCTCTGAACTGCTGCGACAGTGATGCACTTTCTGATGCGTCATGCTCTCAAGTCGCTGCGTTGGTTCCGAGAGTGAAGCACTGATTTTTCTCCAGCAACAGGGTCAATGCGCCGGTTCTTCTACAAGCTGACAGGAGATACATCGATGTCCATGCTGCAAGTATATTGGTCCACTTCCAGTGAAGCAGGCACAGGAGCAGGGGTGGAGACTTTGATATCCCAGAGTCTCAAGCAACAGAAGGCAAGCCAACAAGGTCTTGGAGCACAGTTGAAGTGAAGTCAGAGTTCAGCTCTCTTTCAGCAAAGCCGGAGAGCAGAAGGCAGCAGGGCAGCAAACAGAAAAGCAGGACTTCCAGATCAGCAGTCCAGTTGAGTCCTTTAGGCAGCAAAGCAGTTTTTCTGTCATTTGAGGTGTCATCGGTGATGACATCAGACCATGTCATGAGTGATGTAATATGTGAGGTCATAAGCAGTGCATTGTGGGGGCGTAAGCTATAGTTGCTCAGGTAATTATAACTGCTGAATTTCACTGGTTTTTGTATATGTACAATCTGAGCCTAACTATAACGTCCATGCAACCTTTGGTTTTTTAAGTGAATTTCTAGGGTTTAAAAAAAAATCTATTTCCTAACTATAACGTACCTGTAACCTTTGTTTTTTTCAGGAAATATCTAAGGTTTTTCAAATTTGATTTCCTAACGTACAGCGCCCTTGTAACCTTTGTTTTTTTAGTGACCCTCTATGTTTTTTTAACTGATAGTCACGTTTGCTGAGTGGTAGAGAAAGGGGTTGGGGCCTCCAACCAGCTCTCCAGAATCCCGCTGTGTCGGACTTACCGGAGGAAACAGGAGGGCTTCTGGGCCCCCAAGAACCCTTAGCATCCAAGAGGACTTTATCCCCCAACCAGCAGTGAGCCAAGAGCCACATTTGCAGAGTGATGGAGAAAGGGGGTGTGGCCCCCGAAGTCCTCTCAGCAATCGCGCTGTGTGGGACTCACTGGAGGTAACAGGAGGGCCTGTTGGCTCCCAAGGACCCTCAGCATCCATGGGGACTTCATCCCCCAACCAGCAGGGCACAAGGAGGTGTGTTTGCAGAGTGGCTGAGAAAGGGTGCGTGGCCTTTGAAGTCCCTCAGCAATCCCGGTGTTTGGGAATTACTAGAGGTAACAGGAGGGATGGTTGCCCACCAAGGACTTTCTGCAGCCAGTTGTGTGCCTGTCTTTTTTTAAAAAACTTTTATTTATTTACTCGAGTGGGGGGGGCGTGTGGCCCCCTTCCCTGGGCCAATTTTGGCCCCAGGGACCCCATTCCCCTGGCCTGGCCTATTTTGATTTGGGAAGGGGGTTGCACGACCTCTCTCCCATGGCCGATTTCATCAGTGATGTCATCAGTGATGTCACTGACCATGTCATGAGTGATGTAATATGTGACGAAATGAACAGTGCATTGCGGGGGCGCGAGTTATAGTTAGCTAAGCAAACTATAACGGCTGAATTTCTCTGGTTTTGCACGAGTGAAATGTCAGCCTGACTATAACGTCCCTGAAACCTGTGGTTTTTTCACTGAATTTCTAAGGTTTTGTAAATTCTAATTCCTAACTATAATGTCCCTGAAACCTGTTTTCTTCAGTGAATTTCTAAGGTTTTTAAATGCTAATTCCTAACTATAAAGTCCCTGAAACCTATGTTTTTTTCAGTGAATTTCTAAGGTTTTTTAACAGCTAATTCCTAACTGTAACGTCCCTGAAACCTATGGTTTTAAGTATGATTTTCTACTGTTTCTTTAAAAAAAAAAATATTAAAAGATGTTTTTTTTTCTTTTTTGTGTATCATTTTTTAAATATTTTTAAAACGTTTTCAAATATTTATACGCAGCTTTTTAAAAGACATATAACATAGCTGAGCTAACATTTATATTTTTATTTCTTTGAATTAACATTGTTTTCTTGTTCTCAATTTTGTACAGTGTGATATTATATTACAGAATTTTGAAATGAAAAAGAAAATTAAAAAAAATGTTTAACTTATTTTTTTAACTAATTTTTGATAAAATAAACTTTGTATAATTACTTTTAATAGTATTAAAGTTTAGGGGGGTGTTATTAGGGGAGAGTGGAGAGCATTTTCACCCTCCGCCCTCTAGCTATGCCACTAAAATAAAAGGGTTGCATACCGTACGCAAACTTACACGGTGGATGTGCGGATCCGTTATATAGAAAATTCACTCCAAAACACATATTTAGAATGAGTTCATATATTCTTTTGACGTAGAGATTTAATATTGAGTACCTAAAAATATTAATAAAGAAGTTATTCTTTTGTTTTAAAATGTTTTAAACAGATTTTTGTGGACGCTATGGTATCCCCTACCGGTCGCAAATCTATGTGTTGCGTGCGCGAAACCGTTACACGAATGTAATTGTAAAATACATACTTACACTGAATCAATATATATTTTTTACAAAGAGGTTTATTAATCAATAGTAAAAATTAGTATTAGTGTTCTTCTGCAATATTTTTGAGATCTTTAAAGCACATTTGTATGTACACGGCCCCATCACGCAGCAGACGCGTAGGGGTCGCGATTTCTTCCGTCACGTATTTCCAGGTTCGGGTAGAGGATGCCACTGCGGCGCAATTTTTAAAAGTTTCAAATATGCATGTTTCAAGTTTAAATATCTGTTTTGCATAAAGACTTTGCATTGAAATACTTTGAAACACAATATCCTAATACTAATTTACAGTTTTATATTGTATTTAGTACATTTTACGAGTACACTAAGCATACTCGATTGGTACGCAACCCGTACACGGCTCCATGTGATATACAAAAAAAGCTTCTCATTGGTTAAAGAGCTTTTCATTCTCTTGGTGGGTGAAACCAACACCTGTTCCAGCCCTTTCTTTTTGGGTGCGTCTGCCTTAAAGGCTAGCTTTTTCTAGGCTCTCTAAATCTGATATCTTTTTTGGTGTTCTTCATATTTCAAAATATAAAATGGCATCAGCGTTTCCTGAAGAGCAGGAGGAGGAGATGGAAGAGGTGGAAGTGCCTGTAAAAAAAATGGAAGGACAGTATAGTGTGGGCTTTTTTCACAGTACCGGAGGCAGAAAAAAAGGTGAATGCTCGTAAGGTAACATGCACAATATGACAGAAAGTTCTTTCCAGAGGATCACAGAAGAAGTACTCATGTGGTACTTCTTCAATGAAGAAACACCTTGAAACCATCCACCCTGTTCGTCTTACATGAGAGATAGAGCGCCAAAGAAGAGAAGAAGCAGCCACTGATGATGGAATACAACCATCTACATCTGCAGGGGTTGTTTTGACCACTCCACAACCTCTTATTGTTCCAGAGATGGCGGATGCTGCTATCCACTATAGGAAATGCTTGACAACTCTTTGCGTGGGAGAGCTGTCCATTGATGCTATCAAGACTCTCCTGAAAGCACATAAGTGTTAATTATTTTTTGTATTTAGTTTTGTTACATGTGCTTCTTCGTTTAAAAGAAACACCACAGTTGGACTGTTAAACTTTCATTTTAATTTTTTTTTTTATTGAAAAACACCAAAAGAATATAACAATTTTAAAAAATACTAGAAGAATACAAACTTGTTACAAAAAAAAGTCTCATGGAACCACCTACACCTGTAAAAAATAGAAAAATTGTATGGAGAGAAAGTGATTGCTTCTATGAATCTGTGTACGATCAATGTTACAGTTGTGTATAAGTAGAGTCTCACTGAGTGCATGAGTGCATGCATAATATGTAAATGAATGAATAACTGTAAGAATAGTGCTTGGGTGATTTCATATGTGCATAATTAGTAGTAGAGTGAATGGATGACTGTATCCATAATACCTGTGTGAATGGTTGAGTGTAAGAGTAGTGTTTGAATGACTGCATGAGTGCATTTGTAATGCGTAGGTCATTCTATGGGTGTATATTAACTGTCTGGAGGATTGCATAAATGCATGCGTACTACTGGAGTGAAAGAATGGGTACAACAGTACTGCCTGACAGTTTTTATGAGTGCTGGTGTATTGCCTGGATGATTGGATAAATGCTTGCGTAGTACCTCAGTGAATGGATAAGTGCATAGATTGTGCTTCAGGGAATTCATGAGTGAATACATAGTGCCTCAATGAATGGTTGAGTGCAAGAGTAGTGCCTGCCTGATTGCGTGACTGCATAGGTGATGCGTGTTTGATTGAATGTATGTATAAATAGTGCTTCCTTGATTCGGAGTGTATGTGTAGTGCCTAAGTGAATGTATGAGTGCAAGACTAATATCTAGCTGCTTAGAACAGTGCATGGGTGCTGCCTCAGTAAAAGGATGACTTCAAGAGTCATTCCTGGGTCATTGTATGAGTGCATGGGTAGTACCTGAGGGAATTGATGAGTTCATGGGTACTGCCTGTGCGAATAATTGAGTGCAAGAGTAGTACCTGGGTGATTGCATGATTGCGTTGGCAATGTCTAATTGATTAGATGTGTGTATAGCTAGTGTGTCCTTGATTGCATGAAAGATTACCCCGTTAGTACATTTAAGTCCCATGGAAGTACTTTCATTCATGAATTGTATTAGTTGCTTTTGCATTTTGCTGTCAGTATGAAGATAAATAAGTTTTCCTAACAGGGAATCACTGTGATTGTTCCATAGAACATTCTTTAGTTTGTAAACAAATTAAAGTACACAGAGATTTTAACGTTTCGACCCGTAATTTGTACTGTTTTTTTAAAGAAACTCCAGTGCCTGCTGTTATTCCCACGCTCATTGTGCTTTCGACCAGCAGTTATCTTATCCTAAATAACCACAACTGCTGTGGCTTACATGCAGGTGTCCCGTATATAGCAACTCTTTCACAACGTGTTACATGTTGCACCAATGTCTTTTGTCCTCCCCCACATGGGATTGTAGATAGTTTGCTATGGCCTTCCATTCCCACTTTGAAAACAGATTTTAATAACGTACACTGACTCAAAGCGCTATTGTTTCAACAAGAAGTGGCGCTCATATCAGCTCGTGAGACCTTCAAATAGCAGGTGTCTAAAATACCAAGTGACATGGAGTCACTGCTCAATACCAATCTCCCACTACATTCTGCAGAATTTATACACCAAATATTTAATGCGTCTGAAACCGAAGGCCTACTACATTTTTTTAAACTAGTCGACTCCGGCCTCGTTATCTCTTTTCAAACTATTTTTGCAGTAATACCAGCTTTTATTCATTCTAATTTTCCCTGCGCCTTTGGCGGGTTTCCCCTGATGCTCTTGCTGGTTTGCGCAGTGCTCGTTCTTCTGCTCCTACTACGAAATGGCTGCCCGTCCTGTGGTTGAGCCCCATCCAGGCCAATTACGGCTGTACCGTGAACGAATGCTGCAACTTTTTGGATGCTTGCCATTGGCGACTCTTGGCATCAGCTATAGGCTGAACTACTGCTATGTCTATTTCACCTGCGTGCAACTTGTGTTCTACTGTCTCTGGTGCCCCTTTGAGTGCGACCTCGATGTCTTCCTCTCCACTACTTCACGCCCTGACCTCGATTATGAACTGTTGGTGAGTCCATTGCTGGCTCATGACCACGACTGTTCCGGAGACACACGCTTGATGGATGCGTTTAATCATGCAATAAGGGGGAGCTGGAGTACGTGCGCTCATGCGCAGAACCTCTTGCAGCGCAGTATCATCGAATATCATGCAGGTTGCCCTGTCATGCTCGTGGTTGCATGAGATTACGATGACCATGTCCGTTCTTTCGACTTGCTCAATTGGATGGCGACCCTCTTTGCTTGGAGAGGTGCGGATGACCTTTTGGAGCTGATTGCATTCCGCGGTGCTTGTGAATTCTTGCATTTCGATGGATCTCCATAAGTGCGCATGGGAACCCAATTTGATTGCCTGTTATTTCTACACTTCAAAAACACCGTTTTTTTTCCTTTTTCTCATTTCCTTTTTCGTTCCTTGCGAACTTTCACATATTGACTTTTTCTACGATTACGCCATTACAGATTCGGTTTGGCTCTGCTTATCTTTGCGTTCTGTTTGCCTGGGTGCTATAGAGCTGGCCAAGGGGAGGGTGCGACCTGGCCATTCGGGACATTATCGACTTCACTAACTTAGCATAAGTGGGGTTAAGAGTGTGAGCATGTGTTCCTTCCTTCCAAAACAAATTTTTTGATAAAATAGGATAAGTCCTTATTATGACATAGCACAATAGTCCAGGTGTATTTAAGTGAAAGTGATTGTTTTTATTTTCATTTATTCACCGCTTTGTTGATCCATTTCACTCTTTATTTGATTATAGATGTTTTTGAGAAAAAAAGGAGACAGCCGACACGTGTTTTGCCCTATGTGGCAGGTAGGGCCAGGGCTTTCTCAAGGCTAAATTGGTTCAATAGTCTTACAGTCTGGTGACGATAGTATACATTTCAATGTGTTTCAACGTAAACATCCAAGTTTTTTTAAGTTGTACAACAGTCCTGGGATAAATCCGTAGTCAAAGGGCTCCGGCTTGACATTACGAAGCTGGAATGGTCCAGAGCTTCGAGCAAAGTTCCTTCAGCATTTTAGGAATTCATATCTAGACCCAGGATCCCTGGACCGTTCATTTTTCCTTGAAACTAACTTAGCATAAGCCCTGCTGCCATTATCCAGCTTTTGCACACGATAACACAAGGCTTTATTTTTGCAAAATACTTTGTTCGTACTTTTCACATGAGAACTGTGTGCTGTGTTTCTTCTCAGCATCTTTCGGAACTTTAAATTCAACATTGTGGGCAAAGTCGATAAACAATGTCCCTTGTTATTCTGCTCTGGTCAGGCTCTAGCACCTGTATGAAACAAACCAATGCAGTTGTTGTTGAACACCCATACTGTGATACAATTGGGAGGCACGAATAGGTGGCACACACACTTGGAGAGAAACGTTTCCAGGGAGAGCAGCGAAACAGCACCTATAATTCAGATTTACCATCTATATTCAAAGTTATGTGTTCTGCAGACAAAGCCCAGAGATCTTCTATTATATAATAATACTTCTTCTTAGCAAGGGGGGAGGTTAGGCAGTATAGTTTTTTCTCCATTGTCTTTATATGATGACATATCCCTTTATGGCATATGGACTAACTGCTATACTGATTATATTTCTATCATACATTTTTGTTCTAGTTGCGGCACATATACTGCACGTTACGCCACGTTACTTAAAATAAATATTTGAAAATGTTTCATGTCTGTGTCAGATCTTACAAGTACAAGAGTGACAGTGAAACGGTGTGTCTTGTTACCGCGATTCCTGTGAGATGTGGGAGTGTTGTGTTCTGGGTTGTCTAATCACTTGTTTCTCCGTAAGGGATTTGGAGAGCAAATGAGACAATATAGCAAGTTGGTCCGGGACTTATGGGCACTCAGATAATAGGATGACTCAGTCCCTACCTACTAAGGTCCCATAATCGTACGCATAGTTTTGATCTTAGGCAGAATCCCTGCAACAGCCTGAGTGAATGGATTACTCCATGGGTAGTGCCTGAGTGAATGGTTGAGTGCAAGACTAGTGCCTGGTGGATTGTATTACTGCATTGGTACTGCCCGAGTGAATTCATGAGTGCAAGAGTAATGTCTGAGTGCTTAGATCACTGCATAGGTAGTGCCAAAGTTTAAAGATAACTGCAAGAGTAATCCCTGGGTGATTGTATGGGTAATACCTCAGAGAATGGAAGAGTGCATGGGTAGTACCTGAGTGAATAGTTATTTGCAACACTAGTGCCTTAGTGATTGCATGAGTACATGCGTACTGTCTGGGTGATTCCATGAATCCAGGAGTAGTGCCTGGGTGATTGTATGTCTGCATGAAATCTGTTTGAGTGACAATATGAGTACAAAGGTAATGTCTTGGTCATTGAATAAGTGCATGGTTAGTGCATGAGGGAATAGATGAGTGCATGGGTAGTACCTGAGTGAATGGATGAGTTCATGAGTAGTGCCTGGATGATTGTATGAGTACATGGGTAGTCCGTTGGTGATTGCATAAGTGCAGGGGTAGTGTCTGGGTGATACCATGAGTGCATAGGTTGTGCCTGTGTGAAAGGAAAAATTCAAGGATAATGCCTGGGTTATCCTATTAATGCTAACGTTGTGCTACAGAGATTACATGAGAACACAGGTAGTGTTTGCGTAAAAGAATGACACCCTGCCTGATGACATCAGCAACACGATCAAAGTTTTCAAATAGTATAAAGGATCAAGAATAATTTTTATTACAAATAAATAACATATAAATGAACTTCAAATATTGTTTCACGTTATCATACATATTATGTTATGTATTCTTACCTTTTTAAATAATTTAGAAACATGACTCTGGTGAACTATTTTAGAGTAGTATTGTCCTAAACAGGACTAAAACTCTTTTCAAAGTTCACCACTACCTACTATAAAGAAGAAGAAGAAACACTGTTATGTAATGTAATGTATTACAGAAATTATGCTATTACATTTTTAAGAGTACAACATAATTTTAGAATTACATAACATTTTCAGTATCCCTTTTTTGCTGTTCTCAGATTCCACTTAACTTCACCATACACAGTGATTTCAACTTAGTATCACCATGGAACAGGGGGAAAAAAACAATCATCTAGATTGTAGAAAAAATAAACAAATCAGCGTTGAGCATTATTTTCAATATGTGTAGATATGTGTTTTCCTAACTACAGTTTCTTAATTACATCCTTCTTGTACATTACGTCTATTATTTATCTAAAGGACACTTGCCGAAATGTACACTCTCATTTACATCTGGTACAATATACACAACAAATATATAAACTATTTGCTTTTCAACACAATTTTCCAAATGCAATACCAATTAGCACAAATAATAATCCAAACACTAATTAGAATTAGTAATTGTTTGCAGTGCTGTCTACTTTCTGTTCACATCTTACCAATAGGCCGAATGATGTATTCAAAACGTTGGCTTCCAAAATATCCAGCATGAATTTGTTAATTCATGTTCACATCTTCCCAATAGGCCGAATGATGTATTCAAAACTTTGGCTTCAAAAATATCAAATATGAATTTGGTAATTCCCTAAGGCAATCTAGGTTTAAATTCCAAGTGGGCATCATTGCAATGTGTCTATCCTTTATTACACTTTAAATACACAGTATAGTGTCCAGATGTGGTAGTAGGTCCAGCATGGAAAATAATAGCCACAGTTGTAAAAGTTCTTCCACAAATAGATATTTGACTTGCAACAACATTTTTAATTTTGCTTTCCAATTTTCTTTCATTTGCTCTACAACGTTGTAGCATTAAAATTAGATATTTTTCATACCTTTCTATTTGTATCGTTGACAACATCTCTGATTTACAATGCGGACATTTCATATCATGAATGGCTGTTTTTACTAATTTGTTAAAAGGTACTGATTTGCAGTCTGGTATCGTTAAGAAAAAAATAAATTAACACTGTTCACATTTATGATCCCATCTGTAACTTAGGCCAAATAAATTTTCAATCTGTATTCCTTCATCTTCTAATACTCCAAGCATAAGCATTAGAAATTCTTGTACATCTTGTTGTATATTGAGAGTAAATGTCAATGAACCAGTACATATATCCAAAAGATGCCGAATACCAGAAGCAGTATGGATTTTACTTCTGTCAGTTACCAACTGTTGAAATACATGATGTAGAAAAGAACAGAATCTTTTTTCATGATTTCCCATGATTTCGTGATAAAGATCTTGTAGATAAAACACAACATTCACAATCACATTAGCATAACAGTTGATGCCTGAACTATTTTCCAACTGGTATCCTACAATGTAATCAACAGTTTCCATTTTCTGTTTCTTTACATCTTCAATTTTCTCTTCAATTTTTTTATTTCTTTCAACCTCGCTTGAATCTTTGACATATTTCCGTTTTGGACACACTACACGTTTTTCAGATATGGGATAGTCATTGAAATCCGGTGTATAAAGTCTTCTTAAATGATTATACTCTCTTACACAATTTACATCAGCACTAACCTTTTTCTCATCGAAATCAATCAAATACAAACCACACAATATTCTTACTCGAGATAATGCAACGGATGCCATTCCCTCTTTGAAAACTGTACTTCCAATATTTACCAAAGCACTGTCTATACTTAAACCTTGAGATTTATGAATAGTTACTGCATATGCTAAAGACAGAGGAAACTGTTTTCTGGGAACATACAGGTCTTTTACAAGCAAAAAACGTACAACACAACGTCCAATCTGTCTTACCTCTGTAATCTGATCAAATTTTATTTTCAAAAATTCTATTCCATCTCTGTTCTGAAATTTTACTAAATCAACAACTTTTCCCATTGCTCCATTTACTAAACCTTCTTCTACATTCAAATTATGCCGTAAAACTACCCAACAGTTTATACATACATGTAACGTTTTTTCTAAGACTGCAATTTCAGATACAGAATTTTCCAAAGAGTGCAATTTAGTCTGTAGTTTCTCTGTAAGAAGAATAGTCACTCCCTGGTGTTTAATTTTATCAATTGCTTCAATTTCAACTATTTCTTGTTGTTTCAAAAGCTCTTGATTGAATGTAGAACACCCTTGCAGTATAGGCATTAGGCAAACTATAGACTTCTTTTCTCCAATCTTCTTGTACATTACATCAGCCGCTGTGTTTTCTGTTGTAAACAAGTTTCTTAGTAGCCGACATTCTAAAGCTTGTTTACCATGTTTCCTCAAGACACCAATTCTTATATCTTTAAGAATATTTCCATAATCTTCATCACTTGCTTGTCGCATATTCTTTATAAGTTCTTTATATTAAAAATGTAACCAAATGTTCACATTTCCAATACCGCCCAAAGTTTTTCTAGTGTGTTCATGTACAAGTGTTTTAAAAACTGGTTGTTCTTTTACAGGAGTTAGTTGTAGTAGATCTCCAAATACAATTAAATGGTTTCCTCCAAACAGCACATTGTATTCTGTTTTTAAAATCTGTTGCATTCTCAAGTGTACAAAGGCAAGCATTAAGTTTGAGACCATGCTCAACTCATCAATGATTAAAAGTTTCATTTTCTTCAGTACTCTTGACACTTCATAACAAGCTTCTCCAGACAGCTTCTGATATTCCAATGTATTATCATGTTCAACTGGTAGCCTAAGTAATCTATGTAAAGTAATCCCTTTACTATTGTGTGCTGCTAATCCAGTTGGAGCTGTTACAACACAAGATAAATGTAAATCTGTAGTTTCCTGTAGATAACTGGTCAAAACTTTAGTTAAAAAACTTTTACCTGATCCAGCTTGACCACTGATGTACATAAGAAAAGGTTTAAATGATGAACATTGGCTTTCTTTTTTTCATGCAACAAACCATGTCGTATCTGTTGTGTCACTTGTACATATATTTCTTTTTGTTCAAGACTTAGGGGCCGATTCCGATTCAGGCCGGAAAACGTACCGACCGGCTCGGTACGGGAATGCAGTCCGACCGACACGTACCGGCGCTGTCCGATCCGCGTAGTACGATGCTATGCATGTGAATTACGACCGACTAGTACGGAACACAAGCCGAACGACCGAACCGCACGGAAAGCAGCTATCCGGCCGGAAAATCTACACGAATCGAACCGACCGACACGCACCAGGAATGAACCCGACAGATACGTACCCACGAACTCCGACCCGCGCAGTACGATGCAATGCATGTAAAACCAGACCGAGTCGCACGGAGCTCAAGCCGTACGACCGACACGCATAGAAAACAGGGAGCCAAAGCAACCGAATACTCCGCGACCGATGCGTACGCCGCACATGAAACCCAGCAGAAAGACAGCGTGAAAGACTCGGAGAAGCTCGCACGAGCCAACTGCAGCGTCCTACTCGGTCAGAAGAACGTCTCCTACATGCCCAAAAAATACAAAGGAAAAAAAACAAAAAAAAGGGCCAAACAAGCAATGACAAAGTCAATAAATCCTGGGGGAAAAAAACATGGAACAAAGACACACCCACAACTCCACCCATATAAAGGCCACAAATCCCTACCATGATCCTTTGCAAATTCAACAGACCTGCCAGCACAGAACACCATCATACAGCAACCACAGACACACTCACAACTCATCCATCACACAAGCCACACACCATTAGCACCTCCCTAATAGCACCCTCACATACACCCAGCAAAACTGACACTCACCCACCCTTACTTGCACACTCACACACACATCAATCCCACCACCACCCATCACCATGCCCCCAAAGAAGAATCCAAAGTTCCTAGACAGTGAATTGGAAGTCCTGGTAGATGAAATCCTCAGGGTAGAGCCACAGTTGTTTGGTACATTGGTCCAACAGACCCCCATGTCTCAGAAAACCAAGATGTGGGAGAGGATCGTCGACAGGGTGAACGCACAATCACCATGTCTGCGCACAAAGTAAGACATCCAGAACAGGTGGTATGATGTGCGCAGGAGGGTCAAGGACCTACTCAATAAGGATTACGCCTTGAGTCATCGCACCAGCAGTGGCCCTCCTGCCAAACCAGTATACCTCAGGTCCTGGGAGGAGAAGGTGCGGGCCATCCTACCACCAGAGAGCGTACATGGACTATCAAACATCCCAGAGCCTGGTGAGTACACAACCAATATACCCAATATTGTGTGACAATACACACACATCACTGTCAAGGGGATAGTGAAACCATGCACCGTTAGCAAAGCCACAGTAACCAAAAGATAATCATCCCAAGATGTGTATGCTAGTCAGACAAACACAATACCTGCCATCTCATAGTGATATGTAACTGTGTCATGACATGTACAAACCTAGCAACAAATAGAGCAAGGCAGTGGCACAAATCTAACCAACAAACACTGTCAGACATTTTGCCACCACTAGAACACCACCTCACAGGGAAGCTGACTGAAAGGAAGGAATTGTGTGTATGCTGGTGAAGTGAGTGTAGCCAATAGCATGATGGGAGTTGTAGTCACAGATATTGGTCACCCTCACAATTGGCCCATCAACACCACTCTGAACCATGCTCACATCACAGGGAGTGGAAAAGAACTGACAAGATGGCTGACACAGGGTACTGTTGTGGGGAGCACAAGGCCCTGCTGGGTGTTGTGCTCAAAACAACAGCAGGACACCACTGGCTGACATCCTGAAAGCCAACTTGCACTCCCTGCAATGGAAGCATGTTCCATGGTGGGATATCTGGCTGGGTGGGAAGGAGGACTGACAGCTCTGACCATAGTTACCAGCAGCTTTTCTCACACACCCCCTTAACACAAACTCCACACAACTCACCTGGGAGAATGCATTGCCTCATGCTCTAATTAAATATCCCACAAAGAACTACCACACTGGGTTATGCTGTGTGAAGCACAGGGACACTTTTGGGACTTGTAGCCAAACAAACGCCAGGACAACACTGTCAGCCATCCTGTCAGCACAGGCACACTACCCCACAGGGAAGCAGAGTCAAAAGGAAGGAAGTATGGGCATGCTGGGAAGGGGGTGTAGGCAATAGCATGATGGGAGTGGTAGTCACAGCTCAACATCCCCCACCCACATGGCCCAGCAAGCTCACACTGAAGCATGCACACCTCACAGGAGTGAAAAGCCACTTCAAAGATGTCTGACAATGGTGCTCTGTTGTGGGGAGCACAAGGCCCTGCTGGGAACTGTGCACCAACCAACAGCAGGACACCACTGACTGACATCCTGAAAGCCAACTTGCACTCCCTGCAATGGAAGCACGTTCCATGGTGGGATATCTGGCTGGGTGGGAAGGAGGACTGACAGCTCTGACCATAGTTACCAGCAGCTTTTCTCACACACCCACTTAACACAAACTCCACACAACTCACCTGGGAGAATGCATTGCCTCACACTCTAATTAAATATCCCACAAAGAACTACCACACTGGGGTATGCTGTGTGAAGCACAGGGACACTTTTGGGACTTGTAGCCAAACAAACGCCAGGACAACACTGTCAGCCATCCTGTCAGCACAGGCACACTACCCCACAGGGAAGCAGAGTCAAAAGGAAGGAAGTATGGGCATGCTGGGAAGGGGGTGTAGGCAATAGCATGATGGGAGTAGTAGTCACAGCTCAAAATCCCCCACCCACATGGCCCAGCAAGCTCACACTGAAGCATGCACACCTCGCAGGGAGTGAAAAGCCACTTCAAAGATGTCTGACAATGGTGCTCTGTTGTGGGGAGCACAAGGCCCTGCTGGGAACTGTGCACCAACCAACAGCAGGACACCACTGACTGACATCCTGAAAGCCAACTTGCACTCCCTGCAATGGAAGCACGTTACATGGTGGGATATCTGGCTGGGTGGGAAGGAGGACTGACAGCTCTGACCATAGTTACCAGCAGCTTTTCTCACACACCCCCTTAACACAAACTACACACAACTCACCTGGGAGAATGCATTGCCTCACACTCTAATTAAATATCCCACAAAGAACTACCACACTGGGGTATGCTGTGTGAAGCACAGGGACACTTTTGGGACTTGTAGCCAAACAAACGCCAGGACAACACTGTCAGCCATCCTGTCAGCACAGGCACACTACCCCACAGGGAAGCAGAGTCAAAAGGAAGGAAGTATGGGCATGCTGGGAAGGGGGGTGTAGACAATAGCATGATGGGAGTGGTAGTCACAGCTCAACATCCCCCACCCACATGGCCCAGCAAGCTCACACTGAAGCATGCACACCTCACAGGGAGTGAAAAGCCACTTCAAAGATGTCTGACAATGGTGCTCTGTTGTGGGGAGCACAAGGCCCTGCTGGGAACTGTGCACCAAACAACAGCAGGACACCACTGACTGACATCCTGAAAGCCAACTTGCACTCCCTGCAATGGAAGCACGTTCCATGGTGGGATATCTGGCTGGGTGGGAAGGAGGACTGACAGCTCTGACCATAGTTACCAGCAGCTTTTCTCACACACCCCCTTAACACAAATTCCACACAACTCACCTGGGAGAATGCATTGCCTCACACTCTAATTAAATATCCCACAAAGAACTACTACACTGGGTTATGCTGTGTGAAGCACAGGGACACTTTTGGGACTTGTAGCCAAACAAACGCCAGGACAACACTGTCAGCCATCCTGTCAGCACAGGCACACTACCCCACAGGGAAGCAGAGTCAAAAGGAAGGAAGTATGGGCATGCTGGGAAGGGGGGTGTAGGCAATAGCATGATGGGAGTAGTAGTCACAGCTCAAAATCCCCCACCCACATGGCCCAGCAAGCTCACACTGAAGCATGCACACCTCGCAGGGAGTGAAAAGCCACTTCAAAGATGTCCGACAATGGTGCTCTGTTGTGGGGAGCACAAGGCCCTGCTGGGAACTGTGCACCAACCAACAGCAGGACACCACTGACTGACATCCTGAAAGCCAACTTGCACTCCCTGCAATGGAAGCACGTTCCATGGTGGGATATCTGGCCGGGTGGGAAGGAGGACTGACAGCTCTGACCATAGTTACCAGCAGCTTTTCTCACACATCCCCTTAACACAAACTCCACACAACTCACCTGGGAGAATGCATTGCCTCACACTCTAATTAAATATCCCACAAAGAACTACCACACTGGGTTATGCTGTGTGAAGCACAGGGACACTTTTGGGACTTGTAGCCAAACAAACGCCAGGACAACACTGTCAGCCATCCTGTCAGGACAGGCACACTACCCCACAGGGAAGCAGAGTCAAAAGGAAGGAAGTATGGGCATGCTGGGAAGGGGGGTGTAGGCAATAGCATGATGGGAGTGGTAGTCACAGCTCAACATCCCCCACCCACATGGCCCAGCAAGCTCACACTGAAGCATGCAAACCTCGCAGGGAGTGAAAAGCCACTTCAAAGATGTCTGACAATGGTGCTCTGTTGTGGGGAGCACAAGGCCCTGCTGGGTACTGTGCACCAACCAACAGCAGGACACCACTGACTGACATCCTGAAAGCCAACTTGCACTCCCTGCAATGGAAGCACGTTCCATGGTGGGATATCTGGCTGGGTGGGAAGGAGGACTGACAGCTCTGACCATAGTTACCAGCAGCTTTTCTCACACACCCCCTTAACACAAACGCCACACAACTCACCTGTGAGAATGCATTGCCTCACACTCTAATTAAATATCCCACAAAGAACTGCCACACTGGGTTATGCTGTGTGAAGCACAGGGACAGTTTTGGGACTATTAGCCAAACAAACGCCAGGACAACACTGTCAGCCATCCTGTCAGCACAGGCACACTACCCCACAGGGAAGCAGAGTCAAAAGGAAGGAAGTATGGGCATGCTGGGAAGGGGGGTGTAGGCAATAGCATGATGGGAGTGGTAGTCAAAGCTCAACATCCCCCACCCACATGGCCCAGCAAGCTCACACTGAAGCATGCACACCTCACAGGGAGTGAAAAGCCACGTCAAAGATGTCTGACAATGGTGCTCTGTTGTGGGGAGCACAAGGCCCTGCTGGGAACTGTGCACCAACCAGCAGCAGGACACCACTGACTGACATCCTGAAAGCCAACTTGCACTCCCTGCAATGGAAGCACGTTCCATGGTGGGATATCTGGCTGGGTGGGAAGGAGGACTGACAGCTCTGACCATAGTTACCAGCAGCTTTTCTCACACACCCCCTTAACACAAACTCCACACAACTTACCTGGGAGAATGCATTGCCTCACACTCTAATTAAATATCCCACAAAGAACAACCACACTGGGTTATGCTGTGTGAAGCACAGGGACACTTGTGGGACTTGTAGCCAAACAAACGCCAGGACAACACTGTCAGCCATCCTGTCAGCACAGGCACACTACCCCACAGGGAAGCAGAGTCAAAAGGAAGGAAGTATGGGCATGCTGGGAAGGGGGGTGTAGGCAATAGCATGATGGGAGTGGTAGTCACAGCTCAACATCCCCCACCCACATGGCCCAGCAATCTCACACTGAAGCATGCACACCTCACAGGGAGTGAAAAGCCACTTCAAAGATGTCTGACAATGGTGGTCTGTTGTGGGGAGCACAAGGCCCTGCTGGGAACTGTGCACCAACCAACAGCAGGACACCACTGACTGACATCCTGAAAGCCAACTTGCACTCCCTGCAATGGAAGCATGTTCCATGGTGGGATATCTGGCTGGGTGGGAAGGAGGACTGACAGCTCTGACCATAGTTACCAGCAGCTTTTCTCACACACCCCCTTAACACAAACTCCACACAACTCACCTGGGAGAATGCATTGCCTCACACTCTAATTAAATATCCCACAAAGAACTACCACACTGGGTTATGCTGTGTGAAGTACAGGGACACTTTTGGGACTTGTAGCCAAACAAACGCCAGGACAACACTGTCAGCCATCCTGTCAGCACAGGCACACTACCCCACAGGGAAGCAGAGTCAAAAGGAAGGAAGTATTGGCATGCTGGGAAGGGGGGTGTAGGCAATAGCATGATGGGAGTGGTAGTCACAGCTCAACATCCCCCACCCACATGGCCCAGCAAGCTCACACTGAAGCATGCACACCTCACAGGGAGTGAAAAGCCACTTCAAAGATGTCTGACAATGGTGCTCTGTTGTGGGGAGCACAAGGCCCTGCTGGGAACTGTGCACCAGCCAACAGCAGGACACCACTGACTGACATCCTGAGAGTTAACCTGCACCCACTGCAAGGGTGGCATGCTTCATGGTGGGATAACTGGGCTGGGGGGAGAAGGAGGTCCGGATGTCAACCAAATACCACCAATGCTGGCCATACACACACCTACTCTGCAAAAACACATTGCGCACGTGGGACCAGTCACTCCCAACGTAAAAGCCCTGGCAAGATGGCTGACACATGGGCATGAGAAATGATGTGCCTGCAATTCACATCCATGCACTGGCCAACCCAAACACGTACACACTCACAGCCATTGCAACTCTATGTTTACACACACTGTCAGGGCATGCAGTGTCCATGGGTGCCCCCTGGCCTGGCTGTGAAGGTGTGTCTTGCAGATGACAACTGTGGAGAATCAGACATACTACATAGCACAAAACACACAGGAAGTCACAGAGACATCATTGACAGGGGACACCTGACAGTGAATGCAATGGACACACCAATATACCGGACACTGTACCATGGTGTCAGTCACACAAGTTGCGGTTGTGAGCTGCAATCCACTGCCTCATCGTTCGGCAACATATGCATCCTTCACACAACACACCACTCACTGTCATAGACACTGTAGACACAAGCACCAACCTGGACTGCATTTGAGGAGACATGTTACTCACAGCAGCAGAACTGCAACACACACCACTGGCCATCACTGTCATGAGAATAGAAAAGCCAGAGAGCTGCCGTGCCCAATCCTTATCACCATGGAGGACATTGACAAGATTAATCACGTTTGCACGTACAAAACTCAGCAACAACATCATTAGCTACGTTAACTACATCACTTGTATGAAATGAGACGTGAACTAGGAACCCAGACAACAACACAGATACTCCCAAGAGATCCCAGGCATACCGGACTGTGACCATGTTGTCCAGACACACCAATGTGATGCACAAAGACTGGCAAAAACTGCCACCACACATGGCCCAATCTTGAAAGATATCCTAAGTGGAATTGCACGTATGTCCCTGTTAAAGGACAAATGTGGACAAGGATGACACACCTGTGTCAGGCACGTGATGGCCCTTGAGTAGCAATGGCTATGTACAGCCAATCAATACATGAGCTGGTCATGCACACACCTCAACATTCACATTGAAATGCTTCAGGTTGGCAGGACAATGTGCTACACCAATATCAACCTCTGGCTGTGACAACTTAGGACAATGCAATGTACAGGCACGCATCCAGATGTACAGTCACAACTGTCATGTGTTTGAACCATTGATGCCTGTAGAAACATAACATACATTGTGTGTCTCTTCCAAACACAGGTGATGATGGGGACACAGCAGCAGATGATGAGGAGTCCCTGTCCCAGTCTCCGGTCGCCCCTGAGCTCTCTGGTGTGGAACAGCCTCTGCCCTCCTCGGATGACGAAGACCTACCTGGCCCCTCCGGTGTGAGTCATCATGCAGCACCAGCAGGACCACCAACTGCACCCCCTGCACCCACTACTCCCACATCGGCCAACACACAGACCACCACCGCCGACACGGACAGACCAAGGACACTGAATGACAACAGCACAGGGACCCCGCCCCCCCGGGAAGCAACGGACAACAACCCCAGTACCAACCCCCAAGGGGGCCTAGGGTCACCTGTGCGTGCCACCGCAGGTCCCGCCCGTATGGCCAGGGGTGGTGGGAGCGGTGGTAGGCAGAGGTCGCTGTTTGCAGAGGGGTCTGGACTGCATGATGACCCACAACTGGTACGTATTGCAGATGCGTTCAAGAATAGCACCGGAGAGGTCAGCCAGGTAGTGGGGATCCTCAAGGACATTCAACAGCAGCAGGATGCCCATCATGCCCGCTTAGACTCCCACATGTCCTGTGTGGAGACACACATGTCTCGCATGGAGTCCAAGTGGGACACATTGGAAGAACTGACAGCGGTGCAGAGGGACATATTGACATGCCTCCGCCAGATTAGCACCAACATGTCCACACCTCCCTGTGTGCCCACAACATCTGGTGCCACAACAACTGCAACTGCCACAGGAAAGGAGGATGACTCTGGTGGAGAGTCCTCTGCACCGCAGCGGCCTGTACGTGAGGGTCCCCCCAGATAGAAGGGGGGTCGTCCGTGGAAGGACAACTGAGAGGCAGATGGCCATGTACATCCCCCAGGAACCCAACACCTGTTCTGGAAATTCTCCTTTGTGTGCAAACTGCTCACCCTGTCGAATGCAACCCAACTCTCCCACATGACATGGGGAGTTTAAGTTGGACTAATGTATCAGATGACTGTGGACTTTACTCAGGACATTTCTGCTACCAACACTTCCAACTCATCTGGGAACTTTGGATTCCAATCCCAATGTACAGCACCCACCATCCTGTGCACTATCTTCACACATGTATGTAAATAAACTCACTAATACACCATACTTGCCTCTGTTGTGATTCCAACGTGGTTTTTGTCATGGAGATGATGATCTGCTAAATGACACTGTGCATGCTAACTGCTACAGCAATTTCAACACCGTCATGTGAGTCATGGCGACGTGACACATATGAGGGAGACACACCACTAGGGCAACACAACACATACACACCAGGGCCATCTGACTCATCGCCTACACTGATGTTGCCAGGAAATACAGTGGAATGCACACACACCACACCTATTCAGAGTCTGTGTTAACTAGCCCACAGGTGCAGTAAGCAAATGTCAGTCAAATGTGTGACCACAGACAACACACATCCCAAAGTGAAGCACAGGTTTATTACACATTTGCAACATGTTGTTTCCACTACAGATGCAAGGTAATCCCACGTGGCAGTGGCCACACAGTCACCAAGTGTTGAAGAAATAAAGTCCAGGGGTGTGTGGCACATCACCTGTAGGGAAACAACTGCTTCCACCCTGGAAGTTGAATCATGGTGTCGGGGGATCAGAGTTGACCAAACAACTCTGAAAGTAGCCTGTGAAGGACAGACATGACACACAGTTAAAAGCACTGAATAACAGGACAGAACTGCAATACTCATGCCCAATACATGTCACAAGATACCTACACAAAACCAAGTTAGCATGTCAACACTGTTGGGGAGTACAGACTACCTGTAAGGACACATCGCTGCACGCATCCAGTCAAGTAGCACATGGCCACACTCAAACAGCAACAGAGCACCACCAACACATATCATGCAAACTCAAATCATTGACATAACATCTCTGTATACTCACATTCAGCTGAAGAAGTTGTTGATGAGCTGTGTGCGGACATCACCCTCATCATTATCATCATCACTGGCATCGTGGCCCAGGCCAGGATCCTCCACAGGTGGCGGATGTTGGTCATCGTCATCCAGGATGAGAGGCAACTCCTTCCGCACTGCCAGGTTGTGTAGCATGCAGCAGACGAGGAAAATCTTGCACACCTTTGCAGGGGCATATGGGAGGGCCCCTCCTGTCTTGTCCAGGCAGCGAAAGCGGCTCTTCAGGAGACCAAATGTCCGCTCGATCACTCTCCTGGTCTGACCATGTGCCTCATTGTAGCGCATCTGGGCTGGTGTCACAGGGTTCCTGAGTGGTGTCAGCAACCACGGCATGTTGGGGTATCCGGAGTCACCTACATACAGACAATTGCACATTAGCTGAGTTGGAAAAGAGGGTGGAATACAACATTGCAGAACACACACAATGGTACAAAGTCAGTACACACCGACAAGCCAGGCACGCTGGTTCTGCATCTGTGACATCATCCTCGGGATGCAACTACTCCTCATTACGTAGGCATCGTGTGCAGAACCGGGGAAACGTGCACACACATGTGAGATGCTCATATCTGCAGGACATACCACCAGAGCATTGATAGAATGGAAATGTTTCCTGTTCCTGTATGCCTGCTCATGTGCCTGTGGTGGTACCAAAGCCACATGTGTCCCATCAATGGAGCCGATGACATGTGGCATCCTCCCCAGGGCATAGAAGTCACTCTTGACGTCAGTGAGTTGTTGACGTTTAGGGAAATAGATGTACTGGTTCAAGTATGTTAACATTGCCTCCAAAACATCGCGTAGCACACGGCTGAACATGGTCTGTGACATCCCACCAGCAGACGCCACAGTGTGTTGAAAGGTACCGGTGGCAAAGAAGTGTAGGGCTGCCATCACCTTCACCTTGGGGGTCATCGCTGTAGGGTATGGCCGGCCAGCTAGCAAATGTGGGGCCAACCGCCCCGCCAATTCCTCAATCAGCAACCTGTTGAAGCGGTACCGTCAGATGCAGTCACTTTCAACCATGGTTGCAAGGTCAGGGAATGGTCTATGGACAGCTGGTGCCCTGCAGTACATAGGTGAACAAAGAAAGATTGTCAGTCACCCCACATATGTGGCATTGACCATACTCAATATCACATGATACATCATTACGAGACACAAGTACTTGATGTGTGTGCCGTTCTGTATGGACATATATGGCACCTACATGGCCATCATCTAACATCTCAGTTCAACATGTGTTGACAACAAGTTCCAGGTTGTGCTATGGGAAATCATTAGGCTGTGTCACAGTACCCATGTACTGCTGTCACGTTCCAAACACACACCACAGTGACAAGTGAGGACAGATGTGCCCCAGGCATCACAGCTCTTTGACAGGTAGATTCCCAGGGACCCTGTATTGCCACATGGACACTGGCATGACATGGCGTATCATGTATACGCCAGCAAAACAACCATGACTCCCACAGGTAGTGGCCCCTGTTGCCTCTGCAGGACAGACATGGACGTCTGTGACACACACACGCACAACATCAAAGTCGATGCACAAACAACGTGGATGTGGAGACTGTCTCCCATTGTGCACATGGAATCAGAGACATCTGAAACACAACATGCACACAGACTGTGGAGGGCCATCACAATTGTGGCAATGGGTCACCCTGTGACGTACATACCATCCCACATGGGACTCAGGGTGTATGTGACATAACATACACATATACAACCTGGAAATGTGACCATGCCACAAGCTCTGAACTGAACAGTTGCACATCACAGTGGTCATGTGCACAACACACAAAGGATTCTGTCCCCATGAACACGTGCACAGCCTGGGAGTGGCTGCCCCTAAGTGCCACCCAACAAACCACATGTTGACCCCCATACACACACAGGTAATGCAGCCTTACATGCCTTAGGATACAGTGTGGATAGGCTGTGGTGTTGTAGGTGTGCCCCTGAGTCCCTGGCAAGTAATTGTGGCTGGCATACGTTCACCAGTGACAACCATGGTGACATATGCGAGTGACTTGTACAGGGACGCGTCATACAGCAATGGACCGATCCATGCGCACGCATTGGCCATTGCATATGATGTTAACGGATGCGTGTTGTGTTTCGAAATACGCGTCGTACAGCAATGGACCGATCAGTGCGCACGCATTGGCCATTGCATATGATGTTGACGGATGCGTGTTGTGCTTCGAAATACGCGTCGTACAGCAATGGACCGGTCCATGCGCACGCATTGGCCATTGCATATGATGTTGACGGATGCATGTTGTGTTTCAAAATACGCGTCGTACAGCAATGGACCGATCAGTGCGCACGCATTGGCCATTGCATATGATGTTGACGGATGCGTGTTGTGTTACGAAATACGCGTCGTACTGCAATGGACCGATCCGTGCGCACGCATTGGCCATTGCATATGATGTTGACGGATGCGTGTTGTGTTACGAAATACGCGTCGTACAGCAATGGACCGATCCGTGCGCACGCATTGGCCATTGCATATGAAGTTGACGGATGCGTGTTGTGTTTCGAAATACGCGTCATACAGCAATGGACCGATCCGTGCGCACGCATTGGCCATTGCATATGATGTTGACGGATGCGTGTTGTGTTTCAAAATACGCGTCGTACAGCAATGGACCGATCCATGCGCACTCATTGGCTATGGACTGACATGGTAACGGACGCGTATTCGAAGCTTGTATGAGTCGGATGCAGTGAATTCAGTTGGCCACCCACAACAATCTTGCAAATTCATGGGTGTCATCAAGTTGAAATTTTGAAGGATGCTGTATGCGTGTATAAGTGGTGCAATTCCATGGATTGGTCATATTCAGAAGATGCAAACGACTTGGACCTATCACTTTGGACACATGGGACAGTATCTGCCTCTGCAGCACACATATAATGCTGGCTGTTCACCTGAGAGCTCACTTGCCTGCACTACATGCTCCAGGACGACATCTGCCACTACCACTGCTGCTGTCTCTGCATCCTCTGGCTACTGCAATGGCACATACTGTGGATAGAGCCCCAGCCTTCAGCACTGAGGAGAACCAGGCCCTGCTGGACAGCCTCCTTCCACAGTACAGCAAGCTGTATGGGAAACCAGGGGAGCAGGTGAGTTTGCTGTCCACTGCCTTACTAATTGTGCATGTTGTCTGACTAGCAGTACTTACAGTGTGTACACCAGTTGCTAGCATGCTCACTGAGTAGTTGTCACCCCCTAAAGTGTGTAGCTACATGCACTGAACAGGTATAGTGCAATAGCAGTGCATTCCAACAAGGTTTTACTTCCCAGGCAATGATACCATTTAGTAACTGCTGGACAACTGTTCATAGCCATAGTTGCACTACCTGTGTACATCATATGCCCCTGTGATTGAGACATGTATATCTAACTGTGTGATGAACGGATATGTTGCATGTGTAGTAATGGCCTTTTCACTTTGTCATCCTCACAGGTTGATGCCCACCAGAAGCAGGAGATCTTGCTGACCATCACCCGGGCAGTACGATCTGTGGGGGTCTACAGGCGCCGGATCCGCAACTGCCAGAAGAGGTGGCAGGACCTTCGTGGCTGGACCCGGAGGATCGCAAGGGTCCAGCTGAAGCTGTCGCCTCCTCGCAGGAGGGGCGGACACCGGACCATGACCCCCCACATGCTCCAGATTCTGGCGGTGGTCTTCCCTGACCTGGATGGGCAGCTGAAGGCCAGACAGCAGCAAGGAGGGGGTAAGTGCTAGCCTTTTCTGGGTACTATGACTAACATGCTCTATGCACTCCTTAGCCTGGTTACACTTCCACAGTACGACTGTCTTGTCGTCCTGGACTCATGTCCCTCACTTGTGTCATGCCCCCTCCTCATCTGATACACAGGTGTGGCCCTTACAGTCTGTGACTTAGGTCACTTGGGTACTGTGTACTTGCAGTTACCTGTGGTTCAAGTTGGGGACAGCATCAGTTACAGGAACTTTGTTGTGGGCTGCATGGGTGGTACAATTGCTCACACAATGCCTGTGATCTGACATGTACTCTGGGTATGGCTTTAATATGTGTTCCAATTGCTGCTCTGACTCACCACATGTCTGGGGTATGTGCCACACACCCATGCTGCAGCAGAGACCAAGGTAGGAGCCTCAGAAGTATGTACATCATGTGTGTGACACATGCATAGCCACCTGCCTAGTGTTCAGGGTAATACCATGTTGCACATGGACCAGGACTGTAATGCCTACTCCGGACATCGAAGGCACTCTGTTCTCCCACTCCTGTGTGTCAGCATACATATTGGGCATTGTGAAGAGTGCACTCAGGTGTCTGCCTCTGTGTCACCGTGGTGTGGCCTTGCTTTTTGGACTCCTGGAGTGTTTAACAGTTTGGGGTGGCCAGCCATCTGAGTTGTGACTATAGGATCTGCACATTGGTTAATGCATAGGTCTCTGATCCCTTGACTGTGCACAATGGTGTATGAAACATTGAGGTGCAGGCTGCTTTGGTTCATTCTCATCAGACGGTGAAGTGCTCATGTGTATGGATTTGTGTTTGCAGTCACTCAAATGTCTCATTTGAATGACGTGGGATCATCTTAGTCCTCATGATGTGGGTGGCCAGGGGTGCACATGTGCACCTGTCAGCTACAGGGCTTGCATTCCAAAAACTTCCATGATTGTGACACAGTGCAGACTGGTGTTGTGTGTATGCACTGCCCCTGTGACAGGAGACAGTTATGACTGACTTGCCAGACAGGCCTGTGCCATAACATTCAACTTGCAAAGGGTGATCCAGCAGTAGTGTGATATGTCCTGCATGCACACCATTGTCGCATTGACTATCAGGACATGAGGACATCATTGTGTCTGGGGATGGAAGCAAAACCCGCATATCGACAGAGACTCTGCCCATCACTTTTTCTGACACATGTACTGAGTCAGTGGCAGGAGATGGCATGTGTTTGGAGTGACACATTACCATATGTTCTCTTGGATGTCCAACAACGGTGTATGTGCACATATGATTAGTGGCATCCAACAGGCACCAGACAGATGGGTGCATGGACAGGTAGGATATGAGTGGCATGAATGACTGTCAGGCAGACAATGGGCTTCTTCAAATCAGTGTCAGCACTTATTGCAATGTCTAGCAAATGATGGCAGGGCTTGCTCTGTGATGTGCTGTACTTACTTTGGTGTGTGTGGTCAGTACAGGTGACTAATGTTGCTCTGTTTATCCTGATTGTTTGCAGATACATCCACGGCCTTAGGAGGAGACAGCTCCACGGACCAAGAGGAGCGGCAGAGCCAGACTGGGTCCACTGCCGAGGAGACCGAGGGACCCAGTGGCACGGAGGGTGAGGGGAGCCACACCTAGGAGACCTCAGCTACGACCACCTCGGCTGAGGAACACAGCGCTTCCAGTGAGGACTCCCTTGTGGAGGCGGGTGTCAGCAGACCACAGACAAAATCGAGCAAGTCTGTCCCCACCACCATCTCCACCCTCCCATCTGCTCCCATCCCACATGTCCGTGGAGGCTCCTGTGTAGGGGAGCATGTCTCCTTCGTGCCAGGCACCGCACCCCCTGCCTCTGTCTCCCCTGCTGCCCTGAGTGTGGAGTCTGTGGACTTGCTGAAACAGATCCATGTAGGGCAGACATCAATACTGAATGTCCTCCATGCACACACGGGTCTGTTGACACAACTGGTGTCATTCATGGAGGGCATCTCATCTGGCATGTCTGCCCTACAGCGGACCAATCAGTCCATGGCCTCCTCACTGACGGCAGCAGTGTCCCTCCTGCAACAGTCCCTCACCCCTCCTACCTCTGCCCCATCCACAATCCCCAGCACCCTACCTGTCCCAAGCACACACACACTGGCACAGGCACGCACCAGCACAGACACAAGCAGCACACAGACACACAAGCCAAAATCAAGACGCACACGCATGCACAGTCAGGGGACTGATACCTCACTCACAGGGGATAGGGCCCAGACACACACACATGCATCCACGAGCACTCCGCATTCCTCAGATACCTCTTCCTCCAAAACCCCTTCCCTTGCCTCACCTGCAACCCCCCCTCCCAGAAGCTCTTCCTCTGTGAGCTTGGCCTCTTCCCCACAGATCCATCTGACCCAACGTACAGGCGAAAGAGGCCACCACCACACACAGAGGGTAGTGCCCCTCACACCCGGACACCCTCCCCAGGCACAGGCAGACTGAGGACCCCTTTAGGAAGTCCCACCGGACCAGGAAGGGCAAGACCCTACCACCACCACCACACAGCTCCACCACACAGTCTCTCTCCTCCATCCCCCAGGCCACCACTCCACAGGTTCCCCCGCCACACCCTGCCCCAGGTTCCCCCACACATCAATACCGCATCCCCAAACTGCTTAGGCCCTCCCCCTACCACTTGCTCTTCCACCCCCAACCCAGACGCTCAGCATGTTTGTGCCACTGGTGTGGAGACCGGGTCCCCCCCTCTGTCCTGCCTACCTCATCTGCCCCCCCTTCCACTCCCTTGGAGTTATGCACTGCAGTGGAGTCCACAACCACCCCGTCTGACTTGGGCACTGCAGTGGTTACCCAGTCCACTCCATCTGACCGGCCCACTGCAGTGGTGCCGGCACCCACACCATCTGACTTGTGCCCTACAGTGGTGCCGGCCCCCACTGAGTCAGACACCTCCACTGCAGTTGGCTGTGACACTCCTGCACCCACCACCCCTTCACTGCCTCCTTCTGGCATCCCCTGATCCTGTTCCTGCGGTGCCTGGCCTGCCCCTTGTATGCCCCTCCGAGGGGGATGTCCCCTGTCCGTACCAGTGCAGGCAAGCAATGGGAGACAAGTTGTCACACGTCACCCTGTTTGGACTGTGAATGTGGACTGGCCATTGGCCTTAGTCTCTTTTGGACTTCCAATTTTTCATTCACATTGGCTGAATAAAGCCTCTTTTTGTTTACTAGTGGTTTTGCTTTTGATGTACATGATGTAGATGAGTATCATCATGCATTTGCTGTTGTAATAGTGTTCAGATCAGGAAAATGAAGTGTTGCTGTGATGGACTCCATGTGGTCCATGGGATATGTGTCCTAATCTAGTCTGGATCCATAGCATCCTTTGCTGCAGTCTGAGGGTGTAATGTTCAGCATTTGACACAGGGATGTACGTTTTGCACTTGTAAATTAACATCTGTGGCTTACACTCATGCACATCTGTAAGGCTTACCACTGTTCAATGTTTCTATTTCCCTGACTGTGTGCCCATCTCCACTGGACATGCAGTTTAGCACATCAATGTTGAAGGACTCATCTGTGTATACAGTGCAACTTGCTTGACACGTGTTTTGGGTATATGCAGATGACTGAAGTGACACTCCCGTACCCAGGCTGATGTGAGCAGAGCCTTCAGTGTGTTGTAATTGTTGACTCACTGACCGAGTGTACTGCTGACATGTTTGAGTCGTGCACAGACAAGGTTTGGCACAGCGGACCTTCCACAAGAGTGGAGTGCCCTCATGGCAGTGTGTAATCCTGTGACATTGCCTGGGCCCGTGTTGTGTGTTGTGAAAGCATGTCTGTGTGTGTTCCCTTCCCTTTTCCTACACAGGCTGTGTCCCTACGGATGTTCCTGTTTGTGATGCTTGCTGAGTTGTCCTGTGCTCATCCAGCATCTTGGACCTGGTTTCTCCGGGATGTGGGTGCATGGCAAACTAATGTTCATCAGGTTGTCATCCCTAGTTGTCTTTGTTGTCAGGGCTGGGGATGTGGGCAAACACAGATGGGACACAGTCAGGATTCCCCTTGGCACTTGTTGGTTACACAAGTCATGTAATTTACAGTTTGTGGTAGCTTTCAGTGATTGTGACACATTGTGTGTGTGACTGCTGCCACTCCTCAGGGTCAGAGCTGCAATGTTGGAAGTTGTCTACGTGTGTTCTTTGTGGGTCACCTTGGCTTCTTCATTGGTGTGTGACTGTGGCCGGGATCCCGTTGATTGTGGTGGATTTCACGTCATGCCCATGTACCGCGTACTGTGCAGTGTGTCAGACATTCACGAGTCTTGTTGACTGGCCATGTGTGATGGGTTTCTGCACCTTAGTTCCCACCACCACCCCTGGGATTGTCATGGGTGCATGTGCAATGTCACCAGTCCATGTGAGCTTCACTGCTGCACATTGGTGGAGATCAAGGTGTGTGGTGTTGAGTGTGTGCAAATGTGAGTTGTTGCACGGCTAGACCCCTACCTCCATATTGGCCTTGGCTGACAGGCCGTGCTGATTGATTTGTGCTTGTGTAGGGGTGATGGTAGTTTGTTGCTCAGGACACATGGCTGTGGTTCACAGTGTGAACGACATCTACCTTTGTCATCACAGTGGGATTATCATGCAGGCTAGTGTCACCACAATGTGGGGTCCCTGGGGGTAGTGCTGTGGTGGGTCTGTCTCTTGCTGTGTTAGTTGCTGTTCCTACAAGCTTGTGTGACATGTGTAATTTGGGCTCCCTCTCATCTAACAATGCCTGATTGCCCACATAGGGAAATCCGATCCATGAGTTACTATTGTATGGCACTGTATACACATCTGTGTAATTGGAATTCAGGCCTCCTCATGTGTTGTGTGGTTGCCTGGGGACACTGGCACACACCCCCATCACCTGTTGTGTTTGATATGCAGTGTGAGGCTGCCTGTTTGTGTTTGTGCACCTGCACCACTGCATTGGCATATCTTTAGTGTGCCATTGCCTGTATGTTGTTTGGAGGATTTCCCCTGCTGTCCCTGGGACTCCTAGGTCATCAGTCAGCACAATAATCATGGTTTGTATGTCCCATTGCTGCCATGGTATGGTATTTGTTCACCTCACATCTACAGTCTCCACAGGATATCTACATGTGTGTGTCCATTAGTGCAGATATGTGGGTCTGCATTATGATGGTTACTTCTGGCATTGTGTAATTGATAAATGGAGACAATGTCAGCCCCCATGGGTGATGTTTGTCTGCACATGGCCAAAGGTATGTTTTATTTGCACTGCACTGTTTGCCTCACCCAATCTATGTTGCTATGGGACACAACCACTACTTTGCCACTAATGTGTTTGTTGTTCTGTGACCAGGAATCATCCATGCTGTTTGGCAGTTGCAGCTTTTTCCATGACAACACTTACCTTTTGGTCACTGTGATGATGGGGGTTTAGACCCCATTGCCACAATGTTCAAAACTGTGCTTCAGCTATGGACCCCACACTTACCTTTTGGTCACTGTGATGATGGGGGTTTAGGCCCCATTGCCACATTGTTCAAAATGTGCTTCAGCTATGGACCCCACACTTACCTTTTGGTCACTGTGATGATGGGGGTTTAGACCCCATTACCACAGTGGTCATGGTCTGCTTGCATTGTGAAGGCCACACACATTTTTGTGTGACACATGTGATAGGGGGTCACATTGTATGTTCAATGTCATGTTCAGTGTTGTAGGCATTTGACACAGACTACACACTCTTGTCATGATGTTGGGGGGATGTCTTTTGCTGACATTCCTTATGTTGGAGTATGCTGGTTGTGTCATGCATTACCCGTCCTATGAGTGGGGATGGTAGTAGTGACAGGCATCCAGGCCCCCATGAGTAGGGGTGGTGGTAGTGCTAGGCATCCAGCCCCCCATGAGTAGGGGTGGTGGTAGTGGTAGCCGTCAGGCCCCTATGGGTGTGTATGGAATTGGTGATAGCCATCCCGCCCCTATGGTTCGGCTGTTGCTAGTGTACGTCATTTCTGCATCCCTATGTGTGTGTGACATATGTCGGGTACGTGTCGTTTGTTTGTGTAGTGGGTGTCTGACTTACCGTCTGCGGCGTTCGCGTCCGTACCGGTTCCGGTAATAGATGTACAGTATTGGTAGGACCTGCGCGATGGGATTCATGGTTGGTTCGTCTCGTTCAGGTTTATCGTGGCTTCGACTCGTACTCGTAGCTGGCTTGTTCGTCTCGTAGCCGTGGATCGTCTTGTGGCGCGAATCGGAACTTATGTGCAGCTCTCCCAGATGCTCTGACGTGCTGGACGTAGCGACCAGTTCGGCGCGTATGGAGTGCGCATCGTATTAGCCCGGCCGGAAGGTGCTGTGTATTTACTTCCGTGCGACTCGAATCGGCGTTTACGGATCCGGCTCGGTCGGGGAACTGGAGCTGGAATGGGAACGTACTGCTCGGTCGGAATTTTAGCAGTAATGCGCATCGTACTTACTCGCTCGGACGACTGTTCGAATCGGTCGGGAAAACCGCGTTCGGCTCGTATTTTTTCCGGACGATTCGTATTCGGTGCGCTTCCGGCCGAGATCGGAATCGACCCCATAGTTGCTCTTCTAAGTTTTCCAATGTAATATTATCCTGTTGTGTTTGTTGCATTGCAGTTTCTACCTCCTTCATGGCTATTGCTGCTTCATTTTCAATAATTGGTTGTCCCAGTGGATCTTGACTCAGTGAACCAGAACTTTGACTATCTTGAGAAATGTCTTTAGCTATTTCAGCTGCAATAGTATATTCTTGTTCAATCTCATCATTTAACATTTGTAGATATGTAGGGAAAATTGTGCATTGAATGCTATCTTTACATGCATTAAAAGAATCTTCATAGCAGTTTAAATCGACAAGTAATTCTGTTTCATTACGCCATGGTGAACAGTTGCAGAAGTGCTAAATAGAAAAATTCTCTCTTATCTGGAGATTTGCAACTGAGTTTTCTGTGGTTAATAAGATTTCCTTCGGCATGTTTTACTAAACATCCGTCACATCCAATTACTGCATATTTTCCTTGTTTTATATTTTCTGTAACATTTCTTTTAAAGCTGTAATGTTGAAGTATTTCATACAGACATAGCTTTTCCAGATGTGGACTCCTTTTGGGATAATATGTATCCAACATATTAGTTTTAACAATTTCTGTACTTTCTGGTTCATTCAGTGCTAAGTATTCGATTTCTTCTAATGTTTTCAGGACTCTATTTCGTGTGCAGGCAAGACCTAAACTTACCCAAATGATTCCTCTTGACTTTGAATATAAACTGGGAGAGCACAAGCGATCCGAACATTCATAGGATCTAATCTCTCGGTGGGAAAGCATTTTCAAGCTACAGCTGTACAATTTTTTGCTAAGACTCTTCTCTTGTGAAATTTCTTCCCACATTTCTTTCATCTCTGTCTTTTCTGATTTGGTTATATATGGTGCAACATAATGTGCAACGTCAATTGAATTATCTGCAACATATTGAAAATCCATACTTGCATTCCACATTTTCAAAATAACTGGATTGTAGTCATTAATATACTTTGACAGTTCTGTTCTTTTTAAGTTGTATGTATTCTTGGGAGATTTCTGAGTTATTGTATGCCTTACTGCTGACAAAAAAGAATATACTCTTCCTTTAGAAATTATAGGATGTGGGAATCCAAAACGACACTTTGTATAAAATGTCCCCAGCGGTGACTTTGAAAACGTAAAACTTGTTGTCTCAAGCTCCTCTCTTGGAATGTCACAAGTAACATACTGTTCGATGAAAGACAATACAGTTTCATCAGTATCAGTTCCAAATTTTGGAGCATTCTTTATCCATAATAGCATGTGTATGTGAGGAGAACCTCTGGCTTGGTACTCTTTTCGCCCAAAAAAATCAGTAACTTCTCCAATAGGACAATTATCTTTATTGCAGATAAATGACATCATAGTTTGAAACCTATGGTTAAAATACCTGCACACGTTTACAGGATCCAAAGAACAGAATTCTCCAGGTGTCTTCATTTCAATATTTTTTATATTTGAATTTGCTTCTCGTAGAAATTCAAGTAAATCTTCCCAAGCATATTCAGCACAGCTAAGTGTTACAAACCATGTTGGCGTACCTAAGTTTTTTAACATACATTTAAGTTCACTGTGACGGTGAAACCAATATTCATTAGTACCACGTTGACATGCCATCAAATTAATTAACTGTGATTCTAAATTTTCATCTCTTTGTCGAACTTTGTCCATGAATTCTTTTACAGAAACATGTGAAAGATGAACTCCTGTTTTTAATATGTGGTTTACTGCATATGAAAGAGCAGACAAATCACTTTCAAACAGAAGATGAAATATATATGGGATGCACTGTTGAAATCTTGGATCTTCAGAGCACAATCTTGTCGCGCGGTATTCTGAAGCTGGAATCAATACAGGTTGCTCATCAAATCATCCACCTTCTCCAGTGGGGAACAGCTGTAGAAAACAATGAGCTTCTAAGCTTTTTTCCCATACACTTATTGGAGTTCCCTGTGCTTTTTTCATTTGAAATAATTCAATGCTGTTTCCTATCAATTCTTTTGAATGTAGAGGATGTATTGTGTAATGTTCATAAATCTCTTCACTCCTGGACTTGTCCACTTTTTCTATTTGGCCACTTGAAATTTCTGATTCATCTTCTAAACATATCACCTGTTCATCAACATTTATAGTTTTATAATAAATATTCTCTACAAGATATAATGTAGCCTTTTGAAGTTTATTAACATCTACAAACTCTTGCCATATTTTTCGACTCTTTGTTGGGATGCTATTTACTAGAATAACTACTGGCTCATTTTCCTTTCTGTCTCCACCAACAGTTTCAATATTTTTTTTTAAATCTAAAGGTAAGTACACAACTCTTCCTTTCAGACCTCTTTGTAAATCTGTTGGTGGCAGCTTACCTGTTTTAGGCTCCATACGAATTATGGCTTGAAATGGGTGTACAGATTGAATAAGAATTGACTCATATGCATTCAAATCTTCCAGTTCCTCTGGAATACCTACTAACTCTAAGTTGTTATGTACTGCTCTAGCTGGCATTTTGTTCTCTTCTAATTTGTTGTAACAATATTTACAAATACGTTGATCAGTACCCAACTCAGATCGACCTTCCACCAACAAATAAGCACCAAATTGCTGCTGCTTATCATTGTTTTCCTTTTCGCTTTTTAAATATAAATTAACATTCCTAGTTTGACTTCTATAATGAGTACGTCGACAACAAATACAAACATAGGGGGTTATTAGGATGGCGGGTGGACTAAAGTCCGCCCGCCACCCTAGCGGTGCTGGGACCGGCCTCCAGATGTGTGACAGTCCCGCACTGCTAATTAGGATGCGACCGCCACCCTGGTGGATTGCATTCCGCATACTTCACATTGTGGCGGGTGCTGCTGTAAGTACCATGTTGTGCATTGCAGTGCCTGCCACCTTGTGCATGGCAATGTGGGGGGGTACCATAGGTACCCCCCAAGTGCAGCACCCCAACCCCCCGCACACCCGGGGGCCCGCAACAGGCCCCCAAAGCGATTCCCCGCCAGCCTTTCCAGAAAGGCTTTAAATCCATACATCTTAATATGGATTGCGGTGCCTGCTAGGCTCCGCCACCATATTAAGCCCCATCTCCGCCCGGCCGGCAATGGGAATGATTGCCGACCGGCGGAAAAGCGGTGGACGTACTTTGCGTCCTCCGCGATACCCCCGCCATTATAATATGGCGGGGGGAGATCGGGTTGGGATGGCGGGTGGATCGCCACCGCCGTGCCGGCGATGGCGATCCGCCTGCCATCCTAATCACCCCCATAGTTTGGTTTTTCAAAGTACACTGTCTTAAACTTTGTAATTTCTTCTACAAACTCATCAGTACTAATCTCTTTCCCGTGTTCTTCAACATCTACAACTATCAAGCTCTCACTTTCTACACACTTCTGTTGTGAACCAAAAAAACGAAACTGTATATCATCACAAATTTTTGGTACATCTGATAAAGAACAGTGTAAGAGCTGTGTTCATTTCCCTTAAACATAATGCAAGAGTTTTTACATAGTACACTTTCCTTACTAACTTCCACATTCCTGAGTGGTGTACTGCTCACATTCTTAAGTGATGAAAAGTACTTTTACACACTTTTCTTGAAAGACAAGCCAGAGAATGTCCGTGCAACTTAGTATACTTTCTTATTTTACATGGATCAAGGGGCATATTAGCAAGACCGGCGATAAAATTATCGCCGTTCTAGCGGCAGGAAACTGCCGCTAAAACGGCGATAATGGGCTTGCTAATATGCGTTATAGAATTCCAATAGAAGCCCAGGTTAGATGTGCAGGACATCTAACCTGGGCTTCTATTGAATTCCATAACGCATATTAACAAGCCCATTATCGCCGTTTTAGCGGCAGTTTCCTGCCGCTAAAACGGCGATAATTTTATCGCCGGTCTTGCTAATATGCCCCCTAGTTCTTGTAACATCCTAATCTTCTGTTTAACACTTTTTTTTGCATACTCTCTTAAAAAAATTCGCAATATGTCAATAGATTCCTGTCGAGTACTGCAAATACTGCTACAATCCCACTTATATACAGAAGCTTGTGTATGCTTCCCTTGCACTTCTTCAGCTATTACTTCTTCCACACTACTAATAACCATTTCTTCTTTTGGAATGGGACAACCATCTTTCATCTCATAGCATCGACCACTAGTATCAACTGAATACACTAATGCGTTCTGTTGAAAGTAGCTTTCTTCTTTAAAGAAAGGCTCAGTAGTAGAAGTGTGCTTCCATTCACCAGTGAAATTTTTACAAAAGTTACTTCTATTAACAAGTCTTTTTCTTTTGCTTTTGTCTTTCATAAATTTCATTATTTTATCCAATGTTCCCATTCTCTTCAATATTAAAATAAATAATTTTCGTTTCAAATCAAAAGCAGTATCTACTACACTTTCAATGTGTTGCTTCTTCTTATACGCTGCTGATCTTCTTTTATACTTTTTACAATCTTTTAATACATTTTGAATTACTCTACTTCAAAAAATTTGTACATGTATCTGTTTAACCCCTTCGCTGCTAGGCCTTTTCCCCCCCTGTGCTAAGCCTTTTTTTGGCTATTTGGGGTAGTGAGCGCTTAGGCCCCTGTAACTTTTTGACCACATAAGGTATCCACGCCAAATTTGCGTCCTTTTTTTCTAACATCATGGGGATTGTAAAGGTACCCAGGGTTTGTGGATTCCCCTGGAAAGGACCCAGAAATTAGCCAAAATTCAGCAAAATTTTGTTTTTTTGGGGAAAAATGCGAAAAAAGGGCTACAGATGAAAGCGTCTTGTTTTTTCCCTGCAAATGGCATCAAAAAAGGGGTTGTGGTGCTGAAATCAGCAGCTTCCCAGCTTTCAGGGACAAGCAGACTTTTGTCAGAAAACCAACTTTTTTTACACAGTTTTGGCATTTTTCTGGGACATAGCCTATTTTTGCTATTTTTTGTGCTTTCAACCTCCTTCCAGTTAATGGTAGAAATGGGTATGAAACCAATAATGGATCCTGGAAAGCCATACATTTCTGAAAAGTAGACAAAATTCTGAATTCAGCAAGGGGTGATTTGTGTAGGTCCTTAAAGTTTTCCTTATAGAAACTAACAGTTAAATAAAGGAAAAATTGAAAATTAGTTGAAAAAAACAGCCATTTGTGTCAACGTTTTCACCTGTAACTTCTTCTAATTATGACAGCTATTTGAAAGCAATATACCGTTATATCCGCTGGACCTTTCTGGTTGTGGGGATATATAGGACTTGTAGGTTCACCAAGAACCCGACGAACCCAGAGCCAATAACTGAGCAGCATCTTGCAATGGTTTTTTATTATGTACCGGATATATAGCAATTATTTTGGGAAAATGTATACATGGAAAAATTGTTATGAAAGACACCTATGTATTTCTGAAATGGGAACAAAATGTAGATTTTAGAAACAGTAGATATTTGCACATTTCCGAAAGTGGGAGTACCTCTTGGCTCATTTCAGTTTCAGTTTCACTGAAATGACATCAGCGCGACGTGCGCGCCGATCGTCATTTCAGGGAAACCAGGGGGGGGGCCTCGGGAGCTGGGGAAGCTCTTCCCCAGCTCCCAAGGCTTTAGGGGAGAAAAGGGAATCCCTCTGGTGCCCGCACCAGAGGGATTTCCCGTGCTGGGTGTCATGACGAGCTGGACTCGTCATGAGCACACGACCACTGTGTGCCATGACGAGTCCAGCTCGTCATGAGCATGGAAGGGGTTAAATTGTTTTTCTCTTCTTGTAACATTTATTGTTTTTCCAAAAACTAATGTTTTTTTACCATTAGAAATGTCGTTCTCCTTCTGCTTTGTTGTAAAACTCTTCTTTTTCCTTTCATTGCTATTGTCTTTCTTTAATTTCTCTGCAACTGTTTTAAGAAAGTGTTTAGTGCTTTTACCAGAACAAACTTTATCCTTAGTAACATTTTCATTTTTTTGTAACACAGTTTTTTCACTTTTCTTTAAGTAGATCTGTTTTTTTGTTGTCTTCTCTTTTCGTGTTTTTTTGCCATCTTGAATTTGTGATCCAAACAAAATAATTTTCTAAAAAACAAAGAACAGTTTCAATAGTTTGTTACATGAATTAACTATTTTAAATTAATTACATATGAATACTGATATTAACTAGTAAGCAATTTATTACAATTACATTGCTATTCTCTTTATTACAAAGAAAAAAACAAAAGAGTAGAAACAAGCAAGAGAACTGCAGAAAGAGGAAAAATCGTATTGAAAGGGACAGAAAGAAAAAAAAAGTTTAGAAACACTTAAAAGAAATACACAAAGAACAACACAGCTACTAAAAAATTTGAGAAATTCAGAATGAGGCAACAGAGCTGCACAAAGAGACAATAGCGGTGAACAAAGAAACAACAGATGTGCACAAACATGCAAGAGAAGTGCACAAAGACGCAAAACAGATGCAGAAAGAGGCAGGACAACTGCAAAACAAGGAACACAGGTACAGAAATAGGCAAGGGGGGTGCAAAAAGAAGCAAGACAGGTGCAGAAACAGGCTAACAAAGATGCTCAAAGACGCAACAAAGGTGCTGAAAGAGAGAAAAGGGGTGCAGAAACATACGACATGGGTGCGAAAAGAGGCAAGATGACAGCCAAAAGAACCAACAGAGGTGCAGATAGAGGCAAGACAAGTGCAGAAAGAAGCAGCAGACATGGTTAAAGTGGCAAGACAAGTGCATAAAGAAGCAAGAGATCTGCAGAAAGAAAAGTGAGGTGCAGAAAGACGGAACAGAAGTGGAGAAACACGGAAGAGAGGTATATAAAGAGGCAAAAGAGCTACAAAAACGGGAATGAGGCCTTCAAAAAGGAGCAAAAAATGTGCAGAAACAAAGAAGAGAAGTACAAAAACAAGCAGCAGAGCTCCAGAAACACACAATAAGGATGCAGAAAGAAACAAGACAAGTGCAGAAACAAGGAACTGACGTGCAGAAATAGTCCAGACAAGTGTGCAAACAAGCAAGAGAACTCCAGAAATTCAAAACAGCAATCTTTACAATGTTACTATTGTAAGTCTCACCATACTCCTCAAAGCATGCATGCACGTGTCTGTGCCTTTTCTTAGTGCCATCATACATCTATTTGTATGTATTTTTTATGTATGATGCCACTAGCAAAAGGCACAGACACATGCATGCATGCGTTCAGGAATATGGAGAGACTTACAATGGTGATATGTGAAGGGTTGCTGCTTTATATTTGGCTAGGCCAAATACTTTGAGTAGTCGCTGAATAGTGAATCTACAAGAGAAAACTGAGGTTTAAAACATGCTGGCAGAGGGATTAGTGATTAGGCTGGTTTGTACGAGTCTGTATAGATTTTGGTGTGTTATTGAAATGGAAAGTGCAGTCTCTCTAGTTGAAGAGTGCATGGTCTTGTGACTGAGTTATATCTCTACTTGTACATCTATTTTCACACATGCTATGCACCTAAAGATGGTAGATCTATAAAACACATGTATACATGTATGTGTATCCTTCTTTCATGTAGGATGTCACTAACAATTCAACAAAGTAGACTAATCACTAATCCCTCTGCCTGCATGTCTTAAACCTAACTTTTGTCTAGCACCTTTACTATTCAACAACTACTAAGAGTGTTGGGCCTAGCCAAATATAAAGCATGAACCCTTTGCATGTCACTGTTGTAACTGTCATCATATTCCTGAAAACATGCATACATGTGTTTGTGCCTTTTGTTAGTGACATCATACAGAAAAGAAGCATAAAAAGAAATGTATACCTTTGTTTTATAGGTCTACGATCTTCACATGCATAACACGTATGAAAATACATGGCTAGTGCCTCAGTAAATGAATGAGTGCAAGAGTAATGTCTGGCTGCTTAGAACACTGCATGGGTAGTGCCTGAGTGAATGGATTAATGCAACTGAAGTGCCTGCGTCATTGGATGAGTGCATGGGCAGTGCTTCACAGAATAGATGAGTGCATGGGTAGTGCCTGAGTGAATGGATGAGTGCAAGAGTAGTGCGTGATTCATTGCACAATTGTGTAGGTAATGTCTTATTAATTCAATGTGTGCATAGGTAGTACGTCCTTGATTGCATGAGTGCATGAGTAGTGCCTCTGTGATTGGATGAGTGCAGCAGTAGTGCATGTGTGATTCAATGAGTGTATGGGTGCTGCCTGAATGGAACAATGCATGCAATGGTAATGGCTGCATCATTGGATGAGTGCATACATACTGCCTGAGTGAACGGATGAGTACATGAGTAGTACCTGAGTGAATGCTTGAGTGCAAGAGTAGTGGATGGGTTATTGCATGACTGTGCAGGTAATGCCTCATTAATTCGATGTCTGTATAGATAGTGCCTCTTTGATTGCATGACTGCATGGGTAGTTCATGAGTGACTGGATGACTGCATAGGTACTGCCTGAATGAATGGCTGAGTCCAAGAGTAGAACCTGACTGATTGCATGAGTCCATAGGTAGTGCCTAAGTGATAGCATGAGTGCAGAAGTAGTACCTGTGTGATTGCATGAATGCATACATTGTGCCTGAGTAACTTCATAAGTGCAAGGGTATCATCTGAATGCTTAGATCAGTGCATGGGTAGTGCCTGATTAAAATGATGACTGTAACAGTAATGGTTGGGTCATTGGATGAGTGCCACAGTAGTGCCTGAGGGAATAGATAACTGCATAGGTAGTGCCTGAGTGAACAGTTGAGTGCAAAACTAGTGCCTTACTGATTACTGAGTACATGCATAGTGCCTGCGTGATTGCATGAGTGCAAAGGTAGTGCCTGGGTGATTGTATGAGTGCATGGGAAGTACCTGAGTGAAAGTATGAGTGCAAGGCTAATGTTTTCGTCATTGGATGAGTGCATGAATAGTGCTTCAGGGAATGGATGAGTGCATGGGTGGTGCCCGAGTGAATGGTTTAGTGCAACTGTAGTACCTGTATCATTCGATGGCTGCTTCAGCATTGCTTGACAGAATAGATAAGTGCATAGGTAGTGGCTTAGTGAATGGTTGAATGTAAGACTACTGCCTGGGTGATTGCATGTTTGCGTAGGTAATATCTGATTGATTGGATGTGTGTATAGGTATAGTCTCCTTCATTGCATGAGTGTATTGGTAGTGCCAGGATGATTGCATGAGTACAGGGTTAGTGCCTGAGTGATTGGAAGATTCATACAAAGTAGCCTAATCACTAATCCCTCTGCCAGCATCTCTTAAACCTCAGTTTTCTCTTGTAGCTTCACTTTTCAGCGACTACTCAGACTGTTTGGCCTAGCCACATTTAAAGCACCAACCCTTCACATGTCACAGTTGTAAGTCTCACCATATTACTGACACCATTCATGCATGTGTGTCTGCCTTTTGCTAGTACCATTATACATAAAAGAAACATACAAATAGATGTATAGCTGTGTTTTATAGGTGTCAGATCTTCCAATGCATAACACGTGTGAAATACATGTAGAAATATATACATACCTCAGCAAGGTCGGTTTGGTAAGACGGACACTCGGGCAATGTACAATGTTTTGGTATGTAAGTTGCAACTGTGTGCCGCTTTTTTGTGTAGCATGGAAGCCGATTGGGACTTTCTCTGTGCTGTTCAGATGCTGCCAGCAGCCCAGTGAGGGCCTAAGTAGTATTTTTCGACGCAGATAGGCTTCTGTTATCTTCCTTTTACAAATGGGGGGGAGGAAGCATTGTGGGGGAAGAGGGGAAGGGGATCGAGAGAGGGGTCATTCTCAGTCTCTCGATGTGCCAGCCCTGTAATGTACGCAGATTGAGCAGGGGCTGGGAGCCTGACAATTACCTTCACTTATATTCAGGTGTGGTTCACCAGTATGAACAAATCCGTGCACAAAGTGTGCAGGCAACATTTGCATTTCTTTTTTTATCTCCATGAAGTTAATAAAACATGTCTCTTGTAAAGCCCCTCCAGTATTTTGCGACAAGGTTCAATCTGCAAACGTGGGCCATTTCTTTTATGTTGCCTGGGCTGATTTTGGATCCCAATCCAACCCTGTACCTCAGTCACAAGACCATGCAATCCTTTCAACATGACAGACTGCACTCCTCATTTCACGAAGACACCTTAATATATACGGCATACTTCAACTATACCTCTCCAGAGACTCATACCAAGTACCATAATCTCTAATCCCTCTGCCAGCATGTCTTTAACCTCACCTTTGTCTAGCAGCTTGACTACTCAGCAACTACTAAGAGTGTTGGGCCTAGCCAAATATAAAGCAGCAACCCTTCACATGTCACAGTTGTAAGTCTCACCATATTACTAAAAGCATGCATGCATCTGTCTGTGCCTTTTGCTACTGGCATCATACTTAAAAGAAACATACAAATAGATGTATACCTGTGTTTTATAGGTATCGGATCTTCCAATGTATAACACGTGTGAAAATACATGTAGAAGTATAGACATACCTCTGCAAAGTCGGGTTGTTAAGACGGACACTCGGGCAATGTGCAATGGGCCGGTATGTAAGTTGCAACTGTGCGTCGCTTTTTTCTGTAGCATGGAAGCCGATTGGAACTTTATTTGTGCTGTTCAGATGTCGCCAGCAGCCCAGTGAGGGTCTAAGTGGTATTTTTCGACACAGATGGGCCTCTGTTACCTTCCTTTTACAAACGGGGGGGGGAGCGTTGGGTGGTAGAGGAGGCGGGGGGAGTCGAGGAAGGTGTCATTCCCAGTCTCTCGATGTGCCGTCCCTGTAATGTACACAGATTGAGCAGGGGCAGGGAGCCTGAGAATTACCTTCACTTTTATTCAGGTGTGGTTCACCAGTGTGAACTAATCCGTGCACCAAGTGTGCAGGCAACATTTGCATTTCTTTTTTATCTCCCTGAAGTTAATAAAACATGTCTCTTGTAAAGCTCCCCCAGTATTTTGCGACAAGGCACAATCTGCAAATATGGGCCATTTCTTTTACGTTGGCAGGGCCGATTTTGGAACCCAATTCACCCCTGTACCTCAGTCACAAAACCATGCAGTCCTTTCAACATTTCAGACTGCACTCCTCATTTCATGAAGACACCTAAATATATACAGCGTACTTCAAGCGTACCTTTCCACAGAGTCATACAAAGTAGCCTAATCACTAATACCTCTGCCAGCATGTCTTAAACCTCACTTTTCTCTTGCAGCTTGACTATTCAGCAACTACGCCGAGTCTTTGTACATTTCGTAACATATTTCAAACAGCACGCCTCTGTAATAATTTGTAATCTTTAAAAAAAAAAAAATTCAAACTTAAAAATATCACTAGAAAGACTGAACCACTACTACACAATACATAACACTCCAATTTGTAACTCACCTCTGTAATAGTATTGCAGAATATCAAATATCAGAAGCGCATGAAAATCTTTCTTTCTCACACAATAAATGTAATGCAGCACTCTCAACAAGGTAAAACCAGTAATGGCAAACTTTCCCTCTCTTTCTGCACACAAATATATGTAAGTAACAAATCAAATTCGTTCCTTCATTATTTCAAATTGTAAAACACATTTCTATTGGTTACTCATATTAACCCTTTCTAACTCTCTTCTAAAAGTGTCCAAACTGGTTCTGTAATTTTGTGGAGTGACGAGTCCACCACGCTGCCGCATCGCCATGGAACCCTTATGAGAGTTCAAAAACCTATTTCCAATAATACCACTGCTAATTTTGAACAACACACTTCTTCTGTCATTTGAGATGTCATCAGTGATGTCATCAGTGACGTCACTGACCATGTCATGAGTGATGCAATATGTGATGTCATCAGCAGTGCATTGCGGGGGCGCCAGTTATACTTAGCTCAACTAACTATAACAGCCGAATTTCTCTGGTTTTGTACGAGTAAAATGTCCAACTAAATATAACGTCCCAGAAACCCGTGTTTTTTTCAGTGAATTTCTCTGGTTTTTTAAATGCTAATTTCTAGCTATAAAGTCCCTGAAACCCATGGTTTTTTTAGTGAATTTCTATGGTTTTTTAAAAGATAATTTTTGTTAGACCTGGCACTGTTGGCGTGGGTCTCGCTTCCATTTTTTGCTGTTGCCTCATGTGTTTTTGCTGGTTATAGATGCTTTGTGCACTGTGCCACTGCTATTCAGTGCCACAGTGCAAGTGCTCCCTATGGTAAATTGATGTATGGATTAGTGATTCCATGATTGGTTGGATTGGTTTACTTGTCAGACCCTAGTACATTGCACTGAGTGTGCCCAGGGCTTGTAAATCCAATGCTGCTGGTGGGCTTGCAGCACTGGTTGTGCCACCCACAGAAGCAGCCTGTAAAAGTGTGTCTCAGGTCTGCCATTGCAGAGCCTGTGTGCAGTCTGGTACTGCCATGTTGACTGGGCAAGTGCACCCACTTGCCAGTCCCTAAACCTTCCCTTTTCTGCATATCAGTCACCCCTATGGTAGGCCCAAGGGCAGGGTGCATTGTAGGTAAAAGGTAGGACATGCCCTGGTGTGTGTGACATGTCCTAATAGTGAATTACAGCCATTTTCGTTTTTCACTATTGCAAGGCTACCTGTTCCCCATAGGCCAGAATGGGCAGTTTGATTATTACATCTTATAATCCTACCTGACCCAGGGAACATGGTAGAAAAACGAATTTAGTATGCCTGAACTCAGAATGATTAAATACATCTTTTAGTGAAGTTTGTTTTAACATCCTGTGTTTGAAAATACCACTTTTAGAAAGTAGGTATTTTCTTCCCTAACTATCCAAGCCTGCCTCTGCTAGGTTGTGTATTCCTTGTCTGGAGTTTGAGTGACAGGGGCTGGGGGATTCCAGGAGACAGGGTGAGTCAGCACAGGGCTGAATAGAGAGATCTGCATGGAGATGGGTGGGAGGAGTTGCACCTGGGACCTGAATAGGGCTGTGCCTTCCCTCCACAATGCTGGCTCCACCTCCTGTGGTGCATCTGATGTCCCTGCCTACACTGTGAAAGGAAAGAAGGAGTCTTGTCAACAAAGTGCTCCAGGACTGACCAGAACTGGTTTGGACTAGGCAAAGGCCTCTCTGCCTTCAGAGAACAAAGGGAAAATGAGTATAAAAGAGGGGACCCAAACCCCAGAACTTTAGATCACTTTGGGAAACAAGAAGAACCTTTGCTGAGGAGAGGAACCAGAGAAACTGAGGAGGAGACTATCCCTATACTGAGTGCTGTTTGGGGGATTGGCCTGCAGTGGTTGCCTGACTGCCAAAGAAAGGTGAAAGGAACTTTGTGTGCACTTTCATCAACTTGTAAAAGATCTCCAAGGGCTTGAGAGAAGAGCTTGCCTCCTGCTGAAGTCTCAGGGACAACAGACTTCACCAACCAGCTCCCCAAGAGTCTTTCTGTAAAGTGCCTGCTGCTGTGCTGGACTTTCTGAGGGACTGCGTGTCGCAAGGAGCTGGAAGCACGACTCACGAAGAAGAAGTGTCGCCGCCGCAGCCGAAGCGCCTCGCATCGCCGAAGAAAAGGATCGACGTCGCATCAGACGCTGCCGCATCAACGGAGAAGCGTGTCGCTGCCGCTGCAGCTGTCGCATCGTTGCCGAAGCGCCTCGCATCGCTGGAGAAGAGGATCGACGTAGCATCAGACGCTGCCGCATCACCGGGAAGCGTGTCGCAGGGCCTGTCGCGGCTCAGAAGAATCGTTGAGTCACTGCACGGCCGTCGCATCATTGCCGAAGCGCCTCGCATCGCCAGAGAAGAGGATCGACGTCGCATAAGACGCCGCCGCATCACAGAGAAGCATGTCGCAGGGCCTGTCGCGGCTCAGAAGAATCGTTGAGTCGCCGCACGGCCGTTGGGCTTGCACGCATCATGTCGCATCAAGAAGAAGACACCATCTTTGTTTCATTGCACCGGATCTTCATCGCATCATGGCGTTGCTGGTCGCATCGCCACGGAAGCGCAGTAAGAAACCGACGCATCACCTCCCCACGCCGAGAAGAACCAACGCATCCCCTACGCATCAGTAGGGACCCGACGCATCACCGTTCTTGCGTGTAAGGAACCGATGCATCACCTTCCCTACAACACTTTCGTTGTATAGCGTTACGCATCCAAAGGTACATTGAACTCAAAGTGTCGCATTTACCATCTTAAGAGAACTGAGCTAATTCTACCATTTTTGAAGTACAGTATTGTGGATTTTTGTCGTTTGTGGTCTTGTGTTAAATCTATATAAAAGATACTTATTTTTAATATACAACTGGTGTGGTGTCCATCTGTAGTGTTGTCACTTGATTACTGTATGTGTTCACAAATGCTTTACACACTGCCTCTGAGATAAGCCTGCCTGCTCGTGCCAAGCTACCACGGGGGTGAGCAGGGGTTATTTTAGGAGTGTACCCCCTTACCCTGACTAGACGCAAGGGTCCCTATTTGGTCAAAGGTACCTACCTCTGCCAACTAGAGACACCCAAATCTAACAATTTTTAACTATAACGTCCCTGAAACCTATGGTTTTTTCAGTGAATTTCTAAGGTTTTTTAAATGCTAATTTCTAACTATGCCTACAGAGGTAGGACATGTGCAGAAAGAGGAAGAAAGGAACAGAAAGAAGCAAGAGAAATGCAGAAAGAGGCAACAGAAGTCCAGGAAGAGGAAGAAAGGTGCAGAAAGAAGCAAGAGATATGCAGAAAGAACCAACAGAGGTGCAGAAAAAGGCCTTGTTGCAAAGTCATCCTGTGCCCTGGGCACCCCCCAACTTTTTGCTGACTGGTACTGGTGGTAACTGACTTTGACTGACCCTGGGCTCTGCCTAACCAGGCCCGGAGCCAGTGCTATGCTGAAAGACACTTAGAATACAGTGAAAACACCTACATGCACTAGGGTACACTATGGGTTGGGGTACCCCTGTGATTGGCATGACCTCCCCTGTAAGGCCCTAGTACATAATAGAGCAGGGGGATTAAAACTACCTCTAAGTCCGTGGCATATAATAGGGCATGTCAGTTTAGAGGCCAGCAGCCCCTTTCTGCACTTGCATGTGTGCACTGCTGAGCCTGAGGTCAGTTTAAAAGTAGCCCTGTGTGTGCAGAAAGAGGCAAGAGAGGTGCTTAAAGAGGCAAGAGCTGTGCAGAAAGAACCAACAGAGGTGCAGAAGGAGGCAGGAGGGGTGCAGAAAGAGGCAAGAGGGGTGCAGAAATGTGCAAGTGAGGTGCAGAAAGAAGCAAGAGCAGTGCAGTAAGAAACAACAGAGGTACAGAAGGAGGCAAGAGGGGTGCAGAAAGAGGCAAGAGCAGTGCAGAAAGAACCAAGAGACATTCTAGGAAAAGGGAAGAACGGTGCAGAAAGAGGCATGAGGGGTACAGAAAGAGGGAAGAGAAGTGCAGAAAGAAGCAACAGAGGTGCTGAAAAAGGCAAGAAGGTGCAGAAAGAGGAGAGAGAAATGCAGAAAGAAGCAACAGAGGTGCTGAAAGAGGCAAGAGGGTGCAGAAAGAGGAGAGAGAAGTGCAGAAAGAAGCAAAAGAAGTGCAGAAAGAGGCAAGAGGGGTACAGAAAGAGGCAAGAGCAGTGCAGAAAGAACCAAGAGATGTGCAGAAAGAGGCAAGAGAGGTGCAGAAAGAGGCAAGAGATGTGCAGAAAAAGGGAAGAAGGGTGCAGAAAGAGGCAAGTGAGGTGCAGAAGGAGGCAAGAGAATTGCAGAAAGAGGCAAGAGAGTTACAGAAACAGGAAAAAGGGGTGCAGAAAGAGGGAACAGGTGTGCAGAAAGAGGGAAGAGGGGTACAGAAAGAGGCAAGAGGGATGCAGAAATTTGCAACAGAGGTGAAAAAAGAAGCAAGAGCAGTGCAGCAAGAACCAACAGAGGTGCAGAAAGAGGCAAGAGGGGTACAGAAAGAGACAAGAAAAGTGCAGAAAGAAGCAAAAGAGGTGCAGAAAGAGGCAAGAGAGGTACAGAAAGAGGGAAGAAGGGGTGCAGAAAGAGGCAAGAGGTGTGCAGAAAGAGATAGGAGAGGTGCACAAAGAGGCAAGAGGGATACAGAAAGAGGCAGGAGGGGTGCAGAAAGAAGGAAGAGTAGTACAGAAAGAAGCAACAGAGGTGCTGAAAGAGGCACAAAGGGTGCAGAAAGAGGCAAGAGAAGTACAGAAAGAAGCAACAGAGGTACAGAAAGAGGCAAGAGAGGTGCAGAAACAGGCAGGAAAGGTGCAGAAAGAGGGAACAGGGGTGCAGAGAGACAAAAGAGAGGTGAAGAAAGAGGAAAGAGGGGTGCAGAAAGAGGCAAGAGGGGTGCAGAAAGAAGCAAGTGAGGTGCAGAAAGAGGCAACAGAGTTGCAGAAAAAGGTAAGAGAGGTGCAGAAACAAGCAAGAGAAGTGCAGAAAAAGGCAAGAGAATTGCCAAACGAAGCAACAGAGGTGTAGAAAGAAGCAAGAGAAGTGCAGAAAGAGGCAAGTGAGGTGCAGAAAGAGGCAAGAGAGGTACGGAAAATGACAAGAGAACTGCAGAAAGAGGCAAGAGGGATGCAAAAAAGGGAAGAAGGGTGCAGAAACAAGCAAGAGAGGTACAGAAAGAGGAAAGAGGGGTGCAGAAAGAGGCAAGAGGGGTGCAGAAAGAAGCAAGTGAGGTGCAGAAAGAGGCAAGATAATTGCTGAAAGAAGCAACAGAAGTGTAGAAAGAAGCAAGAGAAGTGCAGAAAGGGGCAAGTGAGGTGCAGAAAGAGGCAAGAGTGATGCGGAAAATGACAAGAGAACAGCAGAAAGAGGCAAGAGGGATGCAAAAAAGGGAAGAAGGGTGCAGAAAGAAACAAAAGAAGTGCAGAAAGAAGGAACAGAGGTGCAAAAAGAGGGAAGAGGGTTGCAGAAAGAGGCAGGAGGGGTGCAGAAAGAAGCAAGAGATGTGCAGAAAGAAACAAAAGAAGTGCAGAAAGAAGGAACAGAGGTGCAAAAAGAGGGAAGAGGGGTGCGGAAAGAGGCACAAGGGTTGCAGAAAGAAGGGACAAAGGTGCAGAAAGAAGCAAGATAACTGCAGAAAGAAGCAACAGAGGTACAGAAAGAGGGATGAAATGTGGAGAAAGAGGCAAGAGAAGTGCAGAAAGAAACAAAAGAGTGGCAAGAGGGGTGCAGAAAAAAGAAAGAGAGGTGCAAACAGAAATAAAAGAAGAGCAGAAAGAAGGAACAGAGGTGCAGAAAGAGGCAAGAGAGGTGCAGAAAGAGGGAAGAAGGGTGCAGAAAGAAGCACAAGTGGTGCAGAAAGAAGCAAAGAGGTGCAGAAAGAAGCAAGAGTACTGCAGAAAGAAGCAACAGAGGTGCAGAAAGAGGCAAGAGGGGTGCAAAAGAGGGAAGAGGGGTACAGAAAGAGACACGAGGGGTACAGAAAGAAGCAAGAGATGTACAGAAAGAAACAAAAGAATTACAGAAAGAAGGAAAGGAGGTGCAGAAAGAGGCAACAGGGGTGAAGAAAGAGGGAAGAGGGGTGGAGAAAGAGGCAAGGGGGTGCAGAAAGAAGCAAGGGAACTGCAGAAAGAAACAAAAGAAGTGCAGAAAGAAGGAACAGAGGTGCAGAAAGAGACAAAAGGGGTACAGGAAGAAGCGAGAGTTGCAGAAAGAAACAAAAGAAGTGCAGAAAGAAGGAACATAGGTACAGAAAGAGGCAAAAGGGGTGCAGAAAGAAACAAAAGAAGTGCAGAAAGAAGGAATAGAGGTGCAGAAAGAGGCAAGAGGGGTGCAGAAAGAGGGAAGAGGGTTGTGAAAGAGGCATGAGGGTTGCAGAAAGAAGGGACAGAGGTGCGGAAAGAAGCAAGAGAGGTGCAGAAAGAAGCAACAGAGGTGCAGAAAGAGGGATGAGGGGTGGAAAAAGATGCAAGAGAAGTGCAGAAAGAAGCAACAGAGATGCAAAAAGGGGGAACAGAGGTGGAGAAAGTGGCAAGAGGGGTGCAGAAAGAAGCAAGAGAGGTGCAGAAAAAAACAAAAGAAGAGCAGAAAGAAGGAACAGGGGTGCAGAAAGAGGCAAGAGGGGTGCAGAAAGATGGAAGAGGGGTGCAGAAAGAACCACGAGTGGTGCAGAAAGAAGCAAGAGAGGTGCAGAAAGAAGCAAGAGTAGTGCAGAAAGATGCAACAGAGGTGCAGAAAGAGGCAAGAAGGGTACAAAAAGAGGGAAGAGGGGTGCAGAAAGAGGCACGAGTGGTGCGCAAAGAAGCAAGAGAGGTACAGAAAGAAGCAACAGAGGTGCAGAAAGAGGGAAGAGGGGTGGAGAAAGACAAGAGAGGTGCAGAAAGAGGCAACAGAAGTGCAGAAAGAGGGAAGAGGGATGGAGAAAGAGGCAAGAGGGGTGCATAAAGAAGCAAGAGAGGTACAGAAAGTAACAAAAGAAGTGCAGAAAGATGGAAGAGAGGTGCAGAAAGAGGCAAGAGGAGTGCAGAAAGAGAAGAGGGGTGCAGAAAGAGGCACAAGGAGTTCATAAAGAAGCAAGAAAGGAACAGAAAGATGGAAGATAAGTACAGAAAGAAGCAACAGAGATGCAGAAAGAGGGAAGAGGAGTGGAGAAAGAGGCAAGATAAGTGCAGAAAGAAGCAACAGAGATGCAGAAAGAGGGAACAGAGGTGCAGAAAGAGGCAAGAGAGGATAAAGGATAAAGTGAGGTGCAGAAAGAGGCCACAAAGGTGCAGAAAGAGGCAAAAAAAGTGCAGAAAGTAGAAGAGATGTGCAGAAAGAGGCAAGAGAAGTGCAGAAAAAGAAAGAAAGGTGCAGAAAGAAGCAATAGAAATGCAGAAAGAGGCAAGAGAGGTGCAGAAAGAAGCAAGAGTGGCTTGCACACCATTAGTACCAATTTAACACTCAGATTTAGCAACAAGTAACAGGTGACCACTCTAGGTTTACAAAGGACCTTCCGCCACGCTGTAACACTTGTTGCTGCATTTTTGGTAGCGCTTGAGACGTTTGAGCTAGAAACAAGGCTTTTTTTGTTCAAATCTGAAGATTAAGCAGCAGATGATGGATTATGTGCCTAATGCGGAAAATGTATAACTGTGCGAAAGCTGGTGCAGCCAAACAGTCGCATAATTCCAGTGGCCCTGCTCATACCTCTGACTAGGTCCAGAAGTGCTCCTCAGTGATTCCTTCTTTTTTTGTCTCATTGAGTTCATAGTTTAGATTCTATGGAAATCAGGAAGACTAAACCTGACGTTACCACTCCACAACACAGACTACCATACCACATAATTGCTCTCCATAACACATAATCCCACTCTACATAATTCCTATACACTAAATACCACATACTTTCTATCCACATAATTTCACTGCACAACATACCACATAATTCCACTACACACAACGTACATCCACTCCCCTCCAAAAAACATTAGTAAAAAACTTTTAAATTTACAACGCCAATACCTCTAACTCTTGCAAATGCGAGACCTATTAAATTAAAAATGCTTATTTAACTGGTAGTCACGTTTGCAGAGTGGTGGAGAAAGGGGGCTTGGCCCCCAACCAGCGCTCAGGAATTCCGCTGCGTAGGACTTAAGGAAGGTGCTAGGAGGGCTTCTTGGCCCCCAAAGTCCCTCAGGAGTAAAGTGGACTTCATCCCCTAACCAGTGCTGTGCCAGGAGGCACGTTTGCAGAGTGGTGGAGAAAGGGGTGGTGTGGCCTCCGTAGACCTCTTAGCAATCCCACTGAATGGGACTTAGTGGAGGTAACAGGAGGGGTAGTTGGCCCCCAAGGACAACCTTGGGGGCCAACTACCTCTCCTACTACCTCCAGTAAGTCCCACACAGCAGCATTGCTAAGTTCTCATAGCAGGCCACGCCCCTTTCCCCAACACTCTCCAAACGTGCTCCCTGATGTGCTCTTGGATGGGGATTAAAGTCCACTTCGCTGCTGGGGGTCCTTAGGGGCCAACTACCTTACCTGATCCCTCCAGTATGCCCCAGATTGGGATTGCTGATAGGTGGACACAGGCCACGCCCCCTTTGTCCACCACTCTACAAACGCGCCTCCTGGCGTGCTCTTGGTTGGAGGATGAAGTCCCCTTGCCTCCTGAGGGTCCCTGGGGGCCAAATAGCCCACCAGGTACCTCCAGTAAGCCCCACACGGCTGGATTGCTGAGAGTGATCCGAGGCCATGCCCCCTTTTTACACCACTCTGCAAACGTGCCACCTAGCGCACTGCTGCTCGGGGGATGAAGTCCACTTGTGTCCTGAGGTCCTCAGGATGCAAGAGGACCTCATCGCCCCACCAGCAGTGCGCCAAGAGGCGCGTTTGCAGAGTGGTGTAAAAAGAGGCGTGACCTCTGCCCACCTCTCAACAATCCCACTGTGTGTGGATTACTGGAGGAACCTGGTGGTCTAGTTGCCCCTAAGGACCCTTAGGATTGAAGGGGACTTAATCCCCCAATTCAGAACGTGCCAGGAGGTGCATTTGCACAGTGGTGGAGGGAGGGGATGGGGCCTCCGGCAAGATGCAGGCTTTTTTTATTTTATTTTTAGAAGGGGGGTTGTGTGGCCCCCCCTTCCCTTAATTATTTTTGGGCCCTGGGGACCCCTCCCTCAGGGCCTCAGCATTTTTTTTTTGTTTGTTTTTTTAAACGGGAATGGGGCAGCGTGGCCCCCCTTCCCTTGGCCACTATTAGCCCCGGAGACCCCATCCCCCGGGGCTTGGCCTCGTTTAAAAAAAAAAAAAATTTCATTTTCCCCGGGAGGGGGGCCGTGCGGACCCCCTCCCCATGGCCACTTCTGCTACCTGGGAGCCCATCCCCCAGGGCCTTGCCTCATTTTTTTATTTTCCCGGTTGGGGGTCCAACTGGCCCCCCTCTCCTGGGCCAATTATGGCCCCAGGGACCCCATCCCCCATCCCCCGGGGCCCGGCCTTATTTTTTATTTTTTTTAAACATCAGAAGGGAGGGGGCCGAGTGGCTCCCCTCCCGGGCCACTTCTGGCCCCAGAGTCCCCATCCCCCGGGGCCAGCCCACAAGTTGGTGACCACGGGGGGAGCCCCAATGCCCCCATGGTCCCTGCTGGCTCCCCGCCTCCTGCGGGAGCCAGCATTGCTTTTCGGAAAGGGGAGTTCCTAACATGCAGCTCCCCTTGTCCAAAAGCAATTCTGTTTTGCTTCTTGGAAGCGAGAGCAGGTTTCCTGCTCTTGCTTCCAAGAAGTAAAGCAGTGTTTGCTATGGCAGGGCGGGAGCCGTGCTGCTGCCCTGCCATAGCAAACGGCAATGTCCCAGGGGTGAGCACCCCGGGACATTGCAGGAGCCGGCCCTGGGGGGTGGTTGTCCCCATGGCCATAGAGGGCTCCAGGAGGGGGGCCGCGCGGCCTCCCTCCCATCATTTGCACAGCCCCGGGGAGGTGGTGGTCCCCGGGGCCATAAATAATTAGTGCCCAGGTCCCTGGGGCAGTGTGGGGGGGCTCGAGCCCCCCCACACTTTGTTTTTGGAAATAGCCCCGGTGAGGTGGTCGTCCCCGGGGCTGCAGGGGGGGCACGTGGCCCCCCATATTTCAATAATTTAGCCACAGGGAGGTGGTGGTCCCCGAGGCTTGGGGGGCCCAAGAGGCCCCCCCGCCCAAAATAATTTAAAGCCCTGGGGGGGTGGTGGTCCCCAGGGCTTGGGGGGCCCGCGAGGCCCCCGCCCTAAAATGTAAATGCCCCAGGGAGATGGAGGTCCCTGGGCCAGCGTGGGGGGGCGGAGCCCCCCACACATTTTTTAATAAAAGCCCCAGGGAGGTGGCGGTCCCCGGGTCTGCGGGGGCCCCCACGGGCCCCTGCAACATAATAAGGTATTGCCCCCGGGACCTGGCCCACCCGGGGGCTTATAGAAAATGAAGCACGGGAACCCGTGCTTCGTTTCCTTTTTTTTACGGCCGGATTCACGCACCCAGCGCGAATTCGGACGATTTCTTTTTTTTTTTTTTTTATTCTTTTCTTGGCCCTAGTGGCCCTTGTGGGACCCTGTGAGCAGGCCTAGGGGTTCAGGGTGTTTCTACCCTGCCCCCTTTTCTTGTTTTTTATCCTTTTTTTAAATTGATTTCTTGTGACTTGGTTTTACTGAGCCACAAGATGGCTGCCAACACTTCCTGGTTTGGAGTGTTGACAGCTAATCAGAATGAAGCTCGTGCTCGGGAGGGTTTGCGAATCCTCCTCGGTTCTCAGATATTGATATTTGTATTTTTTTAATTTCTCAGCAACTACTGAACAGATTTACACCATTTAAAAACAGGAACGCTTTCTGGACCAAGACCTACCTTTTTGCCAAATGTGGTGTAATTCCGTTCAGCAGTTCGGGCTGTAGCTTTGTCTAAAGTTCCTATGGAAATTACCATGGGGAAAACGCGTTTTGGGGCCCCCTTTTTTCTCGGCCCCCGCTTGACAAATCACCCCGAAACTTTCAAGACAGGAGCTGACCTGAGTGAACCATTAGTTTAGAAAATTTCGTGAAGATTCGTCAAACGGCGTCAAAGATATTGGCAAAAGAAAAACGCTTTTGAATAGAAACAAGGTCCTAACTATAACTACCTACTGGCGACTGCCGGTAGGTAATATATATATATATATATATATATATATATATATATATATATATATATATATATATATATATATATATATATATATATATATAAAGCTTTTTTGACTTGCGTATATCTTTTGTGCCGTTTGACAAATCTTTAGGAAATTTTCCAACAAAAGTGTGCCGGTGATTGTTGTTGCGCTTGGAAACTTTCGGGGTGATCCGTCAAGCGGGTGCCAAGAGAAAGGGGGGGTCAAAAATGTGTATTTCCCATATTAATTCCCATAGGAATTTTAGACATGACTACAGCCCGAACCGCTGAATAGATTTGGCAGAAAGGTAGCTGTTGGTCCAGAATGCAGCCTTTTTAGGTCTCACCTATGCAGCGCGCATGCGCTGCGTGGAAAGAGACCTCTTGAAATCGATTCAGCTTTGCAGGCAAAAACGTGCACGCGTTGCATTGCTTTCAATGCAACGCGTGCACGTTTGGCGATTCCCTTGCGGAAGCGAGCGGCGCCATATGTTAGCAATTATTGCGCTCGCTCCCGCAAGGGAAACACTGCCTGCTCTCGGCCGCACTCCCCCCCCACCCCTCCACCCCCTACTTGCGCGAGGCGCGCGCGCTTGTTTCTTTTTCTTGATTTGTTTTTACATGTGCAGTGATAAAAAGCGCTTGATCCGTTTGAGCTAGAAATTCTTTTTGTTAAAATCTGCAAGATGGTGGGGTGGGTTATGTGGCAAGTGTTGCAATCCATGTAGACACAGAAAAACGGCAGCTACAGCATCACGTAATTGCAGTGACCTTATGTAAGGGAGAATGGAAACATAAAATGTCGGATTCGGGACGATGCCTTCATTTGTACTCATGTGTAAAGGCAACAAGCCCATTTGTTTAAATTTTTTGTGTTAGCTAACCCAGACAATAAGGTGCCTCTCCAGAGGTTTGTCATACCCAATGAAAAGAAAAAGGACTAGAAAGAGTGGTGAAACGTTTCTTTGTGCGGCTGGTGATTTTGAGCATGTCGTTGGCTCGGACTCAGTTTTGCGCCAGTAAATAAGTTTGCGGTTACTTGTTCCTTCTGTGGATATTGACTTGGCATGTACAAAATCCCAATCAAAATATGCTCTTTACTGCGTAATGTCGGAGACTTCTCTCCCAGATTTATGATCCAAGTTCATTAAACTGTGTTTCTGCAGTATTTTATGAGGTAAAGGCTTAAATGCTTTTAAAACTAAAAGCATCGTCGAAACCAATCAGTCAAAATGCTCCCATCGCTTGGGGGAGGCTCGGCTGTCTGGATATTTCTCTGCTGCGAAGTCTTATTTTATTAATGCTAAGGCTAGCACAGGAAGGCGCAAGGAGGGGCTATGTCCTGCATAAACAAGGATGCACATTTGTATTCCTTACCAAGGATGGGCTGACCTTACTTTTTCAAAACCTGACTGGGCTCGGTGTATGCAACCAAATCTACGCAGAAAATATGTTCTTCGAAGTACACAAACACATGTTTGGAGGTAAACCAAATTTCTCACTTGAAAACAACCAAACTCTCCCTGCAATTGGGATAGGTTTCCCAGTTCAAGAAGAATGTTCCAGAAGCTGTGTTTAACTAGACATCCATAGTCGAGGCTGTAGCTGCTATGAGGGAAAACTTTATCTGCAGAACAACCTTGTAACAGTCTTCCATTTCCATGCTAACAGGATTCAGAAAGTACAAGAACCAATGCCTCCGCGCTTCCCAAATGCTTTAAAGAAAAGCATTGTTTTCAGCTAGATTCTTCAAACACGAGGTTCCGAGTGACTAAGCTCCTATCTCCTCAATCCCAGGTTATGGATGTGGGGAGAGAAACTGGCTGGCAGGGTGCATCTTGTCTGTCGGGAGACTTATCTAGGAACCCTTTGGCCTGCTGGAGTGTTGGTGGTATTAAGATTCAGCAGCAAACTGAATAATGATGATAATATGATGCTTGCCAGTCAGATAGGGAGTTTTGACCAGCTAGGAGTATGTGAAGAACAATGCGGTTGATGACTTGTTCACTCAAATAATATTCATTAGTGTGGAAATATTCGTTATAATTATGGTAATTTGTAATCACGTGATTTGCATAATATTAACATAGAACAAATGCTTATTATAATAAAAAGCAAGGTTTATGTGTGTCCTGATTTTGGCGGTTCAATGTTGGGCCCCTTTATCTTTACCTGGTAAGAGTTTTTCTGCATGTCTCTTGGATTCTAAGCAACCATTCTTAAGTAATTAATTCTTGTGCGATCAATCAAGAGAATGCGGTGGGAATTACCCATGTCTATTGTTTCTCCAGAAAAGCAGCATCTTTCTTTGGGAGTTATTGAAATCTGCCAGATGTGAGCCCAATAAGGTGGTATTCTTGCAACATTCTGCTTTATAATACAACTGAAGACCTGCATGAAACATACTAGGACTGCAAGTTTGGTGAGCTTCCATCTTCCCGATAAGCCCTGTACCATTCCTTGACTTTTCCAGCATGAGAGGGGCACAAGGGGTTGTCTTCTTTATCAAACATCTTTCAGATGAGGCTGATTTCCCTGATTCCAGAACTACTTGAATCATCACCATAGCCCTCTTGATACCTTTCGGTTTAATGGTGCGACTGGATTCTAGTCCTAAAAGCAAATTCCCAAGTTCCTGCTGAAAACCAGGAGGCTTCACATGGTGCCCCTGGTTCTTTGACTGTCACAGTCACCTGAAAGTTTGATTTCACAGGAAGGATCTTAATGAATCCCGAGGTAAAGGTCTTTCAGGGTTGGAGAAGGCACCAGATATGCTAAGAGCAAAGAACGCAACACAAATCCTGAATGATGAGGCTGTACGGCCAGCCGGGACTAAATGGCCTCCCGCAGAACCATCTACCCCATTAATACGCAGGACCTACTACGTCGATACCTCATTACCAGCAATAACACCGTGCATGGCTTCTGGAAATCGTTAATGTGATCATTCCTACATAACCTATCAGTAAATTTGATGCTATACATATACATAGTGGAAAGGAGTGTATCATATGTTTTCTATTGTTAACTATGGTACTCCCTCATGCTTCTGCAGTCAGTCAAAAAGAGGGGGACATTGCTGGTTAGCAAACTTTGCATCAGAAATATTCTCAATCTAATTGAGCAGATCATCTCTTTCTGACCGTTTTCTTATGCATGTTTCTTCTGCTGCCTAACATCATCCTGTTATTCTACTTCACTAAATATAGGTACGCGCAAGTGTGAGCTATGATTGCAGATACCATGTATTTAATATTTTGTGCGCATTACAGCTTTAAAGTGCAATTATTATTTTTTCAACACAATCATTTTACAGGTTAAACTTTGATGATCTTTGTAAAGTCATAATATATATCTCCAGTGTCACTAGACTTCTCTGTTTGCATATTGCCAAGCAGAAGCTGACAATATTGTCATCTAGGATGGTGCCTTTTTTTCATATGCCTCCCAAACACGCTCAAGAATTTAAGGGCGCTTTGATGGTAGGCTCCTAACATGCCTTGAGAATAGTGATGCTCCGGCCGCTAGAGCTGTATTCAAGGTACAGATGCGGAAAAACGGGACAATATATGCCTATAATCCTGGCTAGAAGAAAAGAAACTCTGCCTGTGATAATTCTCCCCTCTCCAACCTGACCGTTAATGGTCAATTAAGACATGTATCTCCAAAACAAAAAAAAGGCATCTGGCCTCAAATATACACTCACGGTGTGCTCTCGATGTTTTAAGCACACACTCAAAGCCAGCACACTCTAAGCTTTTGCTTGGCATCCCAGTTCAAGCAGTTTCTTTTACCTGCGGTTGGGGATGGCTAATGGTAATAAAAACCTGTCCAGATCTGCTACTGTATGTCTGCTTTTTCAATAGATGTAGTACCACCAGAAAATACCAAGGGGCCGATTCCGATCTCGGTCGGAGGCGCACCCAATACCATTCGGTCGGGAAAAAAGCCATGCGAATGCCTGTTTCCCGACCGATCCGTACAGCACACCGAACGAGTAAGTACGATGCGCACAACAGCACAGAATCCGGCCGAGCCGTACTCACCCAATCCAGGTCCTGTTCTCCGATCGAAGCGACTCCGGAAACGCAGAATCGAGTCGCACGGAAGGGAAAATGCAGCTCCGTCCGGCCGAACAAGTACGATGCGCTTCCCGTACGCGCCGAACCCGTCGCTACGCACGGCACGTCAAAGCATCCGGGAGAGGCGCACATAAGCTCCGATTCGCGCCACAACACAATCCACGGCTACGAGACGAACACGCCAGCGACGAGGACGACGCGAAGCGACGAGGACGACGCGAAGCAACGAGAAGGACGAACGACACGAACCAACCATGAATCCCTTCGTCCCGATCATACCAATATTCTACATTTACTACCGGAACAGGCACGGACGCGTACGGCGCAGAAGGTAAGTCAGACACCAACCACAAAACACATACAACACGTACACGACACATCACACACACACAGAGGGATGCAGAATATACTTACACCAGCAACAGCAGCACCATAGGGGCGGGATGTCCATCACCAATGCCACATATGCACACAGGGGCCTGAATGCGCACCACCACCCCTACCCAGGGGGCCGGATGCCAACCACCACAACCACCCTTAGCCAGGGGGTGCCAGATGCCCACCACCACTACCACCCTTTCCCAGGGGGCTGGATGCCTACCACTACTACCACCCTTAGCCAGGGGGTGCCAGATGCCTACCACTACTACCACCCTTACCCAGGGGGCTGGATGCCTACCACTACTACCACCCTTAGCCAGGGTGGTGCCAGATGCCCACCACCACTACCACCCTTAGCCATGGGGTTGCCAGATGCCTACCACTACTACCACCCTCACCCAGGGGGGGCTGGATGCCTACCACTACTACCACCCTTAGCCAGGGTGGTGCCAGATGCCCACCACCACTACCACCCTTAGCCATGGGGGTGCCAGATGCCTACCACTACTACCACCCTTAGCCATGGGGGTGCCAGATGCCTACCACTACTACCACCCTTAGCCAGGGGGGTGCCAGATGCCCACCACTACTACCACCCTTACCCAGGGGGTGCCACATGCCCACCACCACTACCACCCTCACCCAGGGGGGGCTGGATGCCTACCACTACTACCACCCTTAGCCAGGGGGGGCTGGATGCCTACCACTACTACCACCGTCACCCAGGGGGGGCTGGATGCCTACCACTACTACCACCCTCACCCAGGGGGGGCTGGATGCCTACCACTACTACCACCCTTAGCCAGGGTGGTGCCAGATGCCCAACACCACTACCACCCTTAGCCATGGGGGTGCCAGATGCCTACCACTACTACCATCCTCACCCAGGGGGGGCTGGATGCCTACCACTACTACCACCCTTAGCCAGGGTGGTGCCAGATGCCCACTACCACTGCCACCCTTAGCCATGGGGGTGCCAGATGCCTACCACTACTACCACCCTTACCCAGGGGGGGCTGGATGCCTACCACTACTACCACCCTTAGCCAGGGGGGGCTGGATGACTACCACTACTACCACCCTTAGCCAGGGGGGGCTGGATGCCTACCACTACTACCACCCTTAGCCAGGGGGGGCTGGATGCCTACCACTACTACCACCCTCACCCAGGGGGGGCTGGATGCCTACCACTACTACCACCCTCACCCAGGGGGGGCTGGATGCCTACCACAACTACCACCCTTAGCCAGGGGGGGCTGAATGCCTACCACTACTACCACCCTCACCCAGGGGGGGCTGGATGCCTACCACTACTACCACCCTCACCCAGGGGGGGCTGGATGCCTACCACTACTACCACCCTTAGCCAGGGGGGTGCCAGATGCCTACCACCACTACCACCCCCACTAATAGGATGGACAATGAATGACACAACCAGCACACCACAACCTAGGGAATGCAAGAAAAAGACATCCCCCCAACACCATGACAAGCGTGTGTAGACTGTGTCAAATGCCTACAACACTGAACATGACTTTGAACATACAATGTGACCCCCTAGCACATGTGCCACACATATATGTGTGTGGCCCCCACAATGCAAGCAGGCCATGACCATTGTGGCAATGGGGTCCAAACCCCCATCATCACAGTGACCAAAAGGTAAGTGTGGGGTCCATAGCTGAAGCACATTCTGAACATTGTGGCAATGGGGTCCAAACCCCCATCATCACAGTGACCAAAAGGTAAGTGTTGACAAAGAAAGAGCTGCAACTGCCAAACTGCATGGATGATTCCTGGTCACAGAACAAAAAACACATCAGTGGCAAAGTAGTGCATGTGTCCAATTGCAACATAAATTGGGGGAGCCAAATACTGCAGTGCAAATAAGACATACCTTTGGCCATGTGCAGACAAACAACACCCATGGGGGCTGACACTGTCAACATTCATCAATGACACAATGACAGAAGTGACCATCAGAATGCAGACCCACATATTTGCACCAATGGGCACACAAATGCAGATACCCTGTGGAGACTGTAGATGTGAGGTGAACAGATACCATACCATGGCAGCAATGGGACACACAAACCATGATCATTGTGCTGACCGATGACCTAGGAGTCCCAGGGACAGCAGGGGAAAGCCACCAAACTACATACAGCCAATGGCACACCCAAGATATGCCAATGCAGTGGTGCAGATGCACAAACACAAACAGGCAGACCCACACTGCACATCATACACAACAGGTGAGGGGGGGTGCCAGTGTCCCCAGGCAACCACACAACACATGAGGAGACCTGAATACCAATCATACAGATGTGCATACAGTGCCACACAAAGGTAACTCATGGATCCAAATCCCCTATGTGGGCAAGCAGGCATTGTCAGATGAGAGGGAGCACAAATCACACATGTCACACAGGCACGTAGGAACAGCAACTGACACAGCAAGACACAGACACACCACAGCACTACCCCCAGGGCCCCCACAATGTGGTGACCCTGGGCTGCATTACAATCCCACTGTGATGACAAAGCTAAATGTCGTTCACACTGTGAACCACAGTCCTGTGTCCTGAGCAACAAACTACCATCACACCTACACAAGCACAAATCAATCAGCATGGCCAGTAAGCCAAGGCCAACATGGAGGCAGGGGCCTAGCCGGGCAACAACTCTCATCTGCACACACTCAACACCACACCCCTCGACCTCCAACAATGTGCAGCAGTGAAGCACACATGCACTGGTGACATTGCACATGCACCCATGACTATTCCAGGGTGGTGGGTGGGAACCAAGGTGCAGAAACACATCACACATGGCCACTCAACAAGACTCCTGAATGTCTGACACACTGCACACTACGCTGTACATGGCCATGACGGCAATACCACACCAACCAATGGGATCCCAGCCACAGTCACACACCAATGAAGAAGCCAAGGTCACCCACAAAGAACACACATAGACAACAACCAACATTGCAGCCTGGACCCTGAGGAGTGCCAGCAGTCACACACACAACGTGTCACAATCACTGAAAGATAACACAAACTGGAAATCACATGACAGGGGCAAACAACAAGTGCCAAGGGGAAACCTGACTGTGACCCATCTGCGTCTGCACACAAACTCAGCCCTGACAGCAAACACACCTATGGGTGACACCCTGATGACCAGTAATGTGCCATGCACCCACATCACAGAGAACCCAGGGAGAAAACTTTGGGGGAACATAGGTCAACTCAGCAAGCATCACAAACAGGTACAACACTAGGGATCACAGCATGCACAGCTAAACGGAAGTGAACACACAGACATGCACATACAACACACACCTTGGGCGCAGGCAATGTCACAGGAGTACACACTGCCATGAGGGGACTCCACTCCTGTGTGAGGAAAGCTGTGCCATATGTTGCCTCAGTAGGGCCCCATCATGTCAGCTGAGCACTTGGTCACACAATCAACAATTAGCACCAAATGAGGGCTCCCGTCACATCAGCCTGGTCATGGAAGTGCCAACGTAATCATCAGCACAGATCCAACACACTTGTATAGCAATGTTGCACTGACAACACGGATGAGTCCTTCCCCATTGATGCCCAAACCTGCATGTCCAGTGGAGATGGCCACACGGTCAGGAAGTAGACGAATTGAACAATGGCAGGCACAACAGATGTGCAGGGGTGGAAGCCACAGATGTGAAATAGCTAATCTAAGTAGGAAATCCCATTGCCAAATACTGAACACATGACACCCTCAGATGCTGCTATGGATGACATGGATACACCACAGGATAGGACACATTCCCCTGGACCACATGGGTTCCTGCACAGTAACACTTCATTATCATGAGACCAAATATCACCATCACTGCAGCAAGGGCATGGTTAGCATCATCAACAACATGTACATCAGAAGCATAAGCACTAGAGAACAGAAAGTTGCTTTATTCAGCATATGTGTGTATTGAAAACTGAAAGTCCAGAAAAAACACAAAGGCCAATGGCCAGTCCATTGTCAAAGTCCAAACTGGGTGACAGTGGCAGATGTCACCCTACGCATGCCTGCACAAAACCAGGGACAATCCACTAGGAGGGGCAACCGGGGGGGGCAGGCCAGGCACCGCAGGGACAGGATCAGGGCTCACCAGGAGGAAGCAGGGAAGGGGTGGTGGGTGCTGGAGAGCCACTGACAACTGCAGTGGAGGTGTCTGACATGGTGTGTGCCGGCACAACTGGGGGGCATGACTCAGATGTTGTGGGTGCCGGCACGACTGCAGTGGACCCTGCAGATGGAGTGGACAGGTCCGCCACTGCAGTGCCCAAGTCAGACAGGGTGGTAGTGGACTCCACTGCAGTGCCTACCACCAGGGGAGGAGAATAGGGAACAGGCAAGGTGGGCTGGACAGAGGGGGAGGACACCCTCACCACATCAGTGGCACAGACAAGCGCAGCGGGGGTGTGGTGCCGGGAGAGCAAGTGGCAGGGGGAGAAGGCCGGATCCTCTTGGGGATGGTATATCTGTGGGTGGGTGAACCTGGGGCAGGGTGTGGTGGGGGTACCTGTGGAGTGGGGGCCTGAGGGATGGAGGAAGGAGACCTGGTGCCTGAGCTGCAGGGCGGCGGCGGGGTCTTGCTCTTACGACTCCGGGGGACTTGCGGGTGGGGGCCTCAGTCTGTCTGCGCCTGGGGGAGGGTGTCCGGGGGCGAGGGGCACTCTGCTCCGTGTGGGTGGGCTTCCTCTTCCCCCTGAATGCTGTATCAGCTGGATCGGAGGGGAAGAGGCCGAGGTCACTGAGGAAGAGCCGCTGGGTCTTTGGGGTTGCAGGTGAGGCAAGGGAGGGTGTTTTGGAGGGAGAGGCAACTGAGGACTGCGCAGTGCTCGTGGATGCGTGTGTGTGTTCCAGGGCCCCATCCCCTGTGAGTCTGGTGTCAGTCCCCTGACTGTGCGTGCGTGTGCGTTTTGTTTGTGGCGTGTGTGTCTATGTGCTGGATGTGTGTGTGCTGGTGTGTGCCTGTGCCGGTGTGTGTGTGCTTGGGACGGGTAAGGTGCTGGGGAGTGTGGATGGAGCAGAGGCAGGAGGGGTGAGGGACTGTCTGAGGAGGGACACTGCTGCCGTCAGGGAGGAGTCCATGGACCTATTGCCCCTCTGTAGGTCAGACATACCCGATGAGATGCCCTCCATGAACGACACCAGCTGAGTCAACAGAGCGGTGTGCGCATGGAGGACACTCAGCATGGCTGTCTGCCCTAAATGGAGCTGGCGAAGGAGGTACACAGACTCCTCACTCTGGGCAGCAGGGGACACAGGGGCAGGGGGTGCGGTGCCTGGCCCAAAGGAGACACGCTCCCAAACATGGGAGCCTCCACGGACCTGGGGAATGGGAGCCGATGGGAGGGCGGTGGTGGTGCTGGTGGTGGCGGGGACAGCAACACTAGCTGGGGTGTGGTGGCTGCTGACACCCGCCTCCATAAGGGAGTCATCCTCCGAGTTGCTCTGGTCCTCAGCTGAGGTGGATGGTGCTGAGGACTCCTCGGTGTGGCTCCCCTCGCCCTCCGTGCCACTGGGTCCCTCCGACCACTCCTCGGCTGCTGACCCAGTCTGGCTCTCCGGCTCCTCCTGGTCCGTGGAGCTGTCCCCTTCCGTGGCCGTGGATGTATCTGCAAACAATGGGAAACAGACAGACATCAGTCACCTGCACCAAACGCACACACCACTGTGAGCACAGCACATTACAGAGAAATCCCTGGCATCATTAGTTGTACATTGCTAAAAGTGCCCTAACTGAACAGGAGAAGCCAATTGTCAGTCTGATGCCAACCATGGCACTCACATCCCACATGGCCTTGCACCCATCTGTCTGGTGTCTGTTGGATAGCAACACCCCAGTGTGGACACATGCACCAACTACACAGTAGTTGGACAGTGCAGAGGACACGGTGTAGCATGTGGACATGCACACATCACAACTCTTGCCACTGAGTCAGTACAGGTTTCCGGATGAAAGGGACGCCCAGAGTCAAATAGGATAGGCATGTGATGGATACCAGCGACAGACACCATGATGCACCCATGACCTGATAGCCATCGCCACAATGGTGTGCATGTAGCACATGTCACTCCCCTGAAGGATCACCAATAAGTAGACACATGCCATGGCGGAGGCATGACTGCTAAGTCATACATCACTGTCTCAGTGATGTATGACTTGGCAGCCAGACAACAACACTCTGCACTGTGTCACAATAGTAGGTCATGGGGAATGCAAGTCCTGGAGCTGCACAAGTGCACATGTACATCCCCCACACAACACATCATCTTAACCCTCATCTGTCCAGGTCATACCGATTGGACATATGGGAGACCTGTGACACTACCCTCTGAACCTGAGCCCCTCACAATCTGCTGTGAATGGGGAACAGCTGCCTGAACTTCACATTCGCATACCCCAGTCTGCACGGGCAGCTGATCAAACACCTATGTGACACACAAGTATCGTCTCCTATGGTCACATCTCCAGTGGCATGCTGAGCCCCTACCAAGAAACACCCCAGCAGTCCTGGCAACTAATCCACAGCACACTGACACAGAGGCAGACACCTGAGGGGTAAAATCACTGCGCACAATGTGTCAGCTGATACACGGGAGTGGGAGTACAGAGTGCATTCCATGGCCTGGAGTAGGCATGACTGTCCTGCCCCACATGAATGAGGGATGAGCCCTGGACAGTGGATAGCTGGCTATGTATGTGTGACACACGTAATCTGCACACTCCTGGGGCCCAAACATTGTTCCCACCCGCTGCATGGGCGTGTGCCACATACCCCAGGCACATGTGGTGGCTCAGCTCAGCAAGTGGACCGCATATCAAAGCAACACGCAGATTACATGTCCGAACACAGGCGTTGTGTGAACAATGGACCCACCCATGATGCCCACAACAGAGTTATGGAAACAGATGCTGTCCCCCACCTTTAGTGAAGCAAACTGCAAGGACACAGTCCCAAGTGACACAATTCCCTGAATGTAAGGGCCACACCTGGGTATCAGATGAGGAGTGGGCAGTGCACAATAGAGGGACATGGCTCCTGGACAACATGACTGCTGTACTGTGGCAGTTGAACCAGGCCAGAGGAGGGCACAAAGCATGTAATACAGAGTTCACAGTGCAGTCTTTGACTCACCCCTCCTTGCTGCTGTCTGGCCTTCAGCTGCCCATCCAGGTCTGGAAACACCACCGCCAGGATCTGGAGCATGTGGGGGGTCAGGGTCCGTGTTCCGCCCTCCTGCAAGGAGGCGACAGCTTCAGCTGGACCCGTACAATCCTCCGGGTCCAGCCCCGAAGGTCCTGCCACCTCTTCTGGCAGTTGCGGATCCGGCGCTTGTAGACCCCCACGGACCGGACAGCCCGGACGATGTCCTTCCAGATCTCCTGCTTCCGATGGGCATTAACCTGTCAGGATGACAAAGTGAAAAGGCCATTACTACACATGCAACATATCCGTGCATGACACAGTTGTATATACATGTCTCATTCACAGGGGCACATGATGTACACAGGCAGTGCAACGCTGCCCATGGACAGTTTGCCAGACGTCACTACATGGTATCATTGCATGGGAAGTAAAACCTTGTTCAAATGCACTGTCACTGCACCATACCTGTCAAGTGCATGTCACTACACACTATGGGGGGTGACAACTACTCAGTGAGCCTGCTAGCCAGTGGCGTGCAGACTTTCAGCCTTGCTAGTCAGACAAAATGCACATTCAGAAAGGCAGTGCACAGAACACTCACCTGCTCCCCTGGTGTCCCATACAGCTTGCTGTACTGTGGAAGTAGGCTGTCCAGCAGGGCCTGGTTCTCCTCAAGGCTGAAGGCTGGGGCTCTCTCCACAGTACGTGCCATTGCAGGGTCCAGAGGGGCAGAGACAGCAGCAGTGCAGTGGCAGATGTCGTCCTGGAGCATGTAGTGCAGGCAAGTGAGCTCTCAGGGGAACAGCCAGCAATATATATGTGCAGATACTGTCCCTTGTGTCCAAAGTGATAGGGCCAAGTCGTTTGCATCTTCTGAATCTGGCCAATCCATGGAATAGCAGCACCAATACACGCCCACGGCATCCTTCAAATCTTCAACTTCATGACATACATGATTTTGCAACATTGTTGTGGGTGACCAACTGAATTTCCAGCAACCGACTCGCTCGAATTTCGAAAACGCGTCCGTTGCCAGGCAAGGCCATTGTCAATGGGTGCGCACCGATCGGTCCATTGCGGTACAACGCGTACAGGGTACAACGCGTACCCACACACATTGAATGCAATGGGCCGGCCGGGGCACCGATCGGTCCATTGCTGATCAACGCGTACAGGGGTACAACGCGTACCCGCACACATTGAATGCAATGGGCCGGCCGGGGGCACCGATCGGTCCATTGCGGTACAACGCGTACAGGGGTACAACGCGCACTCGCACACATTGAATGCAATGGGCGGCCGGGGCACCGATCGGTCCATTGCTGATCAACGCGTACAGGGGTACAACGCGTACCCGCACACATTGAATGCAATGGGCCGGCCGGGGCACCAATCGGTCCATTGCTGATCAACGCGTACAGGGGTACAACGCGTACCCGCACACATTGAATGCAATGGGCCGGCCGGGGCACCGATCGGTCCATTGCTGATCAACGCGTACAGGGGTACAAAGCGTACCCGCACACATTGAATGCAATGGGCCGGCCGGGGCACCGATCGGTCCATTGCGGTACAACGCGTACAGGGGCACAACGCGTACCCGCACACATTGAATGCAATGGGCCGGCCGGGGGCACCGATCGGTCCATTGCGGTACAACGCGTACAGGGGCACAACGCGTACCCGACACATTGAATGCAATGGGCCGGCCGGGGCACCGATCGGTCCATTGCTGATCAACGCGTACAGGGGTACAACGCATACCCGCACACATTGAATGCAATGGGCCGGCCGGGGCACCGATCGGTCCATTGCTGTTCAACGCATCCCTGTACAACTGACTGGCATATGTCACCATGCCTGTCTCAGATGGACATATGCCAGCCACAGATAGCTCCCAGGGAGTGAGGGGCACACCTACAACACGACAGCCTGTCCAAACTGTATGATAAGGCATGTAAGGCTGCATTTCCTATTGTGTGTATGTTGGTGTACATGTTGTCCTGTGGGTGTCACCTGGGGGCAGCCACCCCCAGGCTGTGCACGTGTTCATGGGGACAGGATCCTGGGTGTTACGTGTACATGACCACTGTGATGTGCAACTGTTCATATCTGTGCATGTGCCATGGTCACATTTCACGGTGGTGTATGTGTATGTCATGTCACATACCCCGTGAGTCCCATGTGGGACGGTATGTTTGAGCCAGGGTGTCCCAGTGGCACAATAGTGATGGTCCTCCACAGTCTGTGTGCATGTAGTGTTTACAATGTCTCTGATTTCATGTGCACAATGGGAGACAGTCTCCACATCCACGTTGTGTGTGCATGGACTTTGATGTTGTGCGTGTGTGTGTCACAGACGTCCATGTCTGTCCTGCAGTGGCAAGTGGGACCACTACCTGTGGGGGTCATAGTTGTTTTGCTGTGGTGTATACATGATACTCCATGTAATGCCAGTGTCCATGTGGCAATACAGGGTCCCTGGGAATGTACCTGTCGTTGAGCTGTGATGCCTGGGGCACATCTGTCCTCACATGTCACTGTGGGGGTGATTGTGACACGGCAGCAGGAGATGGGAACTGTGACACGGCCTCATGATATCCAATGGGCCAACCTGGGACTTATTGATGCCACTTGTTGGACCGTGATGACAGATGTTGGCCATGTATGTACCATACATGTCCTTACGGAACTGCACACTTCATGTAGTTGTGCCTCATAATGATGTATGTTGAGATATTGAGTGTGTTCAATGCCGCATATGTGGGCTGACTGACAATCTTGCTTACTTCTCCTCTGCACTGCAGGGCTCCTGCTGTCCATCGACCATTCCCAGACCTGGCAACGATGGTGGAACGGGACAGCATCCGACGGTACCGCTTCACCAGGCAGCTGATTGAGGATTTGGCAGTGCAGTTGGCCCCACATTTGCAGCCTGGCCGGCCGTATCCTACAGCGCTGACCCCCAAGGTGAAGGTGATGGCAGCCCTACACTTCTTTGCCACCGGTACCTTCCAACATACTGTGGCGACTGCTGGTGGGATGTCACAGACCATGTTGAGCCGTGTGCTCCGCGATGTTTTGGCAGCAATGTTGCTATTCCTGAACCGGTACATCTATTTCCCTAGACTGTGACGACTCACTGATGTGAAGAGTGACTTCTATGCCCTGGGGAGGATGCCGCATGTCATTGGCTCCATTGATGGGACACATGTGGCTTTGGTACCACCACAGGCCCAGGAGCAGGCCTACAGGAACCGCAAGCACTACCACTCTGTCAATGCACTGGTGGTGTGTCTTGCAGATATGACCATCACACACATGTGTGCCCGTTTCCCTGGTTCAGCACATGATGCCTTTGTGATGAGGAGTAGTCGCATCCCCAGGATGATGGCACAGATGCAGAACCAGCGTGCCTGGCTTGTCGGTGTGTACTGACTTTGTGCCATTGTGTGTGATCTGATCTGTAGTATTCCGCCCACTTTTCCAAGTCAGCTAATGTGCACTTGTCTGTCCGTAGGTGACTCGGGATACCCCAACATGCCGTGGTTGCTGACACCCCTCAGGAACCCTGTGACACCTGCCCAGATGCGCTACAATGAGGCACATGGTCGGACCAGGAGAGTGATTGAGCGGACATTTGGTCTCCTGAAGAGCCGCTTCCGCTGCCTGGACAAGACCGGAGGGTCCCTCCCATATGCCCCTGCGAAAGTGTGCAAGATTATCATCGTCTGCTGCATGCTCCACAACCTGGCAGTGCGGAAGGAGTTGCCTCTCATCCAGGATGACAATGACCAACATCCGCCACCTGTGGAGGATCCTGGCCTGGACCACGATGCCAGTGATGATGATGATGATGATGAGGGTGATGTCCGCACACAGCTCATCACCAACTTCTTTAGCTGAATGTGAGTATCCTGAGGTGTCATGTCAATGATGTGAGTTGGCATGATATGTGTAGGTGGTGCTCTGGTGCTGTTGGAGTGTGTCCATGGGCTACTTGACTGGATGTGTGTTGCGATGTGTACTTACAGGTGGGCTGTACTCCCCAACAGTGTTGACATGCTAACTTGGTTCTGGGTGGGTATCTTGTAACATGTATTGTGCATGAGTTTTGCTGTTCTGTCCTGATCTCCATTGCTTTTGACTGTGTGTCATTTCGGTCCTTCACAGGGTACTTTCAGATTCGTTTGGTCAACTGTGTCCACCGACGACGTGATTGCACTTCCAGGGTGGTAGCTGTTGTGTCCCTACAGGTGATGTGCGCCACACCCATGGACTTCCTTCCGTCTACAGTTGTTGACTGTGTGCCCGCTGCCAGGTGGGATTACCTTGCATCTGTAGTGGTTACGACATGTTGCAACTGTGTAATAAACCTGTGCTTCACTTTGTGATGTGCGTTGTCTGTGGTCACACATTTGACTGCCATTTGCTTACTGCACCTGTGGGCTACTTGACTACAACTGGGAATGGGTGTGGTGTCTGTGCATTGCACCGTCTTCCCTGGCAACATCAGTGTAGGCAATGAGTCAGATGGCCTAGGTGTGTATGTGTTGTGTAGCCCTGGTGGTGTGTCTCCCTCATATGTGTCACATTGCCTTTACTCACATGCCTGTGTTGTACTTGCTGTTGCAGTTCGCATACACAGTGTAATTTTGCAGTTCATCATCCCCATAACAGCACCCACGTTGGAATCACAACAGAGGCAAGTATGGTGTTTTAGTGTGTTTATTGTGATACATTTGTGTGAATAGTGCATAGGATGGGTAGTGCTGTACATAGATCTTGCAATCAGAAGTTCCTAGGTGAATTGAAAGTCCTGGTAGACAAAATCCCCAGTATCGGGCCACAGTTGTCTGAGACATTGGTCCAACTTGTACTCCCCATGCAATGTGTGGGAGTAGTGTTGCCGTCAACAGGGTGAACAGTCTGTGCACAAAGGTGAACATCCAGAACAGGTTCAGGCTTCCTGGGAGTTGCGCTTGGCCATCGGCCTCTCACTTGCCCCTCCTCGGACGACCCCTCTTCTTTGGGGGGGGGCCCTCAAGTACAGGCTGCTGCGGTGCAGGGGACTCTCCGCCAGAGTCATCCTCCCTCCCTGTGGCAGTTGCAGTTTGTTCAGCATCAGATGTTGTTGGCACACAGGGAGGTGTGGACTGGTTGCTGTTCATCTGGCGGAGGCATTGTAAAATGTCCCTGTGCACCGCCGTCATCTCATGCAGTGCATCCCACTTGGACTCCACGCGGGAAATGTGTGAGTCCACGCGGGACATGTGTGACTCCACGTGGGACATGTGAGAGTCCAAGCGGGCATGATGGGCAGCCTGCTGCTGTTTCATATCTCTGAGGAGCCCCACTACCTGGCTGAGATCTCCGGTGCTGGACTGGAACGCATCAGCTATGCGTACCAGTTGTGGGTCATCATGCACACCAGCAACCTCTGCAAGCAGCGACCTCTGTCTCCCACCCCTCCTGCTGACATGTGCAGTGCGTGCAGTGGCACGCACAGATGACCCTGGTCCACCTTGGGGGTTGGTGGTGGTGGTGGTGTCCATGGCCCAGGTTGGTCCAGGGTCCCTGTGCTGGTGTTGCTCCTTGTTCTGTCCATGTCGGCAGGGATGGTATTTGTGGTGACAGTCGTTGGAGGGGTGGGTGCAGGGGGTGCAGCTGGTGGTCCTGCTGGTGCTGCAGCTGGTGGTCCTGCTGGTGCTGCATGTAGACTTGCACCGGATGTGCCAGGTTGGTCTTCTTCGTCCGAGGAGGGCAGAGGCTGTACGACACCAGTGAGCTCCGCATCCTCTTGAGCCTGGGACTGGGACTCCTCAGCGTCTGCTGCTGTGTCCCCATCATCACCTGTTTTTGGGAGACACACACAATGTATGTTATGTTTCTGCAGGCATCAATGGTTGACACACCTGACAGTTGTGACTGTGCCTCTGGGTGCGGGCCTGTACATTGCATTGTCCTAAGTCGTCACAGTCAGGGGTTGATATTGGTGTGGCAAATTGTCCTGCATTATTTGGGCATTTCTATGTATTTGTTGGGGTGTGAACATGGTCTGCATTGGTTGTATTTGGTTGACAGCCGGCCCTCCTTCCCACCCAGCCAGTCAGTTATCCCACCATGGACTGTGCTTGCATTGCAGGGAGTGGAAGTTGTCTCTCAGGATGTCAGTCAGTGGTGTCCTGCTGTTTGTTGGTGCACAGTTGCCAGCAGGGCCTTGTGCTCCCCACAGCAGTAGCCAGTGTCAGCCATCTTGTGAGTCCTTCTCCACTCCCTGTGATTTGAGCATGGTTCAGGGTGGTGTTGATGGGACAGTTGTGGGGGTGAGCTATGTCTGTGACTGTGACTCCCATCATGCTATTGCCTCCACCCCACTTCCCAGCATTCCCATACTTACTTGCTTTTGTGGGGAGTTCAGTGTGTGTGGGTGTGAGGGCAATGGCAAGATGGCTGACAGTGGTGTCCTGCTGTTGGTTTGTGTGCAGTTCCCAGCATGCCCTTGTGCTCCCCACAGCAGTAGCCAGTGTCAGCCATCTTGTGTGTCCTTATCCACTCCCTGTGATGTGAGCATGGTTCAGGGTGGTGTTGATGGGCCAGTTGTGAGGCTGAGCAATATCTGTGACTACCACTCCCATCATGCTATTGCCTCCACCCCCTTCCCAGCATGCCCATGCTTCCTTCCTTTTGACTCTGCTTCCCTGTGGGGTGGGCTGGCTGTGCTGACAGGATGGCTGGGAGTGTTGTCCTGGCAGTTGTTTGGCTAAAAGTCCCAAGAGTGTCCCTGTGCTTCACACAACATAACCCAGGGTGGAGGTTCTTTGTGGGACCTTGAGTTAGGATGGGAGGCATTGCATTCTACCAGGTGGGTTCTGTGGAGTTTGTGTTGAGGGGGGTGTGAGGGGAGGTGCTTGTGACTATGGTCAGTGCTGCAAGTCCTCCTTCCCACCCAGCCAGCCAGATATCCCACCATGGAACGTGCTTGCATTGCAGGGAGTGGAAGTTGTCTCTCAGGATGTCAGTCAGTGGTGTCCTGCTGTTTGTTGGTGCACAGTTGCCAGCAGGGCCTTGTGCTCCCCACAGCAGTTGCCAGTGTCAGCCATCTTGTCAGTTGTTTTCCACTCCCTGTGATGTGCGCATGGTTCAGGGTGGTGTTGATGGGACAGTTGTGGGGGTGACCAATATCTGTGACTACCACTCCCATCATGCTATTGCCTCCAGCCCACTTCCCAGCATGCCCATACTTACTTGCTTTTGGATGGACTTCACTGTGTGTGAGTGTGAGAGCAATGGCAAGATGGCTGACAGTGGTGTCCTGCTGTTGGTTGGTGTGCAGTTCCCAGCATGCCCTTGTGCTCCCCACGACACAGCAACAGTGTCAGACATCTTTGATGGGCCTTTCCACTCTCTGTGGGATGTGCATGCGTTAGTGTGAGCTTGCTGGGCCATGTGGTGGGGATGTAGAGCTGTGACTACGACTCCCATCATGCTATTGCCTCCACACCCCTTCCCAGCATGCCCATGCTTCCTTCCTTTTGACTCTGCTTCCCTGTGGGGTGGGCTGCCTGTGCTGACAGGATGGCTGGGAGTGTTGTCCTGGCAGTTGTTTGGCTGAAAGTCCCATGAGTGTCCCTGTGCTTCACACGACATAACCCATGGTGGAGGTTCTTTGTGGGACCTTGAGTTAGGATGTGTGGCATTGCATTCTCCCAGGTGGGTTATGTGGAGTATGTGTTGAGGGTGTGTGTGAGGGGAGGTGCTTGTGACTATGGTCAGTGGTGCGAGTCCTCCTTCCCACCCAGCCAGCCAGATATCCCACCATGGAACGTGCTTCCATTGCAGGGAGTGGAAGTTGTCTCTCAGGATGTCAGTCAGTGGTGTCCTGCTGTTTGTTGGTGCACAGTTGCCAGCAGGGCCTTGTGCTCCCCACAGCAGTTGCCAGTGTCAGCCATCTTGTGAGTCCTTCTCCACTCCCTGTGATGTGCGCATGGTTCATGGTGGTGTTGATGGGACAGTTGTGGGGGGCAATATGTGTGACTACGACTCCCATGATGCTATTGGCTACACTGACTTGGCCAGCATACACAGAATTCCTTCCTTTCAGTGGTCTTCACTGTGTGTTGGTGTTGTTGTGGTGGCTACATGTCTGGATGTGTTTGTTAGTTCTATTTGTGCCACTGCCTAGCTGTAGTTGTAGTTGTGTTTGTACATGTGATGGCACGGTTGAATGTAACTTTGAGATGGCATGTGTTGTGTTTCTCTGACTGACATACACATTTTGGGATGATTCTGTTCTGGTTGCTGTGTAATTGCTATGAGTGCATGGTTTGACTCTCCCCTTGACAGTGATGTGTGTGTGTATTGTGGCAGAATATTGTGTACATTTGTTGTGTACTCACCAGGCTCTGGGATGTTCTCTAGTCCATATACGCTCACTGGCGGAAGGATGGCCCGCACCTTCTCCTCCCAGGGCCTGAGGTATACTGGCTTGGCAGGAGGGCCACTGCTGGTGTATTGGCTCAGGAGGTAGTCTTTCTTGAGCAGGTCCCGTACCCTCCTGCGCACGTCATACCACCTGTTCTGGATGTCGGTCTTTGTGCGCAGACATGGTGATTGTGCGTTCACCCTGTTGATGATCCTCTTCCACATCTTGGTTTTCTGGGAGATGGGGGTCTGTTGGACCAGTGTGCCAAACAGCTGTGGCTCTACCCTGAGGATCTCGTCTACCATGACTTCCAATTCACAATCTAGGAACTTGTGATTCTTCTTGGGGGCATGGTGATGGGTGGTGATGGTGAGTGATGTGTGTGTTGGTGTGCAGATGAGGGTGTGTGAGTGTGTGTTTTGCTGGGTGTATGTGAGGTAGGTATTTGTTGGTGTGCTGATGGTGTGTGGCTTGTGTGAGGGATGAGCTGTGGATGTGTGGTTGCTGTCTGTTGGGTGCTGGCAGTGGAATGGCATTTGCAAAGGATCATGGTTGGGATTTGTGTCCTTTATATGGGTGGAGTTGTGGGTGTGTCTTTGTTCTCTGTCCCCACCCCCACAGTATTTATTGGCTTTGTAATTGCTTGTTTGGCCTTTTTTTGTGTCATTTTTCCTTTGTACTGTCTGTGCATGTTGGAAACGTTCTTGTGACCGAGTCGGACCCTGCATTTGTCTCGTACGGTGTTCTCCGTTTCGTTCACGCTGTGTTTGTGCAGTTTTCTATGCTGCGTACGCGTCGGTCGCGGTGTTTTGTGTTACTTCGGCTCGGTTTTGTATGCGTGTCGGTCGTACGGCTTGTCCTCCGTCCGACTCGGTCGTGGTTTTCGCGCCTTGCATCGTACTTTGCGGTTTGGAGTTCGCGTGTACGTTTCGGTCGGATTTGTTCCGGGTGCGTGTCGGTCGGTTCGATTCGCGTGTTTTTCCGGCCGGATTGCTGTTTTCCGTGCGACTCGGTCGTTCGGCTTGGGTTCGGTACGTGTCGGTCGGATTTTGCATGCTTTGCATCGTACTTGGCGTGTCGGGCGCCACAGGTATGTGTCGGTCGGAATAAATTCCGGCTCCGACTCGGTCGGTGCTTTTTCCGGCCCGAATCGGAATCGACCCCCAAGTGTTCTTGTGTAATCGTATGGGGTGTGTAAGAAACATCTTCTAAGATCTCCTTCTTAAATTAGTCCCAGACTTGGATTGGTGATATCTGTTGGAATTTAATACATCAATGTAGGCTGTCCCATAAGCGTTCTCTCTCTCATCACTCATCCGAGACCTCATTTCTTTCCCTAATCCACTTCAAGAGACTCGTCCCCCTCTATCTCTTCTTTATGTATCCCAAACTTCCTCCTACTACTGTAAGCTTGAAATAAACACTTTGTATGTCCTTCCATCTAGTATCCCTCCATTATTCTTTTCAATACAACCAACAGACTCACATGTCTACCGCACAAACTAATTCATATTTTCCTATCCTAATTCACCACTAATCCTTTCTGGGTTCCGGAGTAGTGTTCTACTCGCCGAAAAAGTGCTTCGACTCCTCGTCAGGGATAAGCGCTTTATAAATACAATTACATATGGGTCCTTGTTTCTCAAATTTAGCACATCTGCAGCTAATTCAGTTGCATTGGAGATCCCCAATGATGAGGACCAAGTGGGGTACTACATTCCCTCGAGCCACTGGCGGCATCTTTGCTCCGTGCTCTGGGTTACATTCCATTGGCATGCAGAGTATATCCAATACAAACGCTACTGAGCTAAAAAAATAATTTGAAAAGTCACGGAGGGAAGTTCTAGATGTGTCTGCTGCACTGGCCCCGATCATGGAGATGTTGAAAGAGATTGGCCTTGTGTGAATCCCTTGACCAAGATATGGGGCAGCATGACATAGATGGAAAATTGCCTGCCGAACAGCATAAACTGCACCACCTCTATGCTCCACGTAGAGGCATTTTGATCAGAATCTACCTTACTTTTTGGATTTTGACTACCTCAAATGTTGGTCTGGCTGCCCATAGCCTACAGTTCGGTTGATGGGAGACAAGGGTACCCCGATATATGAACCTGGGGTGATAATGGATTTATAAAAAACAATGGTTCAGGTGTGGCCTAAAAGGTCCAAAAGCAAAGCGTGACCCAGAGTGGGGCACTTATTATTTCCAGCAAAGAAATTAATTCACTAGGGAGCAGGAAAAAAGAGTCTGTAGAGGGTCATGTAGGTCACAAGATGACAGAAATTTATTCAGTAGCAATTTCAGTTTTTATGGTGCTCACACAGTAAGTGAAGAAAACGTGCTGTGAAAGAGTGGTAGTGAATTTTTAAAAGACATCGCATTGACAACAATATGGTAGAACTCCTAAATGATTTATACAGGTTTTTAGGAGTTCATGTTGTGAAATGATTGACGACGTTCGAACCCAAGTATTGGGGTTCATCTTCAGGACAACGGTGAGCTAGTTGAGTTTAACCATGTGTATGGCTGAGTAGTTCCTGGGGTCAGTACTTCAGGACGGGAGTCTAGGGCTCCCCGTAGGCAGTATATTTAAACAGCCAGATGGGTTTCTTCAGGCGAAATAAATTGGACTTAGGCTGTGCAGCTGGGCAGTGCAAAAGTCAACCTGGGCAGCATCAATTTATTTGGTAGGGCGACAGGGCATTGAATGGGTGCCTGAAGCCGTGCAGCCTAGAACGTCCTGCTGCTGCTGTAGCTGGCTAATGGCTAATGAGCCAGCTACAGCAGCAGCAGGACGTTCTAGGCTGCACGGCTTCAGGCACCCATTCAATGCCCTGTCGCCCTACCAAATAAATTGATGCTGCCCAGGTTGACTTTGCACTGCCCAGCTGCACAGCCTAAGTCCAATTTATTTCAGCCTGAAGAAACCCATCTGGCTGTTTAAATATACTGCCTACGGGGAGCCCTAGACTCCCGTCCTGAAGTACTGACCCCAGGAACTACTCAGCCATACACATGGTTAAACTCAACTAGCTCACCGTTGTCCTGAAGATGAACCCCAATACTTGGGTTCGAAACGTCGTCGACCATTTCACAACATGAACTCCTAAAAACCTGTATAAATCATTTAGGAGTTCTACCATATTGTTGTCAATGCGATGTCTTTTAAAAATTCACTACCACTCTTTCACAGCACGTTTTCTTTCACTTACTGTGTGAGCACCATAAAAACTGAAATTGCTACGAATAAATTTCTGTCATCTTGTGACCTACATGACCCTTTACAGACTCTTTTTCCTGCTCCCTAGTGAATTAATTTCTTTGCTGGAAATAATAAGTGCCCCACTCTGGGTCACGCTTTGCTTTGGACCTTTAGGCCACACCTGAACCATTGTTTTTTATAAATCCATAGCCTACAGTTCAGCAATTTGTTTGTGAAAGAAATGGGCACATTGGTAGCCTTTTAAAAGTAATAGGTGTCTGTCTGCAAAGAGGTCTTGTCCAGATCAGTTAGGGCAGGGGCCACTCAACCAGCAGGTTCCTTTATATGCAAAGATTCAGGAAGCAACGGCACGCTGGCTAACTGGCAGGACCTGCAAAACTTTATTCTTACAAACAAGAGGACAAGATAGCAGGGTCGTGATTGGTGAGACACTCATGTAGGTCTGCCTCGTAAGATAATAGCTCTAAATGAATATTGTAAGACTAATTGCCTTTTAATAAATGTTGAAGAAACCAAGGCTATGATTAAACCTAAAGCTTCCAAAAAACCAAATTGGTACGTTCAAAACACTGCCTTGGAGCAAGTGAGCACTTATAAATATTTGTGGTTACATTATACAGATAATCTCCATTGGGATGGTCATCTAGCCCTGTTAAAATCCAAACTTCTGTCATCAACCATCGCCGTGAAATGATTTGACTTGAAGTGTGGTGGTATTTCACACAAGCCCTTGATGAACGTGGGTTTTTAGGTCTCGCCTGGCGTTGCAGCGCGCATGCGTTGCTCGCTCTGCGAGGGCTTCTTGGAATCGATACGGTTTCAGAAGGTGACTTTAAGCCACGCCTTTCTTTTCAATTGGCTTGCGTCATCGTTTGTTAAACGCTGGCGCGTGATTGGCAATTGTGCTTTTTGGTTACCGCCTTGTCCGATTTTAGGACGGCCCATTTGGACAGGCCGACGCCATCTTTGTTTCTGTGACGTAGGAGGGTGTGCTCCTAGTTTACTGGCTTCTAGCATCGCTAAGTAGTGATCGGCACCAAAGGTAGGCTTTTGTGCAGTGTGCGTTGAGTGTGCTTTTAAGCGTACAATTTTAGCCAATCGCAAGGGATTTCAGACCGCCCCAGCACGCCTGAAGCGTTCTGGCTCGGTGTCTTCAAAAGGGCCCTATTTTCATTTGATGTCTCGCTCCCAAGTGTTCTGAAAATTAATTGCATTTAATTCTTTCGTTCAGCTCAGTTCATCTTTGAAAACTGTCATGTGCTGCATAGTTTGTCCGTTTCCTTTGGGGTCCCTGCATTTTATTTGGTAGATCCGTCTAGATTTGCCCTGCTCTGCATTCCTGACAGCTGCGTGGAAACATATGCCTCAGTCACACAAATGTGCACTCTGACTGAATTGGACGCAGCTGGAATGTTCAGGTTCATTTTGAAATCTGGAACTTTGGTATAGTGCTTACAAGAACCTACGTCTTCGGGGGCCGCTACTCACTTCTCACTGCCTCCCTACACCCCAACCCCTTCCCCTTTTCAATTAGACCCACGAACAGGAGCACAACGTTGCGCGTCGAGCGGCTACTCAGGGACGACCTCTCACAGTCTTCGACACTGTTAATATGAAATGTGTGGAGATGGCTGTGAGCGGCCAGTGTTTGTTGATATCTGAGACTGGGAGGGAAAAGCTGCAGCGCTGGAGGCGTCTTTACAAACACGGTTTTATTTTCGCCATGCTATTTAGGAACGTGATCCGATGTAGTGAACCGGTGTTTTAACCATCCAAGCTCCTATCTCTTCGTCTGTCCATGCCCACTGGTAGGACCTGCATTTGACAAACCACTTAATCCCCCTGGGCTTTAAACAACAAGCATTTGCAATGCAATAGGTCTCGCATTTACGCCAGTTTAAGTTATTGGCATTGTAAATAACAATGCCTTTTATTTATGTTTTAAAAACGGAAGCAAAAATAAAAGGCATTGTCATTTGCAATGTCAATAGCTCAAACTCACGTAAAGGCGAGACCTATTGCATTGCAAATGCTTGTTTTGAATTGTTGTCAATCCATTTAAGAGTGCTGAGATCTAGTTGGCTGCCCACACTTCAACCATGAAGTGTTGGCAGCCATCTTGGGGCTCGCTTCAGCTGAGTCCCAGACAAAAACATTTTAAAAAAAGAAAAAGAGGAGGGTAGGAATATCCTGAACCAGTAGCCACGGTCCTGCGGTCCCAAAGGGATCCCACCAGGGCAAAAAAGCACTTTTTTTTAACAGTGTTGCTGCAAAATTGTGATGCAGCCATGAATCTGTGGCAAAAATTAAAACATGCTTGTTTACATTATAGCCCCTGGATGGGCCAGGTCCCGGTGGCATGCAGCCATTAAAAATGAAAAGGAAGGGGGTGCACTTGGTTGCCCTCCTAGGGCTCTTTGAGCCCCGGAGACTACCACCTCCCAGGGCCTTTGTTTTTAATAATTGACGGAGGCCGGCCTGTGCACAGACAAGAAGGGGGGGCCCTCTTCCTGGAGCCATTACTGGCCCTTGGGACTGCTACCCCCAAGGTAGGCTCCTGCTGTGTCCCGGGGTGCCCACCCCCGGGACATAGCTGTTTGCTCAGACTTGGCGGGAGCTGTGACATCCCCCACCAAGTCAGAGAAAACACTAACTCCGCTCCCAGCAAGCTGGAGCTGTGAAACCGCTCCCGCTTGCTGAGAACTGAGTTTTTCGTCCATTTGCCTGCCCGCTGTCAAACGGAAACAGACAAAATGATTGCTCTCACACAGGGAGCTGCAAGTTTAGCAGCTCCCTGTGTGTGAGAGTGATGCCGGCTCCCGCTGGAGGCAGGGAGCCGGCAGGGACCACAGGGGCACTGAGGCTTCATCCATGGTCCCAAATAGTGCTGACTGGGTGCTCTAGGTGGGCTCCAGGGCACCCAGCATTTCAAGGCCAGGGAATGAGGTCTCCGGGGCTGAAATCAGCCTGGGGGGCCTCACAGTCACCTCCCCCACTTTATTGTGGCCAGGCCCTGGGGGATGAGATCTAATGTGGGTGTGATTGCAAAAGCTGGCAGCTGCATTGATGGATGAAATTGCAGGCATGTGGCGGTGCTGGGAGTACATTAGCAAGAACATCCACAAAGCACGCACAATAAACTATGCTTAAGAGTAAACGTTGGGACAAACAACACCTATGATTCATTCATTGGTGCTCTCTGGATGAAGCTTTCAGGGTTAGAACAGGCCCTTTTTTATTTGCGGGTTCCCTCAATCCAGAAGTAAAGTGAGCAAGTTCTATAGTCTGATAGCCAGAACTTAGTCGCAGCAAGTGGTGTAGCTATCAATAGTGTAGCAGGTGCAGTGGCATCAAGGTCTGGGGACAACACACAACCCTACATATTGCTGTATTTTACTTACTACTCAAGCACCCTTTCTATGCCACTGGACGCAGAATCTGTAGACTCCTCATGTGCGGTATTTGCGAATTCGTCGAGACACCCAGCGCACCCCCTCCTGTATAACGTTGTGATTGATTCGCGTATATACTGAAAAATAAAAATACATTCAGATACTCACTCAGACACTAATGCACTCACTCAGAGACCCATTCACACTCTTTCACACAGCTACTCACAGACCCCCTCAGAGGCTCATGCACCCACTCAGAGACTCAGTCAGACACTCATACACTCACTCATAGACTGACTCACACTCATGGAGGCATTCACAAACCCACTCAGACACTCTCTCACCCACTCACAGACCCACTCAGACACTCACTCATGCACCCACTCAGACATCTACTCAGACACTTAGGTACCCACTCAGACACTCACGCACCAACTCACAGACCCACTCAGACACTAACGCACCCATTCATGGACCCATGCAGCTACTCACAAACCCATTCACAGACCCATACAGTCACTCACCGCTGATCCCTAACTGCCCTTGCAAGGTCGGAGTGCATTGCTGGGGCTCCTGCATCAATGTCTTTAAACTCCATCACATAAATGGAAAGACACTCAGTCCAAGATTGTGGTGCCAGTCAGATGTTTATTTAGTCGAGAAGGAAAGCACCCTACGTGTTTCATCCATAAAGCATTCTCAGCTTAAGTAAACATGAAGTGGAACAAAGACACAAACAACAGTAAGTGCAAATGCCAGATTCCCTTGTCAAACAGGAAGCCATCTTGAACTGCCTCAATACACAAAGATGGGATGCATAATACCACCAAATTTCAATATACCTACCTCGATTCTCCATCCACAGATCACAAACCAGTATCTCACTACTCCCTCTGTAATCTCTCAAGAGTACAGTGAGCCCACAACCATGCAAAAAAAATGTTTTTCGTACTTTGACCCAAGTGTGGGTCTCTCTAGAACCCCCCAATCAGGGCAATGGTTCAGGGTATCTCTCTCCTACTCCATTAAATTTTGTTTTACTTTAATATTCAGGACACAGAGACCGAGGCCCGAGTCCTAAAATGGTGACTGCAACATTTCTATTCATGTTGTAGCCAGCCTATCACAACACTCAGTTTTGAATGCTTCGTTTGTAGTTTTTTCCCTCAGTAGTACCTCAGTACTCTCCCAGTAGTACAGCATCGCTAGATACGTATACATTTTGAAGCTTCATTTTTCTCCAAATTTTCCCCAAAAAGTCTCATCCACCTCAGCTTCTTCCTGGAAAGTTTTGGGGTGATCCGTTAAGCAGGGGCTGAGAAAAAGGAGGGGGTGCTAAAACGCTTTTCCCCATTTATATTTCCATAAGAAACTTGAACAGTGATACCACAAAAACTACTGAATGGAACTGCACAAACGTTGGCAGAAAGCTAGATCTTGGTCCAGAAAGCGTGTTTGGTGCAAATAGTTTTGGAGAATTTAAGGTTTGAATTGTATGTATATATTACTCTGTGGAGGATCCGTGGATCCAACAGATCAAGTAATTTGATCTGCTTGACTGCCACCACTTCAACAAAGATGTAGTAGCAGTCATTTTAGGACTCAGTGCCATATCCTGTGAAAAAATAAAAAAACATATAAGGGAGAAGGGTAGGGATACCCTGCTCTCCTAGGCCTAGTGAAGGCCAAAAACATATTTCTTTTTTCATGAGGCCCGCGGATTGACCTAAAGGCTGAAACCTACGCATCCTTCCCCTCAATATAAACACAGCCCAAGGAATGGGGATCTATAGGGCCTCCTAAAGGCTCAAGCGGGTGGGCCACATGCTCCGTTCCCCCAAAATAATTTGCTTCACTGACACCCAAGCCCTGGCCCCCCCAGGGGGCTTTTTTTTTTAAAGGGCAGCATTTTTTTATAGGGTCTTAAGTAACTATAACTCAAGCCCTCACCATGCACTGCTAATTTCCTCACATATTACATTACTCGTGTCATGTTCTATGACATCATTGATAACATCACCGCAACATCTGAAATGAACATTGATGCTGAACCTACCGTGACCCACCATGTCCTTGTGGTCCCCAAGGGCATTCCCCCCAGGCAATAAAATAATTATAAAAATACTTTAAATGCAGGATTTGCAAATCCTGTGATGGATTTGTGAGTCCTGGAGACTTCCTTGTTCCTGTGATCCTTGCTGACCCTAACAATTTGTGAATCCAGCATTTGATTTGCAAATACTGTAAAGGGTGAAACAAAAGTGCATTTCTGCTGTGCTTGGCTAATGTCACATATGGGGAGTTGGCTGCACTCTGCGGGGTGGGAGCAGAGCACAGTATGGGTTGCTGTCTGCAGAGGATAGGGCACAGAGCCCCAAACCCGGGTGCTGCCCCCCAACCCTGCTGCAAACACCTAAAGGCTGTGCGCGGCAGTGTTGGCCACCAGAGGAATGTTGTTTGCAGACCCTGGTCGGTGTCCAGGTCCTGCGACCAACCCACCTATTCATGGCCAAAGGGCATGTGCTGCAGGTGTTGGCCGTGCACAGAGAGTTGAGCGCCGACATGGACGCAGGCCAGGCCCTACATCCTGCCCCACTTAGCACAGCTAAATGCTGTTTGTGGAGGGTAGGATGTAGGTGCACCCAACATGGCTGCACACAGCCAGGACCTGTGGCTAATTTTGCTATGAACAAAATAGGAATCACGAATACGGTGGAAAAAAGCGAAAAAGGATTCAGTGCATAGCTGTAGTGTTTGTAGACCTCCCATATGTTGGGGTTGGCCGAACGTAATAGGTTGGGAGAAAGGCATAGCCACAGTCCCAACCCTATACCTAACCCCTGGCTGAGCATAGAGCACATCACCTAGCCAGGATCTTGCCCAGTGACCAGTTCACCAGCAAGCATGGCCATACGCCATGCCCTGCTGGTGTTGGCCACCCACAGAGGGTTGAGTGAGATCATTGGCGTTGCAGTTAGTGTAAATTTATGGTTTGCAGGTGGAACTCACATTACTATTGCCCAAATTCCCTGATAGATCCAATTGCGAAGGTTCTTGGACGAGTCATTATGGAAAATATTCTGGCCTGGGTGTCAGATAACATTTTGGTGGAGGCACAGTTTGTTTTGGGAACAAAGGAACAATGCCTAAATCTAAATATGTTGATTAAAAAATATACTGTGGCTATTGACTGTTCTTTATGCCTTGAAATTATGGACCTCAGATCAAATGTATCAATTGTACTAAGCTTTGACCTATTCTTGCTAATATGGATATGAGCAAGTATTTTTTAGATTATTCTAAGCTGCCTCCACATAGATTTCACCACCAAAGTACGATTTGGTCCAAATCTGGAATATTCAAGTAACATTGCCTTGACAAGAGGTGTACATCAAGGCAGCATTTAAGCCCTTCTTTTTATTTTATATATCAAGGGTTTGAAGGGTTCTTTAAAGTGATTAGGGCAAGATATTCCTAAGGTTAGGAATCAGTTCATTCCGGTGCTTCTATATGACAGTGATGCAACCATGATGGCTAGAACAGCAAATGGCTAATTAAACTGCTCAAAAGATATGCTACCTTTACGAAAGGTTCTAATACCTTTAATATGGCTATGGGACCAAGGAAAACAAGCTATATTATTCAACATTAGAGATCACATAATTGTGCCTTTTCTTATCTAGGTGTCACTTCTAATAATGCTGGAATTTAGGTTCACCTACTGTAAACCAGAAGGTTTCTATTTATGCAGAACCAAGGTTCAGATTTTTACTTCACAAAGTAACTAGGTAATAAACTATATGATTAATATTTATAAAAGTGCATTTCTATTGTTTGCTATAGATTAGGCATTTGGGAACACAATGGTGTTTCTGCTTTACATTTGGAGAAAAATAGGTGCTGTAGGAAATTCTTGGGTATGCCTCGAAATACCCCAAGCTTTTCCCTTCATGAAGAATTAGGACTAACATATTTGGCAGACTGGATTAAAATTGCTCCACTTTTGTTATGGATATCAGTTTAAACCTATTCAGCTACTGAGCCTAATAGAAAAATGATCAATGAATGTACTAAGTTAGATGCCTTCCTGAAAATCCAATGGTTCAAATATATAAAGAGACCCTTTCTGCCAATTTGGGAAAGCCTGACATCTTCAAACAACCTTGGCATCCCTAAAAAAGGACAGGTCTTAGGCAAGGGTGACTCCTCCGTTATGGTGGAGGAGCGTCGCTGCACTGCTGAGAGGCAACAGAGGCAAACATGAAAAATAAAATGATAATAAAACCATTTTATTATCATTTTATTTTTCTTACCTAGTCATTGCCAGCCGAGTGCTAGGGTGGCAGCGGGGCCATCCTGATGGAGCATCACGACAGCAGTGGGGAGGAGAAGTGGTGGGCATTGTACATGCGCATGTCGGTTTTGCCAGCCCTCTTAGGATGGCCAAACCAACACGAACACTTATATTTCTCCAACCCAGCTGTATTGCACAGCTGGGTGAAGCCTGTGCCTGAGTGAGCTTTATATTAGCCCACTCAGGCCAATCACGGGGCTGCTCTCATGCTGGTAAATAGTATTACCCGCATGAGAGCAGCTTCTGGATTGGCCCCTGAGAGCCTGTGCAGTGTGCACCAGCGTCGGGAGACGGGCACCGAGGCTGCGGCCGCAGCAGCAGGTAAGTGCTTTAATTTATTATTTCCCCCTCCCCTCTGCATTCGAGTTACCCCATCACTTTTAAGTTAGAGCAGCTTGTCATGGGGTACGAGATCATTGTTTCAGTTTAGAGACACAGTCAGAGACTAAAAAGAGTTAAAGAACCCTTAAATAAGATCCCATTTATTACTAAAAACTAAGATATGCATGGAACCATACCTGCATCATCTCAAACATTGTTGTGAATAACATGTACTTGCACTAAATAAACAGTGCAAAAAATGTGTTTCTGTACTGATTGTTGTAAGCAAACATCATAATACTTGTACTGCACTAGCTTTTAGGCTCGTCCTAGAAACAGCCTTACGTAACTATAAAAAATCATAATTAAAAAATCAGCACATACAGGGGCTCTTCATCTGTTGGTCTGTTTACCTGTCATTTATATTTCACTTCAACCCACCACCGAAAGCAGCATGAGGCAGCAGATCCACCCACTTCAGCCATTGGTTCTCTTGCACTGGGTGTGATGGCATTTTACCTGATCACATGTGCATGTATGCCTAAATAGAAGAGCAATTCAGTGCCAGGGCTGGTAGGCCAAATCGTTTCATTGGCAATCTTTGCTTTCCATTCTTAATCCTTTTTTTTAGTCATTTGTTTAAACTATGGGGCATATTAGCAAGACCCACGTTAAAATTATCGCCGTTTTAGCGGCAGGAAACTGCCGCTAAAACGGCGATAATGAGCTTGCTAATATGCGTTATAGAATTCAATAGAAGCCCAGGTTAGATGTGCAGGACATCTAACCTGGGCTTCTATTGGAATTCCATAACGCATATTAGCAAGCCCATTATCGCCGTTTTAGCGGCAGTTTCCTGCCGCTAAAACGGCGCTAATTTTAACGTGGGTCTTGCTAATATGCCCCTATGTTTTTAGTTTACAGTAATGCAAAGCAAAATGCACCTTTTATCTGTGTCAATAAGAAAACTTATTTTCCTGGGATGCGATTAAACTAAAAAAGAGCTTTATATCAATTTCAAATACACCAACTTAATAACCACACCAGCTTCCCAAGGACAGACCTATTGGCTTTGCCAATGTGGCCTCAGTGGCAGTCACATGCTGCCCATACTCTAGGGTTATAGAACAGAAAAGCTAACTTAAGAGTTCCTTAAAGTGAACAGAAATCAAACTTGAGTCATTAAAAATTATTAAAACCATGTCATCATAGGGGTCACCAGGGGTCACAACTGTGATCCCTGGCTTTCTATTTGCAGCTTTTGGCACCCCACCTTGCAACGTCTGTGGTAGAGATCACACCACTAGTTAAAAATAAAGAAACATGGCTCTCTAAAAGCCGCAATACTTACTTTCTGCAGATATAATCACTGGGCCTGATTCACAAATTAGAGTAAGTTTACACTTTTTACATAAGTTTACTGCTGTAGATATTCACAAACTCTGAGTGTAAATTGACTACAAAGTTGCAAACTACATGTCTCCAACTCCAGAGGAAAGCAATTAGCTTGCTCTGGTGTGAGTGGGTGACATCCCTCCCTAAATCCTTCCCTGACCCTCCCTAAATCCCTCTTAACTCCTCTCTAACCCCAACTGCTTTAATAGTAAGTCTGCCCCTTTTCACAAACCTCCCCTGTGCCACTCCCATATTTACCACTAAAATCTATACTTACATGTATGGAGACTAAGCAGTCAGGGCAGAGAACTCCGCACACATAAGTACAGGCAAAAATGTCATTTTGTAGAAGGTTCTGTAGTTCGTTCATTAGTGCTACAAAACATACTACAAAGTGCAGTTTGAGAATCAGGACCCATGAGTTTTATGTGTAAGTTTGTTTTCCCTCGAACTTTGCAGCTGTTGTGCGGCGAATGCTCCACTCTGGCGCCATGTTGCCCCAGTTCTTACTGGGAAAATTTGATAATTTGATAATTTTCGTTAACTTGCTACTTCTTTTTCAGAAACTGGACGAAGGGCCTGCAGATAGTGGAAGTCGGCCCCTCTCATTAGTAGGATGTCTGTCACTCTGTCGGAAAGCTTCTAGTTACAAGAAAAAGGGCATCTGCTCCTTTGGCTATCTCATACTTTTAAGTCAGACAGGAAGGCAGAGAGACTGACATGAAGACTTTATTTCGGCAAGTATTGCCTGTTTTTTTTAATTGTGCTTGGGGCATGAAATGTGGTGCTTTATTGCATGCTGCACTGTAATAGAAATATATTGTGCACTGTCATCGTGTGATTGGAGTATTTCTCTATGCTACTTTTAAAACTGTGTGCCACCCTAATTTTCTAATATATTTAAATATTGCTAAAGTGAGGATCAGCATCAGCACCTGCAAGTGGGACTCGCTTGAGAAATAATGAGGTATATACTTGGAAATGTAATTGTGTAACTATTTTAAGTGGGCAGCATGACTTGTCACAGTGGATTTGTTTCAAACTAGGTTTTGTGCCCAAATGATGTCACAATAATATAATAGTCTAGTGATTGACCAAAATATCAAAGATAAACTGTGCGGTAAAAATGTAACAGTAAGAATATTAAGGACAAGAATATTGTCAAGTTAAGGTTCTATGGGTAAGCAACGTTTTATTATGCCTAACTCCACATATATGTACCTTGACTACCTATATATATATATTCACTGAAAAAACCAAAGGTTTAAGCAACTTTATAGTTAGGCTGACATTTCACTGGTACAAAACCAGAGAAATTCATCTGTTATAGTTACCTGAGTTAAATATTATCTCGCGCCCCTGAAGTGCACTGCTTATGACCGCACATTTTACATCACTCAAGACATGGTCAGTGGCATCACTGATGACATCACTGATGACATCATCCACAGAATCTCTGATGCACCCACTCACACCCCCATAAAACCTTTCATACACCCACTTCAACTTTCACACTACCATTCTCGAAACCATTGACACACCCATACCAGTACTTATATACCCACTCACTGATACATAGGTCTACACACACATCCACTCACTCACCCATACAGCCACTCATAAAAGCCACTCACTCACTAATACAGCCACAGATGTATCCACTCATACAGCCATACCGCAACTCACACACAGTCAGTCACTCATAGAGCTACTCACACATGTACTAAGTCACCTATAGAGTCAATCACACAGCCATTTACTCAATTATACATTTATACACACACACTCATTTAATCATACAGATACTAACACATTCTCACTTACCTATACAATCACTGACACAAGCACACACTCACCCATACGGCCACTCTCACAATCACTCAGTCACACACAGTCACTCATACTCCAACACTCACCTATACTGCCTTTCACATATGCAGTTACTCACCCATATACAACTGACACATCCATTCGCTCACTGACTGAGAGAAAGTGCCCTCTTTCTGCATGGTAGCCCCCACTTTTTGCTGAACTGCTGATGTGCTTTGACTGAGTGTGCCCTGGGCTCCTGCCAATCAGGTACCCAGGGCCTATGTTCTTTCCCTAAAACTACATTGAAAACAAAATCCAATTGGCATCTCTGGACACAGGTCAGCCCCTGGTAAATGGTACCACAGGTACCCAGGGCACTGTGACCAGGGAAGGTCTCTAAGGGCTGCAACACTTATTGTGCCACCCTTAGAGGTCCTGTACCTTTACACTTACACACTGCCTTTGCAGGCTACGTGTCTTGGTGCAGAACAAAGTGAAGAGTTGACATGGCACACATCCCTGTGTGGCATGCCTACAACCCACTGTCCTGGCATAGATCAGTCACCCCTCTAGCTAGGTGGCCTATACCAGTGGTGAGGGTACAGGTGAATGAGCCCTGTACCCCTACAGTGTCTAAGTTCATTCTTAGACATTGTAAGTGCAGTGCTGCCATTAAGAGTATATGGTGCTGGGAGTTTGTCATTACGAACTCCACAGCACCATAATGGCTACACTGAAACCAGTGAAGTTTGGTATCAAACTTCTCAGCACATTAAACCCACACTGATGCCAGTGTGGGATTTAATTAAAAATGCACACAGAGGGCATCTTAGAGATGCCCCGTTAAAAATGACCTACCACTAGTGTCCAGGCTGAGTGGCTGCTTTCAGCTGCCACCACCAGACATGTTTCTGGACCCCTGGGTCGAGAGTCTGCTGTTCTCGGGGGCCTGAAACAATGCACATCCTGGGACGAGGTGCCAAGCCTCCTCCCCAGGATGGGCAGGGTCCACGAAGGGGAAGCTTCAAAGGCTTGCCGCCTTTGTGAGCTTACCCAGGCCACTTGCTGCTTTCAGCAACTGGTCCCCACTGGTTCTGACCCCCACTTTGGGCGGGAGAACCGGCGGAAAAAACAAGTGAGGAAGAGAGGTGTGCCCACCTCTGCCAACTCCACCCCTCAAGTGGGGGAGGCGAGGTGAAGCACAACTCTCAGTCCCCACCATCTTGCAGATGGGGGACCCATCCAACCAGGGAAAGGCTTAGGCCCCCCTCCCACTGGAGGGTGGCATAATATGGGGTGTACCCACCCCAGGGAAGGGACCCATTGGTCCCAACCTTTTATCCACCTGTAACGCCCCTAAATCTAGTATTTAGGGGCACCCCTGAACCTTGCTTCCTCAGACAAGAAACTACAAGAAGAAAAGAAGAAGAAGGACTGAACAGCCGTGCCGAAGCTAACAAGAGGAGGACGCCCACTGACTTGGCCCCAGCCCTACCGGCCTGTCCCCACCTCGAACCTGCTCCAGCGAAATCCCGGTGTGTCCTGCAGCCAGCAACCTCGAGAAACCCAGAGGACCTGCCTGCCTTCAATCCAGAAGACTGTCTCCCAAGAACACCGGATTTGTTCAACAACAGACTCCAGCTCCGCAAGGATGCGCGAGTCTGCACCACTCTGCAACTGACGCCCATGGCCCCAGTGGCCCAACACCAAGAGGAGGTCCCCCTGGTGAACCTGACCCGAGACCCGGTGATACCTGACCTGCCTCAAGCCTCCAGCTGACACCTGCAGCCTCAAACCTGAAGGTCCCCCCAACCGCGACCAGGAGCTGGTAAGAAGATCCGACCCTAAAAGGCACCCCTGCACCCGATGCCCCACGGCCTTCGGTAGCCCAACCGACGGTGCCTAACCAACCCCCAGCATCCCAACTCACCTCTCCAAGTGGTGGTCGCACCCAGAAGACCTTCGTCCCCGAGCCTGCAGTGCTTTTGCAAACCGGAGACTCCCCATTGAAAGCTACAGGGCTTCCGACGGCAAAACAGCACTCTGCACCCGGCCGCCCCAGCACCGCTGAGGGTGCATCTTTTGTGCTGGCCTAAACCCCCATTTGCCCTGAGCTTAAGTCCAGGAGCTTTGCTCCCACAACCCAGTGGCCTGCTCGTCAGCAGCTACCAACCGGAGGCCCCTTATCCCCCATTGAATAACATTGGGCCTCAGCACTCTGCACCCGGCCGCCCTAGTGCCGCTGAGGGTGTAAAAAGAGTGCATCCTTGACCCTGCGGGACCCCTGAGTCTAACCCCAGAATACCAACTCCCACAACAAAGTACTTACCTTTGAACCGATAACACTATTTTCCTCCATAGGATAACATTGACTGTTTTTCTATGAAAACTTTCTAAGTGTGGAGTTGGAAAGTCTATGAAACCCTTTTACAACTGTATTAAATAACAAAAACGCTTTTACTTACCTGTTTACAGGAAATGTCCCAGTGTAGTATCCAGGTATACTACACTGTGTAAGAAAAGTAATCTGAAAGTAATGTACTGGTCATTTTACTAAAAAGCCCATTCAAAGTATATGTACTGTATTTCCAAAGCATTGCATTTCTAGGTAACAGTGCTGTAAATCAAAACAAAGTGCATATACAATTACAATCCAAGCTGTGTTACAACTGTCTAATTACTGCAAAATATTTATCACTCACCTGTGCCAGGCTTGCTTAGTACTAGGAAATAAAATAACTAAAAGAATATTTTTATACAAAAACAATTGGTCTGAAGTTTAGTCTTTGAGTGTGTGAATTCATTTGCTGACTGAGTGTGTACAACAAATGCTTAACACTGTCCTCTGATACAGCCTTACTGCTCGACCACACTACCACAAATAGAATGTACAGTGCTATCTACTTTTACCTCTGCCTACCTTTTGGGTTCCACTGGACTCTGTGCACACTATGCCTCACTTTGGTATAGTATATACAGAGCCAGCTTCCTACACTGACACAGCCATTCACACACTTACTCACCCATGCAGCCCCACACACACACACTCACTAGCCCATACATTGACTGACTCACCCACTCGCTCATCACTCACCCACACAGACACTAAGATACCCATAGAGGTACTCAGACAACCAATCACTCACCTATACAGAAACTCACATGCCATGCGGCCACTTAGACACAAACTGACAGATACAGACATTCACACAACAAGTCACTCACCCATACATTCACTGAGACACTTAATCACTTAATTATTCACTTATACAGTTACTCACGCACCCACTGAATCATCCAATCAGGCACTCATATACCAACTGATTCACCAATGCACCTTGGTATGTATATTTAGCACTCTTAAACTTTTTAGAAACAGTCACTGTCGGATGATGTAATGAGTGATGTCATTTGAGATGTCATCAGTGATGTCATCAGTGATGTCACTGACCATGTAATATGTGAGGTCATAAGCAGTGCATTATGGGGGTGCTAGATATAGTTAACTCAGGTAGCTGTAATGGATGAATTTCTCTGTTTTTTTACAAATGAAATGTCAGCTAACTATAATGTTCCTAAAACCTTTGGTTTTTTCAGTGAATTTCTAAGCTTTTTTTAAAAGCTAATTCTTAACTATAACGTCCCTGTAACCTTTGTTTTTTTTAGTGAATTTCTAAGGTTTTTTAACTAGCAGTCGCGTTTGCTGAGTGGTGGAGAAAGGGGGCTGGGCCTCTGACCAGCTCTCAGGAATTCCACTGTATAGGACTTACAGGAGGTACCAGGTGGGCTTCTTGGCCCCCAAGATCCCTCTGGAACCAAGGGGACTTTATCCCCCAACTAGTAGTGCGCCGGGAGGCACATTTGCAGAGTGGTGGAGAAAGGGGGCGTGGCCTCTGCCACCTTCTTAGCAATTCTGCTGGGTGGGACCTACTGGAGGTAACAGCAGGGGTAGTTGGCCCCCAAGGACGTCCTTGGGAGCCAACTACCCCTCATATTATTTTCAGTAAGTCCCATACAGGAGGATTACTGATTTCTGATAGCAGGTCACTCCCCCTTTGACCACTACTCTGCAAACGTGCCTCCCAGCGCGCTCTTAGTTGGGATATGAAGTCCCCTTCACTGTTGAGGGTCCTTAGGGGCCAACTAGCCCACCTGTTATCTCCAGTAAGCCCCACATAGTGGGATTGCTGAGAGGTGGTCACAGGCCATGCCCCTTTCTCCACCACTCTGCAAACGTGCCTCCTGGCCCACTACTGGTTGGGGGATGAAGTCCCTTTGCCTCTTGAGGGTCCCTGGGGGCCAACTAGCCCTCCTGTTTCCTCCAGTAAGACCCACACAGCTGAATTGCTGAGAGGTGGTCAGAGGCCACGTCCCCTTTCTCCATCACTCTGCGAATGCGCCTCCTGTCCACTTTAGTCCAGAGGCCCTCAGGACGCAAGGGCACCTCATTGCCCCACCAGCAGTGCACCAAGAGGCATGTTTGCAGAGTGTTGCTAAAAGGGGCGTGGCCTCTGACCACCTCTCTGCTGTACGGAAATTGTCAATGTGCAGTTCCTATATGTGAAGGAGTGTTCTGGTCTGTTATGGATTGCCCTCACACACCCCGGAGGATGTCAGGCTTCATCACAGGGCCTGCTCCTCATCGGGCCGGCACTGCAATGCCCGACGGGCACCCGCGAAGGGGCTCTTTAGCGGAGATCTTTTTTTGATGAAGCCGTTGGGTGTGTGAGGGTATGTGGACAGGGTAGTGTAGTGAGTGTGCAGTGTAGTTTAAAATAAGTCTAGTACTGCCCTTAGCAATAATTTTTATTCTGGGGGTGCAGTAACCTAGCTAAAAACTGTGAGCCCTGCCTGGAGGTAATGGTCCTGCAGGGTCTATCTGGTGCAAGTGGTCAACATGTTTCTTGCCTAAGAAAGCCCCTAGCGGTTCTTGTGGCAATTCTTCTGGACCGTTGTGAAAAAGAGAAGGTGATCTCGACTCTTACACTACCGCAATGCTGGTTCTGAACGTCACGGTGTAACCAGCGTTGCTGTTTTTCACTAGGTCATTTGGCCTGGAGTTCTGTGACCTGAAACGAGAGTGATAAGAATTCAAGGTATTAAAACAATGAAGCATGGTCGTTATGTTGTATAAGCCCATATGGGTCTCACCAATTTCCTAGTGAAAGAGAAAGGATTATTCACTCGTGAAGTACATAAGTATGTTATCATTAGTGCTTGTGGAGGAGCGGTCGGAACGACTGCATGCAGTGGCTAACAACCAATTTAATCTGATAGACCGAATCAGTATAGTCCATCATTAAATGGTCTGAGCCCATATGAGGCAAGGGAGTACTCAGTATTAAAATTCACATTGTTGAGAAACAAGGGGTGAAAACACCCGTTTCAAAGGCTTCAAGTTCAATTGGGAGAAAAAGGTATTCTCAGTTGGTAACAATGTCAATATCAAAATCATGGTATTGAGAACCTGTGGGTAGGAGTACCCGTTTCAAGAGGATTGAAATTTAAATGGGAGCAAGAGGTATTCTCAATTGGTAACAATGTCAATCGTGATAAAAGACAAACACAGACAACACAACACATATGGTGGGTAACATATAGAGTGATTACCATATATGTGTGGACTACCCAGGTGCAAAAACGTGGGGTTGCCACCTCACCCGTAGTTTGTGCCATTTGCCAGTTCACACATATAGCTTGGGCCAAAACATCACGTCTTATCGCAGCCAACAGGGGTGTACACTTCCACTCAATAAAGTTGTGGGCTTCTGAAGTAAATGCAATTTCAGCCCAGTCCATATTAGACTTATTGTAGACACACTCACCCCTGTACTCTGAGGTCAGAGATGACGGGGGGTGTCAACAGAGCACTGCGTTGCTCGTATCCTGTAAGAAAGGGAGAAGACGGAGACGCCGAGCGTCTTGGTTTAGGCACACATATTAGTTATCTTACCGGCAGGGTAGCGTGTAGCCGTACGACAATCCCTATGGCTGGTGATTGGCAATACTCACGTAGGGTGGCGTGGCAACTACCTATCGTCCTACCCTCGCTCCGGTCCCCGTGCCTGTGCCTCAGAAACCTGCGTATTCATAATGGCACGTTTCAGCGTCCTCGCTTAACAACGCTAGAACGCTAAACACGTCTGCCATCTTGGTGGTCAACTTTATTAAACCACACAGTGTACCAACAATCATGCACGTTTATTGGAATCAACTCACCCATGTTGGTCGTGGTTGATATGGTCAAAATGTGTCAAATGGGAGTAAAAAAGGTCATTCTGTGTGGCAACTTAATACGATGGGTTGGTAGGGGGACAAACTGTGTATTAAAATGTCGGCCTGTGTCTCAAAGTTTATTTGTGTATCTCAATATGTGTCATTAACACTGCATAGGAGTGGTCAAATCCCTGAACCACCCGAAAATGTGGTCTCTGGTGACCACAGGTTGGATGTGGGTGTACTGGAGGATAACTGGGTTTGCGGGTGCCTTGCATGGTACTTGGTGTATATTAAGTACATTAAGCATTGTGAATCCCACTAGTTGTCAATGTGGGTGGTTGGGCCAGGTAGTTGTGACTGCTGTGAGTAATGGGCGGAGTGTCACAGGGGGAGCGGTGCCCCGTCATAATGGGTGGAATTCGCACAGTGGCTGTGCTCGCTATACATAGTAACAGAGGTATCACAGGAAAAGGATGCCCCGGTATGGTGGTATGTGAGTGTGATCAAATGCGATTCAGTTCTACCCAAGGGATATCATCGTTGAGACATGAGATATGGGTTGAAAGTCTAAAGATCCATTGTTGTTCCTTTCTGAATAGCGCCTCTTTTCCAATCTGGGGATGTGACTCCAATATAGTCCAGTGTAGGTCATCTGTAGTGTGGTTCAATTCAGTGAAGTGGGTACACATTTTGGTGTTGGTCTTTTTACACCTTATGTTGCTCCTGTGTTCTGTAATTCTAGTTTTAACGGGGCGTGTGGTCATACCTATGTATTTGAGCTGGCAAGGGCAGGCAATCAGATATACACAGTTGCGCTTGTTACAGTTGGTGTGTTTCTTTTGTAGCCACTTGAACGTGTCAGTTAGAGCAATTGTTTTTGTTGCACTTGTAAGTGGGCAAACTATGCACTGTCCGCAGGGGTAGTGGCCTGTCACGGGGGGCAAATTCCACAGCTGATTTTGTGACGGTGGATCTTTTTTAGGTCTGGTACTGATCAATAAATCTTTCAGATTGGCAGTTCTTTTAAAAGCGAACCTAGGAGGATTTGGCACTAAGTCACCATATTGTAGAATCCTCCAGTGTTTCTTTATGATTCGTTTGAGCATATTAGATTCTGGGGTAAAGGTGGTGACACATGTGATTTTCTCTGTTTCAGTTTTGGGCCGAATTTCTAGGAGTGCCTCTCTATTCGCATTCCATGCTCTCTTACGAGCGGTATGGATCTTTCTTACCGGGTACTCCCGTCTAGCCAGATGGGTGGTGAGTTCAGATGACTGTGTCTGAAAGTCATCAAGGTTACTGCAGTTACGCCTGAGCCTCAGGAATCGCCCATAGGGTAGATTTTCCCGCAATGCTTTCGGATGGAAACTACTAAAGAGCAAGGGACTGTGGCTGTCAGTGGGTTTTTTGTATGTTTTAGATTCCAATATATTCGCTTTTCGGCTTATCACAAGCTCCAGGAAGGGTAGCTCCTGTTCAGATATACTAGCCGTGAACCTTAGGTACGGGTTAAGGCTATTGACTCATGTAACAAAGAGAGAGATGATATTTCATCCTACTTTCCAGAATACCAAGACGTCGTCAATGTAACGACGCCATAGGATGATATTGTCTTTATAGGGGTTAGTGTCAGAGAGGACGTGTTTTGCTTCAAAGTCTGACATGCATACACATGCCAGACTTGGGGCAAATGTGCTGCAAAATGATGTACCTTGCTTTTGGTGGTAAATATGGTCCTCAAACTGGAAATAGTTTTCTGTGAGCGCTACAGGGGCACACTCCATAATGAAACTTATGGGTGTGGGGGCTGACCAATTGGTGGTTCGCAGTGTTTCCTCCACAACCTCCAGTGTTTCTAGTTGTGGAATGTTGGTGTAGAGGGCCTCTACATCTAGGGTGATTATTGCATCTAGAAGGGGGCCCTCCATGTTATGTTTTTCAATAAGTTTCAAGACATCCCTTGTGGCTTGAAGGAATGTTGGTGTTTCTTTTACCAGTGGTCTAAAGTAGTGGTCACAAAATTTGGAGAGTGGTTCCAAAATTGACACGATGCCCAATACTATGGGCCTCCCTGGTGGTGGTCGGGTACCCTTATGAATTTTCGGTAAGGTGTAAAAATAGGGTACTCTTGGGTTGTCATTAATGAGGAACTCAGACTCATTTTTGGTAATCCACCCCTGGTGTAATGCCGCCGTCACAATGGACCTAATTTTGATGGTCAACTGTGTTGCAGGGTCTTCCGTCAAGGGAGTGTAGTATCTTCTGTCCTCTAGTTGGTGGAGGCATTCCGTTCTGTAGTCTGTTGTAGACATGATGACAATGGCTCCCCCTTTGTCGGCCTCCTTTATAGTGATAGAGGTATCATTGGCCAGATTTTTAATGGCCTCATTTTCCTGCCGTGAGGTGTTGTGGAAGATTTTGTTGGTACGGGTAGTCACAATGTCTTTTAAGACTGCCTTTTCAAATGTAAGGATCTCGGGCGGTACCATGCCTGTCGTTGGAGTGAAAGTGGACGGTTTTCATAACCCTGAGTCCACTGGTGGGGATTTAGGTTGATCAGCGATGAACGCTCTCAAGTGAACTTTCCTGAAAAAGTTATGTAGCTCACAGTTGGTTCTAAAATCATTGGTATTAGGTGTTGGGATGAAACGCAGCCCTTTGTGTAAAACGTTTTCCTCCATACCGCTGAGTTGCCTCGTGGAGAGGTTAACCACTAGTTTCTCTTCCCTGTCTGACTCCTGTGTTCCATGCGCTGTTGTTGGGGCTGGTCCTGCCACTGCACCTGCTTGCGTGGGTTGTAGCCTCCTCTTCTTTTGCCTCTCCCTCTGCCCCAGCCTCTGCCTAAGAAAGGTGGTTGGTGGAAGGGGGCAAATGGTGGTTGCGGGCCTTGTTGATAACCAGGGAACTGCCATAGTAGAGGTCCTTAAAAAAGGTGGAATCCCATATCCAAACATCTGGTTTGTTGGTCCTTGTTGGTATTGTTGATGTTGTCCACCCCAGCTATCCGTTATGGAATTGCTGCTGTAAGATGAATTCCTTCTGCGCAAGGATTGACTTTCCTCTGAAGAATTATCGTCCTGCGTTTGTTGAAAATCCTCTTTGAAGTAAGGATAGATCTTTTCTTTGTTGAATCTGGAGATATCATTTTGCAGTTTGGTAACCTTCTGTTTCATTAAGAAGTCTTTGTTTTCAGCTATCTCGCTGTTAATTTCCGCCAATTTGGTTTAGAAGGCTGTGATGGTGATGCTTGCCTTTAAAGCTCCTTCTGCCACTGTGATTTTAATAATCAGGTTGTCTGCTAAGCGTTTGGCTGTCTTTATGATTAAAACGAGCCAGTCCCTAGTGCACTTCCAGGCAACTAGGGACAATTCCTCTTTGAATTGTTTATCCTCCAAGAAGATTCTTGGCATGTTAGACACAATAAGACCGTTTGGGGCTATATTAGCGCGTAAGTATTTGGTCATTATTGCGCCATGCATTATGATCTTCATGAGCTGTTGTTTCATCGCAGTGAGGGTATTCCAGTCACCGCCTTGACTGGTAGAGGCTGCTGCTCCATCTGGGTCTAGGAGTGAAGGTGTTCTCAAAATTTCCGATACCAGGTCATCACTGAACGAGAGTCCTTGGTTGTTTTCCATGGTGAAGCTGGGTCGGAGTGGATGTCTTAGTTTATAATGTGTAGCTTTTGTATTGAACGGCAAGTTGTCCGTCAAACCCAGGTAAATGAAGAAGGTTCCACGGCTGGGCCGCCGTGCGAGAAAATTCCATAAATAGAAGGAACCAGGAGCTTTTTTTAACCAGGTCCTGCACATATAATCCCAAATATGATATGAAAATTGTCAATGTGCAGTTCCTATATGTGAAGGGGTGTTCAGATCTGTTATGGATTGCCCTCACACACCCCGGAGGATGTCATGCTTCATCATTAGGCCTGCTCCTCGTCGGGCCCCCGCGAAGGGGCTCTTTAGCGGAGATCTTTTTTTGATGAATCCGTTGGGTGTGTGAGGGTATGTGGACAGGGTAGTGTAGTGAGAGTGCAGTGTAGTTTAAAATAGGTCTAGTACTGCCCTTAGCAATAATTTTTATTCTGGGGGTGCACTAACCTAGCTAAAAACTGTGAGCCCTGCCTGGAGGTAATGGTCCTGCAGGGTCTATCTGGTGCAAGTGGTCGACATGTTTCTTGCCTAAGAAAGCCCCTAGCATTTCTTGTGGCAATTCTTCAGGACCGTTGTGAAAAAGAGATGGTGATCTCGACTCTTACACTACCGCAATGCTGGTTCTGAACGTCATGGTGTAACCAGCGTTGCTGTTTTTCACCAGGTCATTTGGCCTGGAGTTCTGTGACCTGAAATGAGAGTGATAAGAATTCAAGGTATTAAAACAATGAAGTGTGGTTGTTATGTTGTATAAGCCCATATGGGTCTCACCAAACTCCTAGTGAAAGAGAAAGGATTATTCACTCGTGAAGTGCATAAGCTTGTTGTCATTAGTGCTTGTGGAGGAGCGGTCGGAACGGCCGCATGCAGTAGCTAACAACTAATTTAATCTGATAGACCGAATCAGTATAGTCCGTCATTAAATGGTCTGGGCCCATTTGAGGCAAGGGAGTACTCCGTATTAATCACAGTGTTGAGAAAGAAGGGGTGAAAACACCTGTTTCAAAGGCTTCAGGTTCAATTGGGAGAAAAAGGTATTCTCAATTGGTAACAATGTCAATATCAAAATAATGGTATTGAGAACCTGTGGGTAGGAGTACCCGTTTCAAGAGGCTTGAAATTTAAATGGGAGCAAGAGGTATTCTCAATTGGTAACAATGTCAATTGTGATAAAAGACAAACACAGACAACACAACACATATGGTGGGTAATATAGCGTGATTACCGTATATGTGTGGACTACCCACATGCAAAAACGTGGGGTAGCCACCTCACCCGTAGTTTGTGCCATTTGTCAGTTCACACATATAGCTTGGGCCAAAACATCACATCTTATCGCAGCCAACAGGTGTGTACACTTCCACTCAATAAAGTTATGGGCTTCTGAAGTAAATGTAATTTCAGCCCAGTCCATATTGGAATTATTGTAGACACACTCACACCTGTACTCTGAGGTCGGAGATGATGGGGGTGTGTCAACAGAGCACTGCGTTGCTTGTATTCTGTAAGAAAGGGAGAAGATGGAGATGCTGAGCGTCTTGGTTTAGGCAAACATATTAGTTATCTTACCGGCAGGGTACCGTGTAGCTGTAGGACAATCCCTATGACTGGTGGATGGCAATACTAACGTAGGGTGGCTTGGCAACTAGCTATCGTCCTACCCTCTCTCCGGTCCCCGTGCCTGTGCCTCAGAAACCTGCGTATACGTAATGGCACGTTTCAGCGTCCTCGCGTAACAACGCTAGAACGCTAAACACGTCGGCCATCCTGGTGGTCAACTTTTTTAAACCACACAGTGTACCAACAATCATGCACGTTTATGGGAATCAACTCACCCATGTTGGTCACGGTTGATATGGCCAAAATATGTCAAATGGGAGTTAAAAAGGTTGTTCTGTGTGGCAACTTAATACGATGGGTGGTAAGGGGGGACACTGTGTATAAAAGTGTCGGCCTGTGTCTCAAAGGTTATTTTGAAACAGGTGTTTTCACCCCTTGTTTCTCAACACTGTGAATATTAATACTGAGTACTCCCTTGCCTCATATGGGCTCAGACCATTTAATGATGGACTATACTGATTCAGTCTATCAGATTAAATTAGTTATTAGCCACTACATGCAGCCTTTCCGAACGCTCCTCCACAAGCACTAATGACAACAAGCTTATGCACTTCACGAGTGAATAATCCTTTCTCCTTCACTAGGAGTTTGGTGAGACCCATATGGGCTTATACAACATAACGACCACACTTCATTGTTTTAATACCTTGAATTCTTATCACTCTCATTCCAGGTCACAGAACTCCAGGCCAAATGACCTGGTGAAAAACAGCAACGCTGGTTACACCATGACGTTCAGAACCAGCATTGCGGTAGTGCAAGAGTCGAGATCACCTTCTCTTTTTCACAACGGTCCTGAAGAATTGCCACCAGACCCGCTAGGGTCTTTCTTAGGCAAGAAACATGTCGACCACTTGCACCAGATAGACCCTGCAGGACCATTACCTCCAGGCAGGGCTCACAGTTTTTAGCTAGGTTAGTGCACCCCCAGAATAAAAATTATTGCTAAGGGCAGTACTAGACCTATTTTAAACTACACTGCACACTCACTACACTACCCTGTCCACATACCCTCACACAGCCAACGGCTTCATCAAAAAAAGATCTCCACTAAAGAGCCCCTTCGCGGGTGCCCGTCGGGCATTGCAGCGCCGGCCCGACAAGGAGCAGGCCCAATGATGAAGCATGACGTCCTCCGGGGTGTGCGAAGGCAATCCATAACAGACCTGAACACTCCTTCACATATCGGAACTGCACATTGACAATTTTGGTATCGTATTTGGGAGTATATGTGCAGGACCTGGTTAAAAAAAGCTCCTGGTTTCTTCTATTTAAGAAACACCTCTCTGCAGTCCCACTGTGTGGGGCTTACTGGAGGTAACATGTGGGCTAATTGGCCCCTCAGGAGCAAAGGGAACTTCATTCCCAACCAAGAGCGGGCCAGGAGGCTCATTTGCAGAGTAGTGGAGAAAGGGGACGGGGCCTCTAGTGAGTTGCCGGCTTAGTTTTTTCATTTTATTTTAGGAAGGCCGGCTATGAGGCCCCCCTTCCCTTGACCCTTTGGGGCCTGGCCCATTTTTTTTTTATTACAATAAACTGGGTGGGGGCCACCTGCCCCATCCTGAAGCCGATTTCTGCCCTCCGGACCATATTCCCCGGGGCTGGGCCTTTGTTAATTTTTTTATTTTGAAAAGGGGGGGTCATGCGGCCCCCTCCCCAGGTCGATTTCGTCCCCGGGGACCCCATCCCCTGGTCTCGGCCATTTTTTTGTTTTATTTCTTTTAAGGGAGGGGGGCCATGTGGCCCCCCTTTCCTGGGCCATGCTTTAACCTTTTTAAAAAACAAAAAATGGGTAGGGGGCCTACAAGTCGCCCCTTCCCAGGCCGATATTGCCCTAGGGGCCCCATCCCCTGGGGCATGGCCAGGTCATTGGGGACTGCAGGGGGAGCCTCAAGGCCCCTGCGGTCTCTGCCGGCTCCCCGCCTCCTGCAGGAGCCGGCATTGCTTTTGGGCAGAGGGAGCTGCAAACATGCAGCTCCCTCTGACCAAAAGCAATTCTGCTCCACTCCATGGAAGCGAGAGCATTTTTCAATGCTCTTGTTTCCATGAAGCGAAGCAGTGTTTCCTATGGCTTGGCAGGAGCAGTGCTCCCGCCAAGCCATACCAAACTGCAATGTCCCGGGAGTGGGCACCCCATGACTTTGCTGGAGTTGGCCCTGGGGGTGGCGGTCCACAGGGCCATTTATGGTTCCAGGAGCTCCCATTTTTAAAATAGCCCCAGGGAGGTGGTGGTCCCCGGGGCAGAGGTGGGGCACGTGGCTCCCCGGCATTTTTTAATACAAGCCCCAGGGAGGTAGTGGTCTCCGGGGCTGCATGGGGGGGCCAGAGCTCCCCCACACTACTTATTTCAGTATAGCCTTGGGGATGTGGCGGTCCCCAGGGCTGCAGGGGGGATCTGGAGCCCCCCACGCATCTTTGTAAATATAGCCCCGGGGAGGTGGCGGTCCCTGGGGCTGAGGGGTGCTACGTGGCCCCACGCACTTCAAAGTATTAGCTCCGGGAAGGTGACGGTCCCCGGGGCTGCGGGCGCCCAGACGGGCCTGCGCATCTTTATTAGTTATTGCCCCCGGGACCTTGCCTACCCTGGGGCCTAAAGTAAACGAAGCAAGGGAGGCTGCGCTTTTTTTTTTTTTTAAATGTTGCTGGATTTGCGGATCCACCATGAATACCGATGAAAACCTTTTTAAAAATTGGGGGGGATATTCACAAGGACTTATCTCCGATTTATCTCCACCTTAACTCATCAAACGTGGAGATAGATTTAACACCCCATTCACAAGCAGGTGCAAACTGCAGACATCGCCAGTATTTCAGAGATAACTGCCCCAAAATGTATCTCCATGGTGGACACCACCAACTAACCCTAATGAGATGCAGATTAGGCGTTCCCGTGCAAAAACACACGAAAATACCACAACACCACTTTCACAACGAACTGCCAGATCTGCGATGCGAACCAAAAACAGGCGATAAGCCGCGGTAGCAGCAGGGATTTAACACCTGCCTTCTGCTGGTGTTAAGCAGGACGACTATGCAGTATGAAAGGGAGCCCAGCGCAGAGCCACATCGGAAGACCCACAGATTCCATGGAGACAATGATCATGCAGCTCCGAGACCCATGAGGCACACAAAACCCACCGCCACCACCCCCAGGCCTGCCACCACCCCCAGGACCCGTCCCGCCCCCCCCTCCCAGGAACACCACAGAGGCAGCGTACACAAAGACAGCGGACCCACCTGAAACGCACCTGCCGCCCAGACCCAAAGCCAGAGGAGGACATTGCCCACTACAGCCCAACCAACCCCCGCATCCTGACCCACATCCCCCACCTGCTGACGGTACCAACCCAGCGGACAACCAACATCCCTCCCCAGACAAAGCTGCCGGCTGCGCAGCACATGCCGGCCTCTGGTACCATCCTACCCACAACTGCCAGAGTCGGAGGAGTCACACAGCCAGCCCCATCCAAGGTCATCACACCTGTCCTGGATGCCAACATCAGCCTGGTACCCCAGCCACTCCACTTCACCCACACTGCGCAGGAGCAGCTGGAGACCAAGCAAGGCCCCTATGTCATAGCTGGATTCCCTCACGTGTCAGGGCCAACTACACACATGTACCCCTCGTGCCCCCTGCCGACACTGCACACAACTACCACAACAGAAAGCACACGCATCCCATGAATGTGCAGGCAATAGTGGACCAGCCGGGACCCCTCAACAATGTCGTGGCCAACTCCCCAGGCAGAGTGCCTGATTCTCACATCTCCCGACAGTCCATCATCACCCATCACTCCCAGGATGGCACCCATGGCAATGCAGTGCTCGTTGGCAAGTACCAAATGAACACACCACACACCTCCAGCCCACAGTCATGCAACTCACGACACTGGCAATGGGCAAGCAGCACAACTACATTCAACATGCCACACAACATGCCATCCGACCAGACACGACAACACGACTCCAGTAGGAACTTGGCCTTGCCATGCCCACAACCCAGCCACGGCATGGCACCACAGACACACAATAGCAAGATGTGAGGAGAGGCATGGAGCAGGCATGTGCGAGAGCGGCAAGTGACTAAGGAATGTGAACCTACCCAATGCCAGATGTGGCGTGGAGATGCCGGACAGACCGCAGCGGGCAAATCACCGAAATGGCCATGTGGAGATCAACTGCTGGTGCATGGACTGTAGTGGCCAGTGGACGCTACCATGTCCCCACAGGCTGTGGGGCAGAACGTGGAAATGTCGCATGTTACGTCCCCCCCTGCATGCGTGGGCGGAGTGGGTTGGGCCTGCGTACGCCAAGCCTGCGTAGGGGTGTGAACAAAAAGTCCGTCGCACTGGGCATGGTCCTCATTCGGAATGGACAACGCGTCTGCCAGGGCGGCGCTTCTCAGCCCGCCACGAGTCCTGCGCCGAGCACGGTGGGGCCTGCGTCCCTGTGCACCTGCTGCACCCCGGGCCGCTGGGCCCCAGACCCGTCATGCCTGCCCCAGCGCACCAACGAGGCTCCGCTCACCTGCCGACACTGGCGTGTGTCAGAGAGGGCCCACCACGTATCAGTGCAAGCTCCAGGCCCCAGGCCCCCGACCTCTGCATCCTCCGCAGACCATCGCTGGCCTCCACGGCGCAGGCCCACAGTACTCCTTTTACATTTGCATACTCCACCGGCGTCCTCCTCGGCCCAGTGGGTCCCACATGTGGAACTGTGTCCTGAGTCATGAATGGCAGTGACCTCAAGTCCGTAGCAGCTGCCACAGCACCAGACTCTCTTCAATCAGTGAGGCATAATTCCATATCGCAGGCCGGTGACACGTGGTGCCACTAACCCTGTTCAACGCAAGCTGGCGACACGTGGTGCCACTAACCCTGTTCAACGCAAGTCCGCGTCCCGTGGTGCCACTTAACCTGAACTACGCAGGCCGGTGGTACCATCCAACCTAAGCCGGCGACACTCGGTGAATGGCCCCTGCTGGCCGCTGCCTCAGGCCTACACTGCGGTCCAGTAGGCCACACATGTGGAACTGTGTCTTGGGTAAGATATGGAGGAGTCCACACCATTGGACATGCCTCATCGCAGGAGGCATCTCCTATCAGCACTGGTGCCACTAACTCTGTGCGCAATGACTCATGGGCACTCTCTGGTTGAACTTTGGTGGCGTCTGAGTCCATGGCCTGGGGGTTGTCTGCATCATCATCTGGATGGGACGGACTTGGTGTCCGACATGTGTTTGCACCACTCATCTCCACCATGGTGACTGTTTCTGCATGGTTCTGCCCTCGACATCATGCCCTGGGGGTACACCTTCCACTGTCCACCGAGACACTCCGCGACAACCCCCCTAGTCATCTGCGGGAACCTGCTCTGCTCTCGTGACCCTGCCCCAGTGCACCGCAAGTCAGCGGCCCGTGGCGGTAGGCCCGTGCAGGACGCTGTGCATCCGGGGCCACTAACTCTGTGCAGCTCAGGTCATGGGTCCTTTACAGTTGAATGGTTGTGTCCTTTACGATGTACACTGTTGTCGTTTTTTGACTGCACCAGGCACTCCATGATGGCTGGTGTACACACACCTCACACACATCCAACACAGGTGTCACTCGACATGTGAGCCTGCTAATAAAAGTGGCTGGGCGCACGTGCCCGTGACCATTCCCAACATCTAAGCAAGTGTGTCCGTGTGGTCATTATGTCAGCATGATGGGCCGGAGCCCTGCAACATCAGTGTGCTGTCTTCAGCGGAGGATACCATGTCACCTCAGCAGTGGCTGAGACCTTGGACATGTAGCTTCGCCTGCCCCCCCCCTGCATGCACAAGCGGCGTGTGCTAGGTCAGCGCAGGGGTGTGCTGATTCGGCAGGGGGATCAGGGCGTGGCTCTGGTCTGGCCTTGAACAGGAAGTGAGGTAAGTGTGTCTTTGTGTTGGGGTGTTGTCGCCACCTGGGCCACAGTAGTCGATGTTGCAATGTAGCATGCACCCGGAGGGTGGGCCCGCACGTACGGGGAGATGTAGGAGCGCAAGCTCGCTCGGGGTCTTGGCACATGCATGCCAAGTGTTATGTGTATCAGTCCTGCGGCTGCATGAGTCAGGTGTCTGGCCCCAATCGCAGCACGGTCACAGCCAGCCATGGACTGTACACCTGTGTCCGCCCTGTCCAGACCATTGGCCTACACTCACGTGGCCGCACACCCTCAACGGCCAGCTTACAGGTGTTGTTGGCATGCCGCTGGACATGCGCGGACAGGCATGACAATGGTGTGCCGTAGGAGTGCACGTGATACAACGGCGCAGCGCACACATCGGTGGAGGCTCGTGGGAGGGAAGAGCAGCTGTGAGGCAACGTGACACACAGTGATGCCGCTCATGTGCCACGTGCTAGGCATGTCATCCATGATTCCCTGGGTCGCAGACATCCCACCCCACCCACGATAGGCCTCTGTGCATCTCCTGTATGCATGCAGATGGTGAAGTTACTGTAGGGATGAATGGTCCTTTGTCTGCACTATCGGGCGGTAGCATATCTGCAGCTCCTAGATGTGACTTGTATGTGCCCAGCACCCCCTGACAGATAGGATAGCATTTCCAGGCGACTCCCACACTACGCACTGCCAGACGTGAGTCCAACGTGTACACATCCCACACACAGAAGTTCTTGGTCATGGTTTGCGTGCATGAAATGGCCTTCTCTCGTACTCCCACCACACCCCCAGCCTGCACCCGTTGCACACAGACACTGCTCATTGCTCCGAGCTGTGGCGTTTCATCCACAGGACTGGTGCAGGTCCTCACAGTGCCGCTTCAAGCAGAGCCACTGACGCAATGGCAGACCATCCCGGACACATGCTCTACTCCAGTCACGTGGACCTGTACCGTGCACGTCTGCTGCATGTACTGGGGGCACTGCCATTGGCAGTGCTGCGGATCAGTTACAGGCTGAGCATCCGCATTGCCAACGTCACCTGCATTCAGCCTGTGTTGCACTGTCGCTCGTGCATATTAGAGTGGTCCATGGATGTCTGCCTCTCCAACGTTATGGTAGCTGACCTGGATTTCGACGTGTGTGTGCGTCCCCTGTTGGACCACGACCAGGAGTGTCCCCGTGATGCTTGTTTATGGCATGCCTGGATGTTTGGCATGCATGCTGGGAACTGGACCTGGGAGATTGCACGAGTCGTCGTGTGCAGTGACCACATTGAGCCGGTCCCTGATTGGTCTTTCGTGCATATTGGGGCCAGGGGTTGGAGTGAGCACATCTGTCCGGGACAGCTGATGGGTTACATCGCCGACATGTCAGATGTGGTGGACAACGATCTCGCATTGGAAATGTTGGCCTACGCTGCTGCACTCGCGTTCATGGACGAGTGACAAGATACCTGCAGCCAGGACTGCATGTGACCCATTGAACGTGTCCCGACGCCTGGTTGCATGTTGGGAATCTGGTCACATGTCCCTAGGAGACAGTGGACATGGCTGCATTGGCCTGGACTCCTGATCCATGCGCGGACAACATACGCGGGTTGGCAATGACTTGTGTTGGTGATGGACTCCCCCGGGGTGGACATGGGCGCTTTCCAACATTCCTCATTCAGACATGCTGCTGCATTGGTCTGCATGTCGTGGCACTTCCCTTGGCCGTACTGACACGCAATTGTTGATAAAGTTTCCGCACGTTCACTTGTCTCCAACTGTGTTGAGTATTTATTTGTATGCCAATGTGTGTGTCACGGCCTATCTGGGTCCCTGCCTTACATGCATTGCTGCCTCATCAGGGCTGTGGGTTGGTACTTGTGCATTCTAATCTCCCTGTTTCGTACTTTGCCAGATGCGTATGGCTATTTACCGGCCACAAGCGGGTGCACTTGTGTCCTGTGTTCGGTTGTGCAGATGTTGGTGTTTGTACCACATTGTGTTGGATGTTGGGGTGCTCTGCTTCCTATGTGTGTGTGCTGCATTGTGTGTGTGATTATTCAATACAATGGGAGACCCAATCAACCCTTGACGGCTTGGGCAATATAATATGGACAGGTAGATGTGCCTACAAGGGATTTATTTATGCAGTTAATTTGAATTGATTATTGCTTTTTACTTAAAGCAAGCTCTTGTACATTGCTTGCAAATTAATTTCTTTTTGAATGGTTTAAATTACTGATAAACAAACAACTCAAATGTATTATAGTTTTCTAGTACAATCTGGAAACATAAGCATATATCCAGAAAATATATCATGAAAATATATATACAAATACATACAAACACAGGTGTATACTGAGAAAAATAGATTTTATCGTATTATAAAAATGATGCTAAGGGGTACTAAATCATTAAACACACAATGTAACAAGAAGTTGTATACATGAATAATTATTTTTTGTTTTGTACTTCTCCGTAACAATTGTGTACACTTTTTTCAGGATTAAAATAAGGCTAACCAACAAATAATACAGATAAGTGTTGCCTATAATAACAATGTACAGAAGATAAGTGTAGTTGTCGACGTTTCGGTCGATGGGCTGTCGTCTATTCGACCATCTTCAGGACTATAGGAGTTTGAAATGGTTGACCCCTGATTGGACACGGAAAGAACATTTCTTAATTACTGTGTATTCCGTTCAATATTCATTATTGTTAATGATGTATATCACCTGTGTGAAGACATGAAAAGAATAAGTGATTTTAATAACAAAAAAGATATAGATAGGATGAGAGCAATAGTCAATGAAGTGTTGACCTATCACACATGCCAGAATTAAATAGTGAAGAAAGAAGGAGTGTTAGCACTTACTCAAACAATCAATAAAAGAATATATCTGTAGTATCCAAGTATTTGATCAATCGGTAATATCTTCTTAGGAAGATCGGATCCCAATCTGGAATAATGGATGTTATATTATCCATTGGAAAAATGAAAGATCTATTTTCTTAAATGCATATTTACATAGAAAGACCAAATGTATCCCTATTAATATGACGTTATGTCAATGGTCTATGTAGAAAGAAAATTATCAACAAAAAATATTTTAATTTTGTATGGAATCAATGGCTCACAAGATCCAAGCTACTCGTTATATCACCAGTATTAATTATATCTAAAATAATTATCTGGCTACATGATTCAAGTCTATTATGAATCTTTTTTTTTTTTTTATTTCAAATCGTTTTTATTGAGTTTTAAGAAATGAACAAATAACTAATAAAAATACAATACAATGCAATAATGTAAATATAAGAGCGAAAATGAGAATTACTGACAGATCATAATAATAATAATGATGATGATGATAACAAGAGGTACAGATCATGAGAAGTACAAGATAAATAAATAAATAAATAAATAAATAAATAAATAAATAAATGAATGGAAAACTACAAGGTACTCAAGTGCCTAGCCATGGTGGTCGCAGTGAGCCCGCAGTGACGTACAGGTGGGCAAACAAGCACAGATCACCTACGAGAGTTCAGAAACAGAAGCAATACGATATATAGTACACGTGTGTCAGGCAGGTACATTTTCACAGTTGCGGAGGCAGAAAATACAAATCAATACAGGAGTATCCCCATAAATGTAGCATACAATACTCTTTACAGTCTATGGATTTAGGACGATTTTCATGGGGATCATATGAGAAGGATGAGGCATCAAGGGACTTCCATAATTTCCCGTGTGATTTACGCCATGGAGAGGTATGAAGTGCGACATTATCTGCTCCTCTAAGGAAAGAAAGCCATTCCTGCCACATTCTAAAAGAAACTTCTTTGGAGTTTTTCCACTTACACAGTATAGCCTTACAGGCTAAAGTGAGCATGAGATCTAGCAAGTATCGGTCATTCACATCTTCGATCTTGGGGTCCAGAACACCTAGTATAATATAGGAAAATTCCTTTGGAGGGGCTATTTTGAAAGTATTGTTTATACATTCGTAAACCTTATCCCAGTATGTTTGTAAGGTAGGGCAATAGAAGAGCATGTGGGGCGAGGTTGCCGACGTGAGATTTACAGTTCCAGCATGTCGGGCTCTCACTGAGATTAAGTTTAAAGATTTTCTCGGGAGTCCAGTATGACCTATTTATTAGCATAAGTTTGGTTTGCGACAATATTGGAGATATCTTATTCGAAAATGGGGTGATATGTATTTTCTCCCAATCAAATGGGATATTGTTGGAGTTTGGTTCAGATTCCCATTTCACTTCACATTTCATGTGAGCTTTGCGAGGCTTAGGGGAAAGAACCTTATATATTTTCGAGACGGTGTGTCCTGACTTTAGTAGTTGTGACATCTTTGAGACTATCGACGGATCGGAGGGTTTAATGGAGCGCATCGAGAGGAGAGATTTTAGTTTTAGGAATTTATAAAAATCCATCGGTTTTAGTCCGTGGCGAGCCTGGAGGACGGAAAAAGGTAATGGTAGGGTCCCTATAAAAAGGTCCTTGACTAGATTTATGCCTTTTTTAGACCAGTGGTCCCAATGAAGCGTCCCTCCATCAACCTTCAGGCTCGGGTTGTGCCAGAGAGAGGACAAATTGGACTTATTGATTTTTAGTGTGGAGAAGTGTTCCAGCCGTAGTAGGGCTCTTTTAGTATTAAGCAAAATGTATTTAGAGTGGGGAAGGTAGGATATATCCATGGTGAGGAGAGCAGGTAGAGGCATATCGTTGATGATTGACCTTTCTATATCTATCCAGACCGGGGTGTAGTCAGTCTGAGGGATTAGCCAGTTAGAACCTTGTTTGCAAAGATATGCTGTTTGATAGTTCCTGAAGTTCGGGAGGCCCAGACCACCTTTCTCTTCGGTAATTGGAGTTTTTTCATTGATATTCTGGGTTTCTTGCCTTGCCAAAGGAACGTGTTGAAAAGTTTATAAATTCTATTCAGGAAGTCATTTGAAAATGTCATTGGTAGCATGCTAGCTAGATAATTAACAAGAGGAGCATTCATCATTTTTAAAGTTTCAGCTCTTCCCCACCAGGATAAAAATTTAGGTGACCAACCATCTAGCAGTGAAGAGATTTTCTTGTGAAGGGCATTCTCATTAGTTTGGAGGGTGGTGATCAGGTCTCCCGTGAAGTCCAGGCCCAGGTATTTGAAGCACTTAGATTGCCACAGGAGACCTGAGTCACCAATAATCTCTTTCCCCCCAAGGTTATTCAGGGGTTTTACCTCAGTCTTGTCTTTATTTATTTTATAGCCAGAAACTGCAGCAAAATCTTCTATTGAGGACATGAGAGCAGGGATAGCAGCTTCCGCAATCTCAGAGACAACTAAAACGTCGTCGGCATAGGCCGTTATTTTGACCGTACAGTTACTGAATCGTATCCCTGAGATCTGGTCATTATTCCTAAGGTGATATAGGAAGGGTTCAATTGCAAGTAGAAATAGGGAGGGAGAAAGAGGGCATCCTTGTCTTGTTCCTTGTTGTAATGTGAAGGAAGATGAGAGGCAGCCTCCCGCATGTACCCTGGCCATGGGGTTATAGTATAGTGCCATTACCATACGTGTAAAATTCTCGCCTAGATTAAATTTGTCCAGCGTTGCTTCCAAGTATGCCCAGTCTACTTTGTCGAAAGCCTTTTCGGCATCTAAAGTGATAGCAATTGTTGGCGAGTCAGTAAGTTTGGCTTTCTCTAGGACATGAGCTAGGATATGGGTATTGTCACTAGATAGTCTGTTTTTTAAAAAACCCACTTGTGAGGGATGGATAAGTTTGGGTAAAAAATTTTGAAGGCGTATGGCGAGAATCGTTGCATACATTTTGCAGTCTAAGTTAATTAGAGATATCGGTCTATAGTTTTTGGGGAGTGTTGGATCCTTACCCTCTTTGGGGATTACTGCTATAATGGCTTCTGCTGGTGTCCCATTGATTTGGCCAGAGTTACTAAATTCATGGAACAAGTTTAAGAGTGGGAGAGTTAGTGTCGAGGAGAAGCATTTGTAAAATTTGGCATTAAACCCATCAGGGCCCGGAGCCTTCCCAATTTTGAGGGACTTAATTGAGCTTTCGATTTTAGAGACGGTGATTGTGCTATTGATTTCAATTTTTTCTCGATCAGAGAGGGCAGGAAGTGTGTATTTATTTAGATAATCTTGTGTTTTTGTGCTGTCCAAATCCTGGTTCTTGCTATACAGAGTGCTATAAAAATCCTTAAAAATGTCTGCAATTTTGTCAGGGTCAGAGTGAGCTAAACCTTTTTGGTCTACTAGGTTCTTAATCATATTCTTCTGTAGTTTAAACTTTAGGTATGAGGCTAAGCTCTTTCCTGCCTTGTTGGACTCACAAAGCTTGATGCTTTTTTGTTTACTTATCCATATCCCTGCTCTGTCACTAAGTATTTTATTATACTCGTATTTCTTTTTTACTATTTCGTTCAGGACTGAGATGTCTCTGGATATTACATGTTTTCCTTCTAACATAGCAATCTCATTTTCTAGCTTCTCAATAGTGTTATTGGAGTCCCTATTCATGGCGGTTCTAATTTTAATGATCTCTCCTCTGATGGAGCTCTTCAAAGCCTCCCATCGTGTGAGGTCCGATGTGTCCCCCTTTTTGTTAACCATAAGGTAATTCTGTATTACGCTCTGAATGGATTGTCTGTGGGACTCTTTTTCTAAAACTTCATTGTTGAGCCTCCAGAGAGGTTGTTTTTTAAAAGGCTTCGGGTCAGATATAGATAAGCTGATGCATGAGTGGTCTGAGATCACTCTTGGCTCAATCGAGGTTTCTTCGATTCTGGCTGTGGCATTGCCGGAAGTTATATGTCTCAGTGTTACCTAAGTGACCTATGATTGAACATTTCAGCAAACAGTGATGAAATATGCTTACTTAGGATTTTCTGGGACCCAAAGAATTGATAGTATCTCGAGCAGGGTTATTTGTGATTCCTAAAATCAAGAAAAAACGGCATCAAAAGCTTAGTATTTACGGGCTTTACTGCGTAGAGGAATGCAGCATGTAAGAGAGTTAGAAGAGATGATCTCTTATATTATTTCATTTATCCCTGATAGCTATTGTTACACAGTGAGTGTGGATCAAAAAGGGAAAGCATTCCATAAGTATTTACATTTAGATCAATATTAGGTGTATGGAAAATTATCAGCATAGCGACCCAGCTAAATACCTGAATCCTGTCGTGGTGATTTACGGCAGAATATACACTTGCTCTCAGAATCGACGTCTGCTTGTTTTGTTAATGGCGATTGGTACCCACAGTGAGTAATACACTGTAAATATAAATCTAAAATAAACACAGAGCAATCAGTATTTACTTTAAAGTCGGTGTCTACTTAAATCTGATCATATATCTCAAAGGATCAGCAAATAGTCTACATGACATCGTAGGTCAATACCTGAATGATGTCGTGGCAAATCGCATCAAAATCTCCGCTACCTCGCAAGGTCAGCGTCTGTTTGGGGAGACGATAATGCGGCTCTAATGAAGAAATCGTTTGGAGCGTGAAAGAGGACTAAGCTATGTTTGGCCATATATGTATCTCTAATGAAGTGACCATCTTGGCATGGTGAATTATTTCAGTTACCAATATATAGTTTGGCAAAAAAGCGCAATGGGCAATTACATGCCAACATATTTGTGCGAAAAAGTATACGATTAAATCCATGGTTACAGATTGAACATAATTATGGATGAAGTCCTCCAACCTTTATTTAGCAGTTAGTAGCGATAGAAGTTTTCAAAAACGTCAAAGGCAAGAGTTGTGAAATAGTAAATGGTGTGATGAAGTTAGTTGAGCCACCACCTCATATAATTGAAAGCACAAAGTGTAAATATTGTATGTTGTTATTCACATAACATGCTCTAACAGCCATTTCTAGACCGAACTTTCAAGACTTATAATTAGTTATCATGGGAAAATCAAAAAACATATTGTAAATTTCAAATACATTGTGAGAAAAAATTTTCACTAGATTTTGAAAACAACATATGTGAAAAATTACGTATGGCATTTCTTATTATTTCCATTGGTGATAGTGACTAAAATACTAACAAGTTCGATAATAGTTCAATTGACACATGAATGATTCTCCACAGAAAAGTATTACAGATTTTGAATATCAGTATTAGCAACTTGAGAGCATACATTATCAACACATAAATCTGTTCAGATATTATAAAAAACTAAGGGGGTCATTACAATGACGGGCGGATCGCCACCGCCCGAATGGCGGTGGCGATCCGCCCGCCATTTCACACCTCCCGCATGCCATTTCCCCCCAGCCATATTACGATGGCTGGGGGGTCCGCGGCGGACGGAAAGACCGTCTGCCGCATTTCCGCCGGTCGACTCGTCAACCGGGCGGAAAACATACATTATATGGTGGCGGTGTCTGCAAGACACCGCCGTCCATATTATGATGATGGCGGAGTGCAGCCTTTCCATGGCGGCGTTGCCGCCATGGAAAGGCATACGGTCTTCGATGTTGGGGGCCCGTAGCGGGCCCCCTTGATGTTGGGCGGGTGGGGGGTGCACATGGGGGGTACCTATGGTACCCCCCTGCATTGGCATGGACAAGGTGGCAGGCACCGCGTGGTGCCTGTCACCTTGTGCATGTGAATGCCCAACGTGCATTCCCAGCATTGTGGCAGGCGGTGCTGTGAACACCGCCCGCCACAATGTTGGGAATAGGGGATGCCACCGTGGCGGTGGCATCCTAATACTCATGGCAGGACCGCCGCTCCTATGGTGGAAGGTCCCGCATTCCGCTGCGGTGGCGGGCGGACTTTGTCCGCCCACCATCGTAATGATGCCCAAAGTGCCCTAAACAGTCAATGCATGCAAGCAAGTGTGTGCCATTCTGTTGCTGAATTCAAACCACTATTTATACAATCAGTGCGGCAGATCAATCTGCTTTCCTTCATTGTAAGTATCTGATCTACATTGCTTTGCCTTTTATTTGGTTTGACAACTTCAATAACCCACCATCGCATGTCTTTTTCTGAATGACCGAGCCGTAGGTAATGTTCCACTAAGGGTGCATTCTCAATGCGACATAGAATACGCGATTGATGTTGCAAAATCCGTTTTTTTACTGCTTGTATAGTTTTACCAATGTAGTGAAGACCACATGGGCATTTGATGCAATACACTACATTGGATGTGTTACAGTTAGAGAAGGTCTTTAGTGTAATAGACACACCATTAATGGTACATGACTTAATTGATTGGGTGGTATTGCAAGCCAGACACATATTGCATTTATAATGGCCAACTATTGGCAGTAATTGTCTCATATTGTCTACTGTGTCGGTCTCGGTGTCCTCATAGGCATGAACTAGTCGATCTTGCATATTGGTGCCCCTTTTGAAGGAGAACATAGGTCTATTTACAAATTCCGGGAAGCCTTTAACTCCTTCGGTGCTCATGATGGCTCCCGGGCGTCATGAGTCACAGTAGGCATGTGGTCATGACGGCCAGGAGCCGTCCGAACGTTGCCGCTCCGCCCACACGGGATTAATTCCCCACTTGTGTGGGAGAATTAATCAGTGGGCGGAGTTCGGATGACTCCCGGCCGTCATGAGCACACGCTCATCGTGATTTATGACGGCCGGGCGCCGTCATGAGCACCGCGGAGCCACGCCCACCCCTAGCCCCGCCCGCACCGTGGCGAAATTTCGCGCGCAGCGAAGGGGTTAAGTAGTGTCCAATGTTTGTTTATGATTTTTTTGATGGAATTTGTGTGAGTTCCAAAGGTGGATACACATACTAACAGGCACGTTTCATTGACCTCTTGAGTAGTCTAGCTGGATATCCACGTGCTAAAAGTTTTTCTTTCAATTTCTTCGCTTCCGCGAATCAGTCTTCCTTAAGTGTGCAGTTTCTGCGAAGACGCAGAAACTGCCCAAAGGGCAGACCATCTTTTAAGGCTTGAGGATGGTGACTGTTGTAATTAAGGAGAGTATTTCTGGTCGTTGGTTTTGTAAACAACATAGTATACAGATGGTTATTCATGTCTGTTTTAATTGTGATATCTAGAAAATTCATGCTTTCAAAATCCAACTCCATAGTGAATTTCAAGTGCAGATTCTTAGTATTCAGCCAACTGTGGAAAGCCTGTAATTGGTCTTCAGTTCCACGCCAGATCAGAAAAACGTCGTCAATATATCTCAACCAACGAATGATGTTTGTAAAATAAGGGTTAGATGTGTCAAGAAATACTTTCTTTTTCGAAGGTTGAGACATATATATTGGCTATATCTGGGGCATAAACTGCACCCATGGTGACACCTTTTAACTGCTGGTAAAAGGTATTTTCAAAGAGAAAAAAGTTTTCACACAGAGAAATACGTGTGCACTCTATAATAAAGGCAGTTGGAACTTCATGGGGCCTTGGTCTTGTATCCAAGAGATTTCCTAAAATCTGGAGTATGTCTTGTTGAGGGATGTTAGTATACAGACTCTCAATGTCCATTGAGACAAGGATTTCAGTTGATGGGTCAAAATCATGGTTTTCAATTACATTGATTACAGCCATGGTATCCCTAATATAGGAGGGTTGGTCGACTGCAAAGGGACGTATAAAAACATCGGCATATTGTGCCAGTGGTTTGAGAATTGAATTACACCCTGATACGAATGGGGTGGCCAGGAGGTTGTAAGGGATCTTTATGCACCTTTGGCAGCATATAGATGGCAGGTACTGTTGGTGCTTTATTAATAAGAAACGCCGCCTCTTTTTCATTCTACCAGCCACCATCAAAACCCTGTTTACTCAGATAGGATATCTCATTGGCCAGTCTGTTAGTAGGGTTGCTGTTTAGTCTTTTCTAGTGTTCCGGAACAGACAGTTGTTTTAACATTTCTTGTCTGTATGCTTCTTTTTCCCAGAGCACTATACCGCCCCCTTTGTCAGCCGGCTTTATTAGGGCGTAGATGAGATGGCCCTTCAGCTCTGATTTGGCTCACCCTTCTCCCTTTCAGGCAGTGTGGTTTTTACTTCTGTGCTTGTTCAGTGGTGTGATATTGCCGACTTGTGCTCTTGGTTGGTGTTGTTCCTCTTGGGCATGGTTTGTCTGTAGTTGTGCTGTGCTTAATTGTGCATGTGTGCCATTGTGCCCATCTCTCCCCGTCCCCCCAGTCCCTGGTCGTTCCTCTCCCTGTTGCTGTTGTGTCTGTTGATTTTGAGCAGTTTCTGGTCCCCGACTCCTGCCACCATCTCCAGACTGATGTGGTGGACACCATTTTCTCCATGTCATCCAGCTCCTGGTGTGGCGCTGGACTCCCACCTCCGGTGTGCATTGCTGCCTTCTGGTTGTTGGCGTGTTTGTGCTTGTTTGTGCATTTCGCATCATTCCAGCTGTTCTGGTTTTCTGCCATTGTCCTCCTCCGCTCTCCGGCTGCATTCACCTTGTCCACAATGGCCTGCCATGTCTAATGTTTTGTTGCCAATGGTGCTTGTGGGGTTGTGTGTTGGCTCCGACTGCCTCCATTGTGCTTCGCTGATTTCTGTTTGGTTTGTCTTTCCGTTTCCTGCTTTTGTTGTGCTTATTCCCGCATGCCGTATATGTGTCGCGGGCCTTGCGCTGCTTATCGCTGCTTTCCTCCTCGCGAATGGGCTCATCGCATGTTTTTTAGTGTTGGGGTTTGTGTTTTTATCTCCGTCGAGGTGGTTGTATCTCGGACATTGTCCGCGTTTTCGGGAGACTATCGCATGGTACCGCCGTGTTGTGAATTCCACGTTAACACAGGATTTTTTTCCCGCGATGGGCTGCGATGTTTAAAGTTGCGTTAACATTTTTTGGAGATGTTTAGCACACGTTCTTGTGAATATACCCCTGGGTTTTTTGGCGCTGGAGATGACTGTGGGACCCCCTGACCAGGCCCAGGAGGTCCCCCTTTTCTTGTTTTTTCACATTTTTGCATGTGACTCAGTTGAACCGAGTCACAAGATGGTTGCCAACACTTCCTGGTTTGAAATGTTGGCAGCCAATCAGATCTCAGGCACGAGATCGGGAGGGTTTGCGGATCCACCGCGGCCAGAGTTGTATATCTGAGAATTCTTTGAATTTCTCAGGAACTACTAAATGGATTTACACCATTTAACAAAAAGGGTGCTTTCTGAACCAAGAACTACCTTTTTGCCAAATTTTGTGTAATTCCGTTCAGCAGTTCGGGCTGTAGTCATGTCAAAGTTTCCTATGGAAAGTAACATAGAGAAAAAGTGTTTTGGGCCCCCCCCTTTTTCTCGGTCCCCGCTTGACGAATCACCCCCAAACTTTCAACACAGCAGCTTGAGCAAGTGGCCCATTTAGTTTTGAAAATTTCACGAAGATTCTTCCTAAATATGACTACCTACTGGTGACCGCCAGTAGGTTATATATTTTTATATCTTCAAAGTGGGTAGACACGGAATTAAGCTTCTGGATTTTCTTGTCCTCTAAATTTTTGCCATGATATTTTGGGCACACAACATTTTTGTCCTCGATATTCGGTAAGACAACCAATAGTATGTGCCAACCACCATTTTGTTTAAGTCATGGTAACATTAATGCACTTTTACCAGGAATTATATCATGTTTAAGGCGTTCATAATAACTTTCTCAATTAGACAAACATGTCATGTATTTCATTAATAAAGGAGTTTAGGCAGAGTATTAAGCCCAGTATAATGCCCCCAGCATTTCGCCATGTGTTTCATCCTTGTATTTTGCAAGGTCTCTTACAGGGCACGACCTACAGTTCATCAAATGTCTATTTTAGTTAAGGTTGTTTTTTTTTTAATATTGCTGCAGAGACTTTAGAATGGTCGTGAAAATAACAAAATCAGACATTTGAGAGCCAATCAATCCTGCGCAGGTATTTGTACTGTGTATTTTGTATTTGCATGTCAGTGAATTTCATTGTAGTATATACAATGGATCATTGTATTTTGCAGTTATTTTTTAATTCTGGTGAGATCTGAAATTAATTATGTGTCTCATTGAGCAATTGTATCACCGGCGAATGTGCATCACTCTTTCAGTCATCTGTAATGAGGATCCTTCTGATGCTGAAACATGCTAAATTGATGGGAAAAAGATGGCCACATTTCCCAAATATGAGCAACTTGAGTGAATATGTCGTTTATGGGACACTGTAACACCTTTACCATTGGTTAGAATTGGCTGCATGTCAGAATGTTGCTGACAAAAGTATCATTTTACATCAAAATTGTATCCTAAATTTTGTGTACAAAAATAGCAAACCCTTGGGTGTAGATTTTGTGTCAACAACTCCACGGGGTGGTATGTGACGAGTAATATTCAGGACACAATATTTTTGTCAGGTGAAATTTAGTCAGCAGTATTCTGGCACCATAACGCAAGAATTGCATTAAAATGCACCAGTCCAGTACACATTGGCAGTTCGTCAGAGGTCACATGATATGCCTTCCTGTTTTTTCATTGGGTCAGAGATCATGATGTCACCTCCTGTTATGTCATCCATAGGTCAAAGAGCATTTCCTCTACCCCTGGTGTTTTGGGAAATCAAAGTACTTGACTAAAAACAGCCTACTTATGCACTTCAGCATTTTTCAGGTCAATTTGTTCAATGAGACACAGCACACTATTAATTAAAATATATATTTCATTTCCCACATATCACAGGTAGAAAATGACTTATGAAAATATTAATTTATTTTGGAATTGAATCCTCAGAATTGGCAGCAGAAGGTCCTGGCTCCCAGCTACAGTGTGATTAAAAAAAAAACTGAAAGAAGAGTGGGAAGCCATTAATTCACATTTAATCGTGATTATTAAACATGGAGAAATATTGCTGTAAAATGTACCTTTTTGTGTTTGAACGTAGTCATAATTCAATCAGGTCGCATTTTCAGAACCTTTTACTACTCCATTGAAGGCCATTTTAAGTCAGATTTGCTGCTCGGAGAAACTAGAGACAGCTTTTTCAAAGAGTTTCAGCATTTTGTCTTTATGGCAGAAACATTCCAAAAGGACAAAATGTCTATCCAACTTGAATAATATTGCGCTGAAAACTCTCCAACAAGCAGATGCAAACCAGGCCCTTTTTCAGGCAGAGTGAAAGACATTCGTTCTGCAGTAATGTTATACATACGATATCCAATTGGCTCATACGTTAAGGCAGCAAAAGAAGGCCAGTAATGTGATCAAATGACCATGATCTATTCTCACTTCTTCCAAGGTGGACAGTGCCTGCCTAGATCTGCCAGGAGGGGTTGAGTTACAACCTTCCACAGAGTGATCCCTAATCGTTAGGTTAAAAAACAATGCGTCGGCCTGCACACCAATATTTTGTGCAATGAAAACCTTAGAGCCTTAGCATTAAAGACATTTCTTGAGTCCCCAGATTCACCAAAGGCATATATGAACACCCGTCTAGCCAGCTTTTGTGATGAAAACCTCCACGTTAAATTTGAAAAGAACTCTTACCTCATTTAGATGGTCTCCATATACTACCTATTGCAAGTGGCATCAGTAGTTGAAGTGTATGCAAAGCATAGTTCTTTACTCACTCATAACTTTGCTGTTGTCTTTGAGTGCATTTTTACACCGTTGGCTCATCTGCAACAGAGAAGTGAGTCCATTGAGTTCAGAAGGATAACGTCTCTCTAATTCTCAGAAATCAGTCAGTGGCATGATCCAGGTATGTTTTGAACTGTACCTCCAATGCAATTTAGAAGGCCACTTAGTACAGGCAAAAATTATGCAGCAGCATAATTTTCCAATTTATTTTTAAGGCAGCAATGTTAATGCATTGTGAATCCAACCGTTTCCTTGATTCATAAGATTTTAAGAAAGAATAATAAGCATAGATTAAAATTTAGGACAGAATTATTATGGGAGAATGGCCTTATAGTTTCTTGGCACCGTACATTACAGAATATTATCTGGTAAAAAATCCAGAGTACATCTCAAGCTGCCAATATCACACAAATAGTATTCTTTTTTTCATAAGAAGCTGCTCATTATCAACTATTCACAGTGTAAATTTAAGCACGAAAATGTGTCTGGATTTCGATGACTCTCATACACTGAGTCACCTGTAGGGTCGGACAATAGGCTTTGGAAATTTAGCCGGGTCACTTCCAGGAAACTGGTGGTACAACCATCCCAAGTACCATGCAGAAGGTGTTAGAGTAATGCATTTTAGTGCTAGTGTCTGCATCAGCCCACTAAAATACATTTATCACGCATTAAATTAAAGCACCCCTGGGACCACCCAAAGAGGTCTGCTCAACAAGGCTGGATTTAAAGAGCCAAATCGCTAAAATTGGCTTTCTCTGGCAGTGCCTCCATTGCTGGTGCTGCCCACAGCCTGCCTCTGACAAAGATTGTCTCACAAAACTACATTACAGAATAGCACTGGTTTGTGTGTTGTTTAGACTGACAGCTAGTTAAAGGCGGGGATCAGGGCCTCAACCAAGATAAGCCCAGCCCTTAAGTCTCTCTGGGTAGACTACATGTTCTGTACAAGTGGAGTGGTCATGTGGGTTAACAACAACTCTGCAACATAAATAAAACCAGTCTTGGGTCCAGATGGCACCGCTTGACTTAGGTGGATCCGGGCGGTACCTTGCCTTTTGTTGTTTTCCTGCAACCCTCCATGACCACACAGGAGTAAACAGTCTGATTGGCCCAGACATCATTGAGGTAGCAGCTTTGCATTTTTGAATCCTATCTACCCCTCTGTTAAGTGGAGGAGGTTCTGTTGGCAGGATGTTGTTTTCTCTGGCTTTGTGTTAAGTCCTGGCAGCTCCCGCCTAGGCATGATTGGGTTGGGCCCTCTGGATCTGGTTGTTGAAAGAAGTCAACAACTAACTCACCTGACCTCTGATCACGTGTTGAGGGAGGGTACAGTATGTCTAGTCCTGGCAGCGGCAAACAAGCAGCGCACAAGTCTTTAAAAGGCATTGACCAGACTGCTGTGACTGTCAGCCGGCGGTTGATTCTCTGTAAAATTAAATGCACTGAACCCCAGAGTCGAGACACAGAGCCATTGCAATGGCAACAGCAGCATTATTGTGACATTGTAGCGGAGCAGTCAAAGTGAGTGTTAAGTCAGGGTACACTACTGACCTATAGGAGCTGTAGCATTTTTCCAGTTTGGTATGCTGCCCCCTCGAGGCCTAGTTTGTTATTGTCGTGGGCAGTGAAACACTGGTGCAGCATGTTAAAAGCTATCCCACTTGATCAGAGGCCTGTCCAGACCTGGAGCTTGTTATTATTGTGGTGGGGAGGAGGCCTTACTAAATCATATAAGGATTTGTCTCAGAGGGTCTCTCTGAGTGTCAGGTGGCACCAAGGAGATTAATCAGGACAATCTCCAGCTCCTGTCTGTTTTTTGCTTCATGTCATCTGCAACAATTTCTGTGAGTCCCAACTTTTTCAACCTAAACACTTTGCCTGCTGGGGTATGTAATTTTCTCTTTTCTTATTATACGGTATGGGCATCCAAATCCCACCATGCAAAGTACTACTGGGTAAAAAAAGCTGAAAACAGGACGTGTCATCATACATTGGCACATTCGTTTCTGAAGGAGCTAGTGGGCTACTTCTTCACTGCTCTACTGGAGTTTTAGAATCTTCAGTGGAAACCTGACTTTGGTGATTTATTTGACAGGTTGGCGACAACATGCACTCTGAAACATCATTGGTTAATGCATTCCCTGCAGATGTCAGTGTGTGTAACCAGAGAGAAAAGGATTTGAATCCTAGTTGGTTCAAGGGGAATAGTAACTTGTGTAATTTATAGTTGTCTGAAGTCCCAACCTGAACTTAAAGCACTGTGAATATGCAAGTCATTCATTTACAATTGTATTGCAGCCAGTATAAGATAGACTGCCACGAAGTTTGCATAGACTGTGTTTAATATAAAATAAGAAGTGCTTTCAAAAGAAATATTTTAGTAATGTGCAATCAGACTTAAGTAGTGTAACCTTGTTTAATAGGTTTCCAAATGTGCAAAAGAACGAACGCCAAAACTTGGCTGCTAACACACCCTTACATTACCACTCAATCAGTATGAATTTGTCACCTCCATCAAAGACAATCACAGGCTTATTCTAGGGTTGCCACATTTGGCGAGCAAGCACGCTTGCTATTTGTTCTTTTGTGAGTGAGGAAGGAGAAGGAGCTGGTCCTCGATTGTATGATTATAAAAAATCCGAATTATTTATTTGAGGCAGCTGAAATGAAAATATCAGGTGTCAAGCCATGCTGATGCACAAGTAACACTAACATAATTATGTTGCTGCGTCCGTGCTCTCTAATCTGCTGCAGTCTTACCAGGTGACATTATGAGGATCATAAACTCTGCATTGTTCATATGTTATAGCTTCACTGTCCTAGGCTCTGTTTAACCTGCTACAACCAGTGACACAATGAACTGTCATCTATATATGTTGTCATTGCTGCTGTCTCTGTCACTAAATTATTTGACCTGCAAGCAAGTCGATCTAAACAGCCATTGTTGTCAGGTGACTGTGTCCTGAGGCTGTGGTTAATGTTACAAGCATGGTGCCAATGCAACCTATATCTTGTCCTTGTTATCTTCTTCACTATCTGCTTTTGTGCTGGAACAAAAAATGTGTTATGCATGTGTTTTCTGGATAAAGGTTCAATGGAAGAATTCCAACGATGCTTACTTGTCAGAATATAGTTATATATTAAATGCTGCTCTGTGTTTGTGAGAAACAGATGTTTGAATAGTTTGTGTACCTACCTGCCACCGATGAGCTAGGCTGCTTTTAGAAACGTGTAACATTGCTTGTTTGTATATGCTGAGCAAATCTACAAGCCTCAGAATAAAATGTGCTGTTGGCTAAACCAAAGCAGTACTAGGTGGAGGCATAACTCATGGTGGTGTGCCTGCCTTCACAACGGCCGGCCCTTAAATAACACAGGAATCCTGCAGGGAATTAAGCACATTGTGTGCAAAGTAACAGGGATACCGGCTAGCTGAATCACTAGAATGTGGTGTTATTTTTTAGGTGTATCATACTAACTGGTCTCTTTCACCCTTTGCCTTTGCGCAATGTTGCCCAGCCCTGGCACAGCGGGAGCTGAGACATGGAGGAACAGGGGCTGTGGACGATGCACAGGCTTAGCTATATAGCTCATACTTCAACCTCTACAACTTCTTTCTAAACCCTGTTGTATTTTCATTTTCCTCCATGTCTCCTATGATTTTGCGCTTGAAATCTATTTGCTGACATTGTGTTGAAATGTTGAAATGCATTGAAGGTAATGCATTCTTACTTATGCTACATTGAGTACGATAATGTATACTATAAGTGTGTTTAAAACCTAAATCCTTTCAGTACAAGTAAATTCAAATGTGGATTTTGTTTTTGAGATATTCGTCTACCACCTTGAAGCGCAGGTGACCCCAGGACACTTTTTAGGACTACACTGAACAGGACAAGTCACTGCAGACTGCATAATGGAGCAGAGTCAATGCCTTTCCCAGATGGGCTGAGAGGCTCTAATTTTGGGGGTATGGCAGTGTACAAAGCATACAGGCTCAACTCCTGATATTGGCAAGTGGGCTTTATTAATTATTATTGCCAGAGGATGAAATAGATCAGTGGTGTGAACAGTAAACAAGTCTCACTTCTAAGAAATTGGGGGATATTTTCAGTGCCAGATAGCTGTAAACAAAGGAAAATAGTGTCCTGACTAAAATAATTTAGAGGGCGCTCAGGGACACATGACACTGACAAGAAGAAGTACTAGGAGTTAACAGTTAGTAAGCAGCACCTGCTGGACTGCAGCTTGACTGTAACCATTGCGGATTAGCTAAATCATGTTTTATCCATGTTGATCATGCATGCAGAATGTTGGACATATTTTAGTTTCGTTCCTGTCACTGTTTTGCCAGCATAGAGTTTGATACTTATGTCAGTGAGCCCTGCACTTCAGCTATGTGTTCTAAAGAGGGAAAGGCTGCTGCTTACCAAAGGAAATTTAGCAAGAAGAACTGTACTATCAAAGTAAATTTGACCTGTCCTTGATGCTAGCAGAGCAATACAAAGGGAATTAAATCAGGGTATTTTCTTTAAAACGTGGTGACAAATATTTTCACTTCATTATCTGCTATTCTTTTTGCTATCACTATCTTACCACCTAGATTTTGTGTCATCAGTTGTGAGTTGAGTTATATGTTTTACAAGTGAATTTTCAGCAGCAACTGTTTTCACAGATATTTGTTTCCCACGCAGAATAGGTAGAGATGTGGCATGTTTTCTACTATGTGCGTTGAGATACAGGAGACACACATTTTAACAATTGGTCCAACATTTGACCACATTGTGAGTTCCCAGTCACTTCACTTTCTCCCTGTGAACAGTTACATTTTCCGGCAAATGTGGGAGTGCTTAAATACACTATGATCAACTGGACTTCTACAGTGTATGTCTGTGGGATGCAGTGTATGGTCCAGCCCCCAGTAAATGTCATGATGCATAGAGTTTTTGTCTTGTACTACTGCAGACTGCATTAAGAGTGAACAGCAGGTGCTTGTACAGCCACTGTATGCACTAGTGCTTCAATTAAAATCTTCCTAAAGCTTAAAAGGGGCAATCATAATGCTGGCAATTCTGTATCCTTGTTCCTGAGTGATACATATGTCTTCCACTACTTGACTTGTGAGAAGATTGTTTCCTGAGGGCATCAAGGGGAGTGTGATCTGAATTACCATATTACTGGAAAAGTACATACATCACTTCAGGGCTCAAAGTTGAAAATGAAGGCCTATCTCAGGCTAACTGACAAATATTAAGTGAAGATTCTTGCCAGAGAGGCAGAAATATAAATTCACAGGATTTTTGGCTGAGCACAAGATGTCCTTCGCCCCTCCAGATCATTTTAGCAGCCTCATAAGGACATGTTTCCCAGACTCTAAAATTGTGCAGGCTTATGCTTGTGCTAGAAAGAAATCAGAAAGAAACAGTACTCTCATTAGCCATAGATTGAACCATAAATGTTTAATCAACACATCATGAAATCAAATCAATGTGCATACTCATATGTCTTTTAGTGTGTTTTAAAGAATAATTTGTGATAAGTACTCCTCTTAAACATTAACATAAAAATATTATTGAAAAAAATGACAAACAAGTTGAAGGTAACATACTGAAAACATGACAAACAACAAATAGCAAATTGTGTTTCTTGATCCCTTCATACAGACTAGGGGTGCACCTGCCCAGGAGACAAAAAGGAAGTTGCAGAATCTGTCAGAGGAATCTCTGGCTCAGTCCTTCAGCTCCTGTCCTCCGACTTCACAAGGAGAAGTTGAATCTCACATCTTGCTGTTTGATAATTGGGGTTAAAACTCATTAGACCACCTAGCCCCCTTAAAAATGTATGTGGCAAAAAGATTGAGGCCGTCCACACTCTGCGTTTCCCCACTCCTAAGAACGGAGATAAGTCTGCGCAAAAATACAATTGTAGGAAATCGTATGACTCCAATGCTAAGGCTCTCTACAAAGCCGTGCTTAGGAGCTTCTGCAAAAAAAAACACATATTGCTATGAAAGAATATTTTGCACCCCCCATCCAGTCAGTGTCTAATTCACCTAAGGAAGGGTTTAATATAGTGAATGCTTTTGTGTCTCCTGAAGGGACAAAAACTGGCATCACCCCCACAGCCAAACTCTGTGAAAGAAGTCAGTATTTTTTAATGAGAAGATTAAAAAAATATGCTCTTCCTTTTCTCAGTCTCTGTTGGAGGCCTAGTCAATAGTTCAGTTGATGTGGGGAAGATGGAAAACATTCCTTGTGTTTCTTGCTGACACAAGTCAGTCTTCTATGAATTTTACCCTATCTCTGAAGAATGCTCCTTGATCAAGATATTAAAATGCAAGTCTGGCTCTCCGGATGATGTCTGTCACCAACATTTTTATCCCCCACTCAATCAAGTTTGGAATGTCTTACTAATGTCTGGAATTTTTGCCTCATGTTACCTCATTTTGGAAACAGGCATCGCTAAAAAAGCCTAATGCCGACACAAGTGTATTAAGCAATTATAGGCTCATATCTCTCATCCCAGCTCCTGCGAAAATTCTGGAGAAATTGGCCAATCAACCACTGTCCACTTTTGTTCAACACTTTATCACATTCTATTTTGCTGAACAAACTTAGGGCCTATTTACAAGTCTGGCGGTCTCCCTGTGGGCCACCACGCCAGCGCCCCACAGGAAGACCACCAAACAAGTAGTCAGACCTGCACGCCGGATTAAGAGTTTAATCCTGGTGGGCGGTCTGTGCTGCGGCAGTCCCAAAGCGGTGCCTTTCTAAGGCTCAAAGAGAGCCTTAGAAAGGTGCCACCGTGGGAGCACCGCAGCACATTCCTGCACATAGATACATCTATATATATGTGTATATATATCTATATATATGTTTATATATATATATATATTTTTAATATGCGATGTCACATTGCATGTGCTACAACCGCGTTGTTACAACGCAAGCCATTACATCGCAAGTCGTTTCTACAACTTGCTGTCGGGGGCGCGCTGGACTTAGGAATAGTATAATGTACTATTCCAACTCCAGCGTGTGCAACAGTAGGGAAGGTGTTGGAATAGTAAATTATAACTATTCCTTAGTTTAGCGTGCACCCTACAGCAAGTCGTAGAAACGACTAGTGATGTAATGGCTTGCGTTGTAACAACGCGGTCATTGTAACAAATGCGTTGCAATCACATGCGTTATAACGCATGTGATGTAAACGCTGTTTCCCCTTTTTTTTTTGACAAAATCGAGTGCCAAACCACATATTTACATACAGATATTTAGACATAGAGAATGGACAACTTTTACAAATCTGCAATCTGTAGTTCTACTGTGGCATCCATTTTGTAGTATGTCAATTCCAATTAGGAACTTTACATTTGTACAACAGAATATAATCATTGTAGTAATAACGATCGTTTCACAACCAATACATGTTGTATTTCACATACTCTCAAAAATGTGCTTTGCGATGTATCAACAAAGGCAATTTGCCACGGGTGACGATGAGTATTTGATACTTGTTTTTCTTTGGGTTATAACGGTGGCCATCTTGAAACAGAATGTTGTAATCAAGATGGTGTAGTCACCTATTCCAATCTCCTTGTGTACGGCTGGCTACAGTTTGATAATACTCGGATGTATATGTACCAACTCAAAAGGACCAAGTTGGACTGTACATTGTCTTATTACACCAGTTCCATATTAATGTACATAATGTCACCTCACTTTGTGTATATGCTTTTGCCAAGTAGCTTATTTTAGGTGTGGTGACAGAACAGGGTATGGTCCAGTACCCTCTAATCAGGTTGCCCCTTTTACGTCAGTACCCTGTAGGTTGTACCTATCGTATGTATTAAAACCATCGTCATGTATAAATATATGCACAGGACTGGTTAAAAAACAGACAAAAACTGCAAAAAAAGGGCCACTCTCTAAGTGTAAAATCTTGCATGTGTGGTTTGTATTCACCAGCTCATCACCCTGAGTTTAACCTTTACCCCGTGAGGTACATATTTAAGCAAATAATTATACAGATTTCTATATATCACAATCGAAATATTAAATAGAAACAGTCTTATCTTGTGCTGTGCTCTAGACCACGGAGACATGATAGTGAAGAAAAGGGTAGGGACCACTGTCAGTCTCTCCTTCCCGGAGTAGGCCCCTTCCTTTCCTCCTGTAATGTGAAAACATAAAATTAAAATTAGTGACAAGAATTAAAACCATTTAAACATCAATCAATTTACAGGATCTGTACTTCTAGCAGTACTTATTCTAGTGCTGTTTACATTCGATCTATTTAACACAAACATGGAAGAGAACTTTATTCTGTCCAAAGAAAGTCTTACAAATATAGAGAAAGAAAGAATGTGCAGGTGGACCAATCTGATACCAACATTCTATGGATGTTAGTTTTCATGTAAATGGATCCCTAGCTCCTCATCCTGGTTATGGCCCCATGGGCTGTTGGTTTGTAGGTCCAAAATGTGCCATGATTCCCGTTGCCTGAGTTGGAGGACCCTGTTGCCACCCCTGGGGTTCTGTTTCACTTGCTCTATTATGAAATATCTCAATAGGGAGCTGTTAGATAGGTGGTATTCCCTGAAATGTCTGGCAACAGGGTAATGTATGTCTTTGTTATTAATTGCCCTCATGTGCTCAAGTACTCTCTTCTTGGCTGCAAATGTCGTGCTTCCTACATATCTCAGGTTACACAGGCACTCAAGGACATAAATAACAAAGTTAGTGCTGCTTGTTAGGAATTGTCTAATGGTTTTCTCAGCACTAGGGGTTTCATGTAGCTATTCCTACAAGCTGTGCATTGGCCACATGGAAAAAACCCCAGTAATTTATGTTGTGGCCCTTGTGGTTTGTAGGTAATATCTCCTTTTACAAGAATGTCTTTAAAGCTTTTCCCTTTTCTGTAAGTGACCATAGGGCATGTTGGTAAACTCCGTCCTATAACCGGATCACTGGCTAGAATATTCAAATTTCTTGTTAGAATCCTAAAGATCTTATTGGATTCTATATTTTAAGTGAGGATCACTCTTGTGGTGTTAGTCTTATCTTCATTCTCACTTATCTTTTGTTTTTCTTTTAATGTTTGTGCTCTTGAGATAGTTTTTATTTTGTTGACTGCTCTCCTCAAAACCCACATGGGGTACCCATGTTCCTTAAATCTCTCAATCATGTTTGTTTGCTCAGCACAATATGACTCTTATGTGCTGCAATTTCTTCTTGCTCTCAGCAGTTCACCATAAGGAATACTCAATTTCAGAGTATCCGGGTGGCTGCTGAGAGCATGAAGCAGACTGTTCCCGGCTGTTATATTGCGATGGAGTCTGGTCTGTAGTCCATTTTCGTTCACCTCCACTACAACATCTAGAAATTCGATTGATTTTCTGTTCATGCTGTAAGTCAGTTTGAGATTATAATCATTTGCATTCAGCTTGTTAATGAACTCCACTGCACTGATCTTGCTTCCCTTCCAGATGATAAATAGGTCTTCTATATAACAAAGCCATACAACAACTTGGACGAACATGGTGAGCAAAGTCTGATCTTTCAAAATGTCCTCCTCCCATGCCCCCAGAAAAAGGTTAGCAAAACTGGGGGCAAAACATGTGCCCTTGTCTGTCCCCAGTATTTGTTTGTAAATTACCCCATTGAACATAAAAATATTATTATGGAGACAGAATTTCATCATCTCCACAAGCATATTGGTGTGTTCAAGGTACTGAATTTGTCTATTCTCAAGGAAGTGCAGGCAAGCTCTGACACCCAGATTGTGATCAATGATTGTGTACAACGAGTTGGCGTCCATAGTAATGAGAAGAAAATCTTCCTCCCATTCAATCTTGTTGAGTTTGCCTAGAAAGTCTTAAGTGTCCTTAATATGTGAGGGAAGGGCCATGACATATTGGCGAAGAAAATGGTCCACATACTTGGAAATGTTCTCTGATACACTGCCTATGGATAAAACAATGGGTCTTCCAGGTGGTGTAAGTGCATTCTTGTGAATCTTTGGGAGAAGATAAAAATGGGTAATTTTGGATAGTCTTGTTTCAAGTAACATAATTCCTCCCATTGTAGAATACCGTTAACTTTCCATTCATTCAGACTATTCCATATACTGAGGATAATCTCATTGTATTGTTGGATGTCAATTTGGGTGTAGAATCTATTGTCTTCAAGTTGTCTCAATGCCTCCTTCCTGTACTTTTCCTTATCCCATAAAACAATGTTGCCACCTTTGTCTGCTGGACGTATGACCAGTGTATCATCGTCTGCTAGAGATTTGATTATTTGTCTTTGTGCGGCAGTGAGATTTTGTTGTGGAGATCTCTTACTATTCTGTTGCCTAGCCTGGATAAGATCATGCATAACAGTGTTGTGAAAAGTATCAATACTGTCATGTGACAGATTGGGATAAAAAATCGATTTAGGTTTAAAGTTCGTGGAGGCTGGGTGGTCAAAAATGATGTCAAGTGCATCAAGTGAGTTACTTTGTTCCAAGCCAGTCTCCACAAGCAGTTCTTGTAGAGTAAGGAGGGTGTCCACATATTTTACCCCCAGATCAGTATTGCTGGTATTGGGATCTGTATTATGTATTGCACCCATATCACCTAGATACACTGTTCTTGGATTATGAAGGGGGTGCCACTTTTTCATTTTGAGCTTTCTAATGAATTTGAATATATCAATCTTAGTCTCTGGATAGTGGAACTGGCCAGAAGGGCAAAAGGAAAGTCCTAAGCAGAGTGTTCTCTTTTCAAGTATTGTCAATGGTCGATTGGAGAGGTTACCAATCGTTTTATTTACCGTAGTGTCATCCATCATGCTTGTTTTTTTGAGCCAGTCGACTTGTTTCCCATTGGCCCTCTTCCTCTACCTCTTCTGTTCTCTCTGTTTGTCTCGCTTTCTTCTCCGCTTGCTGCTCCCTGGCCTCTTCCCCGGCCCGTCCTCTTTGTCCTCACCCCCTCCTCTTGTCTTGGGCGGGGGTGCCGTCCTCAGTGTTTGTCGCCCCCTTCTCAAGAGGCGATACTCGTCTAAAAAAATGTGGGTACTTTTATTGTTCCTTCTGTAGTTGCTTGTCTGCTTATTCTGGAATTGGACAGATCTTCTGTGTAACTACTTGTTACTGATTCTGTTCCACTTGTAAGGATTGCTGTATCTTCGATTGTTTCTCCTGCCAGTAGTTTATCGTACAGATGGTCGTACTTATGGCTATAAGTGAGGATTCTGACACTTTCAGATTCAGTAAAATCTCTATGGAGTTTCCTTTGTGTGCGTGCTTTAATATCATCCTCATAGAGTTTCAATCTCATTTTTAGGTCCGTTATATTTATTTTATCATGTCCTGTTCTTTATGGGTTTTCAGTTCATCTTCCAATGCTTTTAAATCTTGGAGAATCGATTCTCTATCTTCCCATGCATACTTTACCGAAATGGTTAGCATATTCCTTGAACTTTTTACGGAGTTCTCTACCCACTCCTCCAGCATCTGGGGATTTGGGGATTCGTAGGAGGGTGTGGTATATGTTCTTAGTCCTCCTGGGACCATCTCTTTGTCAATAGAATCTTGTAAGGATATCGCCTCCCACCATTTGGATATCTCTGCCTTCTTCAATTTCTCTAATTTCTTAAGGTTATCATGCAGGGTTGTGTTCTTCACATTTGTCTCTTTGGGTGGTTGGCCTTTATTTGGGGCTCTTGCGAATAGACTTTGGGCAGCTGCCCGTCTTTCAGATTCTTCTTCCATGTGCAGAGTTATGTATACACCTGTAATTTACAAAAAAGGAAAGGAAAAGTGCAAAAGTGCTAGTGACTGGACAGCTCAGCAAGTCCCCCCTCTCTATCTGATTAGAGAGTTTCTGCTGCCGTCAGGGAAGGATTTTTCTTATTTACAGCGTGTCGATATTTGTGGCACGTTCTCGCAAAAAGCAATGGTATGGGCACTATGGTAGGAGCAGATTAGTAGTATCTGGAGGCTGTGAGTCCGCTTTATCCTAGAGCAATCAGATACTTTGCAAGAGAAAATTGAGTGATTCATACGAAAACAGGGAGTCCGTCGTGTCTTTTTATTCAGTAAATTCAAGTTACTCACAAATAGACAGGTTTGTCTAAACCTAATTGCTCGGCGTGTAACTAAGCACCTGGTTGTGTAGCATGGTTCGGAATCTGTTCAAAGAACCATCTACAGAGACAACAGCAAGGTAACACAATCATTCTCCCTTTGCCAGGTTAATTCGTAACAATCTCTGTTCAAGTGGTGTTTGTTGCATCCGCCCTCCAGAGACGTAAATAGACCCAGTCAGGGTTGACGGGTGCCGGGTGAGATTGTATGCGTCTTTCGACCCATCCTAATCTTCCCTACCCCCTATCAAACAAACAACTTGGTCCACCTACCTCTGGGACGCGGTTCACTATGTTGGATTTTCGAGCTCCATGATCTACAGACTTCTTGCGCTCCAATGCTCCGTTAGTTCCCGTCTGCCCACATGTTTCCCAGCGGCCGGCTGTCTGGGGGCATCCATTTCTTTTAGACAAAATCGAGTGCTCCTTCCGCCCCCACACGCCCGTGGGTAGTTGGTGCGCTGTGCCGGCGGAGCCCACTGGTCATAATTTATTAAAGAGAAACCAAGTAAGCGCACACTCAGGGGAAAGTTGCTGAGCCAAGGATTTAATGTCAGTTTTGCGTTTCGACTGTCAAAGCAGTCTTGTTCACACACTGGATTTTTTGACAAACCACATATCTACATACAGATATTTAGACATAGAGAATGGACAACTTTTACAAATCTGCAATCTTGTAGTTCTACTGTGGCATCCATTTTGTAGTATATCAATTCCAATTAGGAACTTTACATTTGTACAACAGAATTTAATCATTGTAGTAATAGCGATCGTTTCACAACCAATACATGTTGTATTTCACATACTCTCAAAAATGTGCTTTGTGATGTATTAACAAAGGCAATTTGCCACGGGTAACGATGAGTATTTGATACTTGTTTTTCCTTGGGATATAACGGTGGCCATCTTGAAACAGAATGTTGTAATCAAGATGGTCTAGCCACTTATTCCAATTTCCTCGTGTACGGCTGGCTACAGTTTGATAATACTTGAATGTATATGTGCCAACTCAAAAGGACCAAGTTGGACTGTACATTGTCTTATTATACCAGTTCCATATTAATGTATATAATGTCACTGCACTTTGCGTATATGCCACAGTAGAACTACAAGATTGCTGATTTGTAAAAGTTGTCCGTTCTCTATGTCTAAATATCTGTATGTAAATATGTGATTTGGCCAGTGTGTAAACAAGACTGCTTTGACAGTCGAAACACGTAACTGGCATTAAATCTTTGGCTCAGCAACTTATATAAATATATATATTCTTAGCAAAGAACTGTTTGAAAGTGATATTTCAATGGTTCAGTTCAATGAGGTGATTTAAATGTAACTCGGAAAACCTGGGTACGTGCTTTGTAATTTTATATGGTTTGGTTATTTTAATTGATATTTGTAAATATATGTGTGATGCAAATTATATGTATAATTGTTTATAGCCCTGAAGAAGTTCGAAGTAATTAAATGTGTCACTAAAATATAAAGATACATCATTCAGATTGCAATCAAATGTTAGCCTTGTGTGTTATTTTGTTAGAAATTTGGTCTGATTAAAAGTGGTCATCACCCTTAAATAGGGTACCTCAGGGTAGATGCCATTGCCAGCCTTTGTGAACAGGAGCGGCAGGGCGGTGGGGTAGGGTTGGGCTTGACAGACAATGACGAGGTAAAACTAAATAAATAATTATTTTTCCCTCATCGTCATCTGTCACATCTCCTCCCCCACCCCACCCCGCCGCTCTTATCTGCAAGGGCCGCTCCTGTCTGTGAATGATATGACTGTGCTGTTAGCCCTGGTCTTAGTGTGTTTTCTTATTTTCTCGAGTCGAGCAGATGTTGTACTCAGTCTGGACTGTATTTATTTAGGGCCTTATTTAGATCTCGGTGGATGGAATACTCCTTCACAAACGTGGCAGATATCCCGTATGCCGTATTATGATCTCCGTAGGATATAATGGGATCATAATAGGATATTAATCATGTTTGTGACAGAGTAAGCCAAGATCTCAGTCATTGTACGCATGTATTTTAATAGTACATTGATTATTTTATAATGCAAATGACTATCTGTCACATCTAGTAAGTAACTTTTTCTTGTAATTAACTGCATGTTTTTACTTATGTCCACAGAACTTTAATAAAGTGCTGCCTCTTAAAAACTTGATCATTGTTTATGGTGACTCAACTGTTTTACAGTACAATAATCTGAGAAAGAGGAGGTAGGTTAGTGACCTTCCATTTCAGGTGCTTTGCAGTAGTTTAAGATATTTTTAGAGCTTCTCATTGTCAAAAGCGTGTAATGTCTGATATTTATCTCTTTCCATCCACTTTCTATGCACGTCATTACCTGGTTTTACTTGTGAGAAAGTGTCACTCTAAGGGACCAATTATGAAGTCGGTCAGAAAGCCTCCGACTGCTAGTCAGAAGCTTTCAGACCGTGGTCAGAGGCTTTCCGACCGACACTGTTGATTTGCGGTCCGACTGCCCGATTACAATGTCGGTGGTCAGAACGTAAATCGGCCAATCATTACGACTCAGTTCCGACCAGCTCTCAGAGTCTTCCAGGCATTCGGAAACGCACTGTAATCCCCTTCGGACGGCCTGTTAGTGAGTATGCGACCGAACAGTGTCGGTTGGTCTAGAGTCCGAGACGGTGTTGGTCGAAGGCAACTCCGAGCAACATCGTAATAAGCTCCTAAGTGTCACACATTTGGTCATTGGAAAGTTTCACCATTCAGTATTTGTGAAAACACCAAAAGGACACACATAGAGGCCTATGCAGTTTATCCAAGATGTAATCCTTTATTTCCCTACTTCTTTAAAACATCTAGCCAGCCTGTGTTTCATTCATCATCATTGCCTAGTCTATCTCAGGGCTCGAAAACATAAACAATATATACAATAAGTAAACCATCACAGATTCAACAGAAGATTCCATCATTACCGAAAAAAATCCCAAGTGTGTCTTATGCTACAAATTGTTGCATCTCATAGTTATTTACATTTTAGCCACTACAAGTACTGAATAAAAGCTCATACAACCTTGTGGGTGATAATTTACAGGCAACTTAATATGAAAATCATGCAGTTTTATGTATACTCCATTCTTAATAAGCAGTACTTTGCTAGATGACCATGAAAAAGTAATCTTAAGGTCAAGGTGCTCATAACCACCATCATGAGGTGTTGCATTTAGAGTGGATTAACCAAATAGTGTAAATAGTGGACACCCAGAGTTTCAGAAAACAAATAGAATTATCGAATATATAAATAATATACAAAAACATATTTAAAATGTAGGGCCTCATTACGATGGCGGTCAGATGGGCGTCCGACTGCCATCTCATCGGGCAGGTGTCCGACCGACTACATGTCGTTGGTTACACCTGCCCAATTACAATGCGACCACCATGCAGGTGGTCGGAAAACTGCTCTATTGCATTGTGGCTTGTGCTGCGGCCCTACAAAAGGTTCTCAGCGCAAACCACAAAGCAAAAGAGCAGGGCCTATAGCGGAGGCCCACGGGGGGCCCTGCTAGGGGCCCTCAAAGTCCAATTCCGTCTGCCTTTTCATGATGGTCGAACTGCGTTGTGAAGGCAGAGGGAAGTGAACCATCATAATCCCTACAGTGGTGCCTGAGCAGACCCTGCCACTTTTGAGGGATTACAGTTCAACCGCTGCCCCCACAGGCTCCTTGAGCCCGTCTGAAAAGCAGCGGTCGGTCCCTATGACGGATGCCTCCGACCGCCAGATCATAATTCGGCGGTCGGACTGATTCTATGGATGTCGGTGGGCTCATCAACATCGTTATAAGGCCCTAAATATTTGTTTGACAAGAATCTTGAATGTATCTTAGGTCTGTCCAAAATAAATGCACTGAAAATGATACTCTAAAAAGGCTCTAAAATGAATAAAAGTCCAAATCCACATTAGCATTGATCCATTAAACCCAACTAAATCGTGGTGCGAGTCCCCAAGCCCCAAGTTAGTCCCCAAGCCACATGCAGATCAAATGTGAATAAATCCTATATTAACACACAACATACTTCACCAAGTGTGCATATTTAAATAAAAAACAATGACAACCAAATCCCCACTCCATGATGCTGTTCCTTTCACAAGCCATAATCAAATATATTCATCTATCACCCAATCTCCAGTCGAAAACCGTGCCAGGGACACTGCATCTAGAAAGTCAAATACCATAAAATCTACAATCTCGAGCTTACATTTAGGCCCACTGTGTAAGGGTCATTATGTGTGATCCAAGCAAATTGAGGTTGGCTGTAGAGTAACCCGAGAATTCAGAAAGCTACGGCAAGACAGAGTACTTCCATGTCAACACGCCAATTAAATAGCTGACCTCTCCAGTTATAATAATGGACAGGGTAAGTCAAATTAGTATTTACTGAAATTAAGTAAAGCCATCGGTTACTGCATCTCGGCGTGAAGTGCTACAGCATCCTACTTAGGCGCCATTTTAGAAAAAGGGGCAAGAAACATCAAGAGAGGACAAACCAATCAATAATCAGAGTTGGCTCAGGCCAATAGCCTCTGTTACGCCTAAAGAGGAGAAATATATCCCAGTAGTTCCTAGGCATCGGAACAGAGAATTAATCCTTTGTGAAGCAGAGTCTATGTAGATTTTCAGACTGAAAGCTGTTGAAAAAGCTCTCAACATCAGTAAAGAATATGCTGTGCCACCTTAAAACTCTGGCCACCAACATTTCTGTATGTTTAACTCTTGGAAACCTGAAAAATGTTAGTGACGTTTATCCAATGACTGGTGTTTCTTACATGTAAAGTGGAAATTAATTTACTTGATGGCAGCTGTTGCATGTCAAAATATTTCTTGTAATTGGAAAAAAGTTTCCGAAATTTCTCTCATAGTGTAGTGGAATGGTGATTTGTTATAACCAACAGCTTAGACAGAGATATGTAACCTTATGAACTTGGATATTGAAAGAGGTTTACTGTTGTTACTATGTCTTTGCTTGCTTTAATGTTTGCCAGTTGTCTTCTACAAAAAGTGATTTTTCTTCATACATAGTATTCAAGATAGAATAGTTTATGTAGACTAAGTGAAAACCATGGGCCCGATTCACAAAAGTAATCTGAGACAAAATCCAAACTTTACGACTTTCGGTATTCACAAAGGGCATTTAGGAGTAGTAAAGTTAGGATTTTGTCTCAGATTACTTTTGTGAATCGGGACCGGCGTAAGCTAGAACTTGGCTAGTACGGACATGTTGCTCAAATTCATTGTGATATGGGTATTTATTTATATAGATGTTTTAATATACTGATTTGTACACTATATATGTTATTAATTGGTATCACATTAATAACTGTAATATTAAACATGCCAATTATTTTTTAAACTTTAAAAAATGTGAATAAAAATATAGAAACACTGCAACATATAGAATGAAATAGGCTTAAAGCGTTCATCTGTTGAAATATACTTTTTCTCACTATTTCTAAACATGTAAATAGTCTTCAATCAGTAGAGGCTCACTTGTGTTCCCAATTTAGCAGTATTGTTAACCAGTATTATTATACATAGTGTATTTTTTCAGGGTATGGTGTGATATGATCAACTTGTTTATAGGAATTTTGACCAAAAAATGAATCATTTACTATAAATATCAACAATGCCACACAAAAGTTGTAATGACCTGAGAAGCGTTTTCGTAAATTTGGTAACTTGCTAGACCTGCCTTATTTGTAGTCTAATAGGTGTGGCTTTTACAGTGGTGTATCAAGGGTGTCCTGAACCCAGGAGCAAGCAAGGCAAATGGATAAAACCCTGAGATGGCAGCAGACCCCAACTCACCGCAGCTAATGTTGGATGGCTAGTAAAATACAACAATAAACAGCATACAATGAGCCTTGTGCCACTGCCTCTGCTGTACCATTGGTAGCTGCGCACTAGGGCTTTTATACTGTTACTCATTTGTGCTATTTTCATGTACCACCAGATACCAGGAATTTCCAATGTGTTGGAATCACAAAGCACATATGGCTGTAGCATTTGCACCGATTGTAGTTGCAGTATTGTTATATATTTGCTGTGTAGTTTTATAGTTTTGCAGTTTCAGTGACGTACTTTTGATTTGTAATGTAGTAGTATTGGTATTTGTTTTTCTAGTGGCAGTTTGGTACTGTTATTGGAACAGTAAGAAAGTGTTGTTGTGGTAGAGTTGTAGTTGTATTTATATTAATAAGAAGCATAGCAGGATCATGTACATTAGAAACTGTAATGAATTACAATTGTGAAACAAAACAAAAAAAGCCCTTGGTATGACGCACACATCCAATGTACTTTCTAAAATATTGGGTTCCCCTATTCTATATTCAGGGCTGGCTAGTTCTAGTATATATCTAGGAACAACCTGTGCATGTGTTATGCTTTTAAAGAAAAGAGGTCCAGTGCCAAGGGAGAGATAAAGTGCAAATGAAAATCTACATAAAAAGGGATATGAAATGCCTCACATAAGCAACCACCAAGGAGTGATTGGCAGGTTCTCATCAATCATCATCTGCAGCTTTCCAATGCATAGAAGGGTACCAACACCTGAACAAGTTCAGAAGAATGTTGTGTGTGTGTATCTGACTATCTAATTGTGTTAATGTGCAGCCCACATCTCGACATCCCCTTGGGTACCCTTAGAGGGAGGAGGACATTCTTCCTCACAAGAAGAAAGAGTTAAAAATGAGTTGCAAAAAGCAATACTGAACTGTATTTGATTATTAATGCCTGCACTCATGTTTTAAAACAACATACCATGTTTAGAACATTTTAACCAGAATGGCTAACATGTTTCATTGTCATTTTCTACTTAATGGCAATTTCTTTAGGGCAATGGGACCACATTTCACCCATAAGTGCACTAGAGCTGTGTGTTTAAAAGAAGTAGAAAGGAGAATCAGATAGCATAAAAGGCAGATAAAATTCATACTGGGGTATACATTTACCCAGACCCCGCAATCAAAGGGGGATAATTTCCATATGGCTACCTGGTGAATGCCTACCAGTAGGCCACAGGAATGGAACAGGATAAGATTCACAGAAAGTGCCTGCATACCTGGAACACAAATTGTATATATCGGCTCACACCCATTTTAGATTTATCTTATTCTAAGAGGTGAGTCATAAAACAATGTATATACTTGTGACTGTGGCTCTATTCTTACATCCACCCTCCTTTTGAATATGGGTATGTATGAGTCTTCCCTCTATCGATTAGTAGGAGGCACCCAAACAGCCGGCTCAGGTCGTCACCGCATCTCAATCTCACTTGCCACTCCCCTGGCTTTTACTATCGGGCAGCACACATCTCCATTTCATTTGTGATGTGGGTGGCTCAAGATAAATGCTCCCAAGTTTCTACGGCCATCTTGTAGCATTATTGAAAATGCAGCCACACTTAGGCCGTGTATACCAACATTGTCTGATTAAGTTCTTGTAACCCCTCTCTGTCACAGGCCATTTTTCAAAATAAATGAGGTGAAGGTCCAGGCTCTAAACACACAAATTCCCAACAGGACATGCGCAACCAGATTTCTTTTGCTGGCAGGATCAGGAACACTGTGGGCCAGACCTCTGCCCAACCTGGTAGCTCTACCCACTATGAACATTGCTCCTCACCCTGTTCGCCCTATTCAATACTCCCATCAGCCATCCCAGCCTCATCTGACCTACCGCAGGTGTCGGCGTCTTCATGTACGGACAGACAATGCTTGCCATGCACACAATGCTGCTTTTGAGGTTTGGTTCTGGGGCGTGTTGGTGGGTGGGGCCAGTTCGACACGAAGATTATATACCGAATGTGAGAACGGGTGCCTTCTCAGAATGGTGTCTTTGGCAGCTGTGTAGGCACGTTTATGTTTTGGGGGTAGATTTTAATGGCCAGGGCCCTCCTACAGAAGAGAGTTCTTTTTTTAAACACAGTCTGAAAATGATGTTCACCCATTAATTTATTAAAAACGAGAGAGGAAAAGAACACCATATGTGAATTATCTTTGTAGGATGACTGCAAAGAGCATCTATCTGTATTGTGCTCATAAGAAAGTCTGGTCCCACAGGGGGGTAACTATTCGTGGTGCCAGCGATCCAAAAGCACTATTATTTTCCAATTGGCATCAATACTTCTGGACGTAAGTCATCCCAGGAAGAAGGTCCCCTGTACAGAATTAGGCAATAGGTGAATGCTATCATAAGACAGGACTAGTGTGATACTTCCAAGAAAGTAGATAAAGTGTCATGTACAGAAAGAATGGTCATTTCTACACTAATTTCATCACATAACTTACACTGTATATATTTCAATAAAATAAGCACCAGTTATCTGCCCATATAAGTTGAAGGTTATATTAGAAGACCATGTCTCGTCTTGCTGTTAAATGCATAAGGGCCCATCTGGAACTAGCCTCTAAGTTTATGACACTCAACCATATCATTCAAGCTGCCTTGGTCAGCTTTCTCTGAAAAAATCCATCAGGCTTATTTCCTGTTTCATGCCTCATCTGTCCCTATAAACCCTTGGTCTATCTTTTCAAGTATTGTCCACTTGAAACTCAAAGGCCCATGTCTCAGGTCTTGAAAATGCCTCACCAAGCGAGTTGTGAGTTTGCCTGTCCTGCACATGCTAATATGTTCCTGGATTCTAATTTTGACCTACTGAGTGGTAAGGCCAATATAGTGCAACTCACCCTCACAAGTGAACCTGTACACAACATAACTTGAGTTACAATTACTAAATTTGTTCTGGAACCAAATATGGGCATCATTCAGAGCTATGCTTTTTGAGACTGTAGTTAATTTACAAACTGTGACTATAGCCCCCAGATGGATAGTGTTCCAGAGGGACATTGGAGGAGCTGTGCTATTGATTTTTCGGGCGTGTATGGACCAGACAGTCCCTGAGGTTTGAGGCTCTTCAAACAGCAAATCTTGGCTGAGGCATTTTGTTGGGGCCCATATCAATTAAATGCTAGTTTTTTCGTAAGATCTCTCTGACTCTCATAGATAGAGAATCAAAGGTGGAAACCACTGGAAGACATGGATTATTGTTTGTTTTTGTTTTTTCTTAAGGAGATCCTCCCTGTGGTATTTAGTGCTCTTTTACAAGCTTGATTTATCGCTCTTATTAGAGGTACCTTTTCCTTTAACCACTTTGCCAACACCAAAGACTGTGTGGCAAAAGTTTCCACCTCAGTACAATTTCTCCTGTATCTAAAAAACTGTCCCAAAGGAATAGTATCTCTCAGGACCCTGGGGTGGAAAGATGAATAGTGTAAAAGAGAATTCCTATCCGTTGGCTTTTGATGAACAGTTGTACAAAGCCTTTGATCCTTAGCCATGAAGTCCAGGTCAAGGTACACTGCTGAGTCTCTGCTTATGGATCATGTGAAATGAAGGCAAGGGTCCACACCATTGATCCATAGCAGTAATTGCATTAAGGCCTCCTCTGTTCCCAATGCAGAGTATCCATAAGCAAACATTTGTGCGAAAAGGATTGGAGTCATGACAGATACAATTTTCCTCAAACATCCATATATAAATGCAGGCCAAGCTTGGGGCAAACATTGCCCCTGATGTCTGTATAAACAACTGTTCTTTATAACTGAAAAAATTCCTTGTGAGTACCAATTCAATGGATTTTAGTACAAATGTCTGGGGGGTGTCATAGAACCATTCCTGTGCCTCAAGTGCTCGCGAAGCTGCCACCAACATAGCATCTTGAGGAATACTAGTGTACAGTGATTCAATCTCAAGAGTAATAAGGAACTGAGTGGAAGGGTCATATTCGGTGTCTTGCAGTATGTTCAACATATCCAAAGTGTCTTGTACATAAGCGGGTTGATTGATCATCACTTCGATTAAAACTAAATCTAAAAATTGGGACAATAGTTCTAGTACTGGTTGAATGCCCGAAGCTAAAGGGCGACCAGGAGGCAGACATTGGGGTTTATGCATGTTCAGCATAATGTAAAATGCTGTTGTTCTAGGTGAAGGATTCACCAGAAAATCTACATCTCTTGCAGTGATCCACTGTTTATCTTTAGCGTCTTCCACCATGGCTTTGATTATTTCTTGTAGTTCCACAGCAGGGTCCCTCATAATTGGCATATAGTCGGTATGTACCCCCAACTGTCTTTGTACTTCCACTTCACAGTCAAGGGTGTTGAGGACTACTATTCCCTCATCCTTGTCAGTTGGTTTAATTATTACCCTCCCATTTGTTTGCAGTGATCTTATGGCTGCCCGGTCGGTCTTAGACATGTTTTGAAAATGTTGGTTGCTGGAGGACTGTTTAAGTGCAGTAATCTTCTTTAGGACATGTTGCACAAATACCGTGACCTCAGGGCCTATTGTGGAGGTAGGGGGACAAAAAGATGATGGTCAGTGAAGATCGGTGTAAAACACTGAAGGGGGGGGTCCTTTGATTTGTCCATAAAAACTTATGGAGACGGATTTCCTGCATTGTTTCAAAGAATTCCATCCTACATTTGAAAGGTTCATGTTGAAGTGTGGGAACGAACCCCAAAACATTGTTCAGGACCTGGTGCTCAGTTGCCGAAAGGCTGCATTAAGATAAATTAACTGCAATCAAGAGGCTAATTGTGGGCCTATTCCCCTGCTTCTTGTCATTCTGGAAAAGTTGTTCTGCCATGTTGGATCCTACCTGCCTCTCTCTCAACCTCCTCGTCGGTTCCCCCGCTGGTCCCGTCCTAAAAAAGTCCTAAGAAGGACACCCAAATCCTCAGGCTGTCTAGTGTGCAGGCCAAAATTAGGCCGGGATGGTGAACTCCGCTCCGTTCTCGGAGTTTGTAGAGTTTTTCACATTCTACACTCCGCGGAGCTTGCGAAGTTCTGTAAAATGTTAAGTTGGCGAGCGAGGAAAATCCAACGCTAGACCGCTTCCCCGTGAGATTTCTGAACACAGGCGGTCGCGGATGATCACAACCACTTGCGTCGAGAAACCTTCCGTTCGCATTGTGGAAGCTGCTGCTTGAGTAGAATGTCTACTCCAGTGGCAGAAAGAAGCAGCGCCTTCTTGCACTGCGTATGATGCCATCCACGCTGATTTTACAGTGTGGGACAAACACCTAGTGCTAAAAATCAGTGCGAACGGTGCGAGGTAATGCACTCCGCCGCTCGCGGAACTCCGCGTAGCTTTGCAGAGTTTTTTGGTCACTTTTGAGGAGTTTTGCGTAGCTAGAGTCCGCGAACTCCGCCCAGGCATAGCCAAAATGCACCCTGATGTTATTCGATGGGGAAGGCTGGTCATCAGAGCCCTCCTCCTCACTACTGGTGTTGTCAAAAGTCCAATTCTGGGCTCCAGAATATCGTCTGACCATAATATCATAGTGAAAATATTACGACTACAAAATATCATTGACAGAAATGTCCAAGGTAACTTTTCTACAATAATATAACATTTTAAAGTAGTGTTTTCTATATTATTTCTATTATGATTTCTTGTGTTGTGAAATTTATTTTTAATTATATTTAAAAACAGTCTAACAATGTACATGGGGGAATGGGGTTTATAAGGGGATTGGGTGGGTATTGCTTTTTTGAACTATGAATTAATTATGTTCACTGATTTATATGTGATATATTAAATTTTTAATTGTTATTGATATGTTTACATGCTTAGTAAATTTTTAATTATGTATTACATTGTAATTTCTGGCTGTGTGAGTTATTGGGAGATTGGGTCGGTTGTGTTTTAAATAAAACACATATAAATTGGTGTTTTAAATAAAATATATATAGATTGATATTGATTTTGGTATTAAGTATGCAAAATATTTAAATGGAAATTATTTTATATGTTTCATTTTAGATTATAAAAATATGTTTATTTTTTAATCTATTTTAATATTTTCACGGGTTGTGGCATGTATTGGGTTATGATGGATTGTATTATTTTAAAGTGTTTGTTAATTTATGTTAATTGTTTAAAGCTTCTAATTTATAATGTTTTTCGTTGTTATTTATTTTTTTATATCTTGTAGATTTTTATAATTATGTATTATGGGATGTGGTGTTTAATGGGGGCTTGGTTGAGAAGTTTTTAATTAAACTATAGGCTTTACTTTTTAAAGTAACATGTTTGATTGTTCGAAAAATATTTGATTATATATTACGCTTCAGAAAATTATTTATTACATTTTTATTACAGGTTGTGGGGTGTTTTGAGGGAATAGGTGGGTATATTAATTAATAAAAAGTGAAAATATCCAAAATGTAAACACTGCAAATAATGTTTTTGTTTGTGAAAATATTTTTTCACTGTTGTATGTTTTATGGGGCAAGTTCAGAGATATTGTTTATGTTAAATATTATTTATTTGAAAATTTGAAAAAAAGAAGAACATTCTGATTATTCCCAAAGGCTTCACATTTATTATAATGATTTAACTTTTTTAAAGATATTTAGTGCCAGATTTTCCAGTTACTCAAGCTACGCAGTGCAGCAGCCCCAAATCCTGCACAGCACTGCGCGAGAACGGGAGAGCAGGAGAGCGCCATATTTAGTCCTAAAGTGGTGTAGTTCGTTCTTAGAGAACAGATCACAAAAATTCAAAGTCAACCAAACATTATCAGCATCATCCAGAAATTCTATTAGAGTACCTCAGGGCTCAACACTATCCCCTGCTCTATTCAATCTGTATGTAGAGCCACTCACAGAAATCTTACAACAAGCAAACATCTCCTTCCACATGTACACAGATGACACACAGCTTTACATCAAGATCACATCGATAGAAGAGATAGGTATCGTGAACCAGGCATTAAAGAGAACCGTCCATTGGCTAACCAGTAATCACCTCAAGCTTAACCCGCATAAAACCGAATTCCTTCTGATTTCCCCTCAGAAAAGCGCTATGAACATCCTAGAGTGGACCAAACTGATCACGGCACTAAACTGTACTCCGAGTATTGTAGATTCAACCAAATCCCTGGGAATTATGCTAGACAAAAACCTGAACATACTATCACATATTAACACAATGGCAAAAAACGCCAGTTTCCATTTAAGCTACCTCAGAAAACTGAAACCTTTCATAAATACCTCAGACCTTAAAACAGCAGTCCAGGCACTAGTCATATCGAGGATCGAGTACAGTTGCACAACCCTAGCTGGTCTCTACAAGATTTCAACAGCACCACTAAAAGCCTAAATGGGGACACAAGACTTATAACTGGTTCCAGAAAATTCGACCACATCTCCCCTCATCTGAAAGCGCTCAACTGGCAGCCTTACGAAGCAAGAATTCAACTAAAAATGGCATGTAACACTCACAAAGCGATACACCACAAAACACCAGTTTACCTAGCCCAGAAAAGCACATTATCAGGAGGATGCCATGTTTCACGGAGTCATGCAGATCTATTACTGAAACCGGCCCTTTTCCGAAAGAAAAGAACTTATGACCGAGCTTTCTCTGGTGCAGCACCAAGAATCTGGAACGCTCTCCCCCCTAACATTAGAAGAATTTCGTCCATCTCTGCTTTCAAAAATGAAGCCAAATCTTTTCTTATGGGCAAATATCTTCCATAATCTCAGCAGACTTGACATTATCAGGGATCCTTCTTGATCTCACACATGCTACCTCTCATCGAACTCTAACCTCATTTTGGTCTTGTATATATGAATGTTAAAGCTCAAATGTTTCTCTCACAAATCAATGTACAATTACTTATGACCTTGTAGCACAACTGTTTCTAGAAAATTGCTGTATACTGATTATTTTTACTAAATTTGCACGACGTTCATGTTGATCTAAGTTTAAAGATATGTAAATGTAAAGCGCTCTGATACTCTAGCCAGGGTCATGTTCGCGCTATATAAAACACCAAATAAATAAATAAAAATATTTGCAGAAATATGGCACTCTCCTCCCCTCTCCATAACGCCAGCACAGAAATGTGCGGCTGTGCGCCACGGACACACCTTTGCACCATAGTGCAAGGGTGTCTCAGTGAGTATAACACAGTATTTTGTACTGGAAGGATACACTTCCAATACAAAATACTATGCTTAGACTAACTTTAAACATTTCCCACTTTATTTGTATGCAGCACACATGCAATGTTGGAAAATAAAGGAGAAAAAAAGCATTTCTCCTTCATAGCGCGTATCTAAAATGGGTGACATTTTCTGATGCTGAACCTTGTCTACGTTTTTAAGTAAATAGGGTTTAGCGCCAGAAATATGGGTGGCTGCATGGGTGGCTGCATGGGAACACTCATGCACCAACCATGGGATACCCCCTTGGCACTGAGAGATGCAAAGCAGCACTACGTGCTGCTTTTCATTACTTTCAAGTGATTTTCAAGCCTGAAACAGGTTTGGGACTGGAAAGTAAATAGGTAACAAAGACTTAGCGTTGTTTTGTATCACTTTTGTGATGCAAATACGGAGTTGAAGCTTAGTAAATAGACTTTATTTTAAAGTATTTATTTACATTTCTGAATAATTTGCAATGGGTGCTCAGATCGTAGTGAACCCCCATGGAGGCACTTTGACCACTGTTTATTAAATTGGAGTTAAAATAGTAAATGTGAACCTCCCACCTCCTAAATGTATGCAATATTTCCAATGCTGATCCCACACAATCCCCCAATGTATAAACTTTCTACGATATTTGTCATGCTGAAATTAGAATGCTGCAATTGCCGACCTAAATATATACCTACTCCAATGTTTGATAGACTGGAGTTAGCACAGTTAATCTATGTCCCCACTACCAACATTCGTACTTTCTCCAATCCTTGTCGTACTGAAGTACGCTAGTAAATACGTCCCCATGTGTGCACTTTCCACCGTGTTTTGTAACTGGAGTTAGAATAGTAAATCTGACCTCCTCTCCCCAATGTATGCCTTTTCCCTAATTGTTTTTTAGACTGGAGTTATAATAGTACGTTTTATCCCCCCCCAACCCAATGTATGCACATTCCCCAACGTTTGTCAGGCAAATTAGAAAAGCAAATTTGGGTAATTAGAAAAGTAAACTTGCCTAAACCCGCTCAAGCAAATACACACTTAGTCCAATATTTGTTTGAAGGTAGTCAGAATAGTAAATGTGGCCACCCCACAATGTATATACTTTCTCCAATATTTATTGGATGGAATTACATTAGTAAATGTATGCACAATAGTAAATCTGAATCCCCAACACATTTATTCCCCCTATATGCGTACAAGTTACCCTGCACCAATATTTATTGGATAGAGCTACATTAGTAAATGTATGAACAATAGTACTTTTGAATCCCCAATAAATGTGTTCCCCCTATATGTGTACACTTTCCCTGCACTGGTTGGACTAGAACTAGAATAGTAAATCTGACCCCCCTCAGTGTATACACTTTCTCAAATATTTGTTAGTCTGGAGTTAAAATGACATTAGAATAGTAAATCTGAACTCCGCCTCAAGGTATGCACTTTACCTCATATTTGTCAGGCTGGAGTTACACCAGTAAATCTGCCCCCTAACCAAAGTAGGCACTTTTACCAGTGTTAGATATGAATTAGAATAGTAAATGTATGCACTCTCCTGTTTTGGTTGTTGAATTGGAATTATGATAAATCGTACCCCGTGCAGCATGTATGCTCTTTTTCCATTATTTGTCAGACTGGAGCTTAAATGGTTAATGTGCCCCCATACCCACTTACCACAATATTTGTAAGACAGGAGTTAGAATAGTAAATCTGGCCCCTACATGCCCACAGTATGTGCTTTCCCCAATATTTGTTAGACTGGTATCAGAATATTAAATCTGCATGACACTCCTGCTCCCAAAGAATGCTTGCTAGTATTTGTGCACTTTACATTATATTTATGTAAAGTCAATACCTTTCTTGTCAATATTTTGCAACAATATTTTTAGACTATGAAATTTTCATGGCCGATATTTTGTAATACAACCATTTTGAGAGCAGATAAAGAAGACAAAGTCATTCACAGAAGGTGGAAGTATTTCAAAGATTGAGAATTTCTAAGTGGAAGAAAGGAAAATAAAATTCAGCACCTACTTTGGTTACTGCTAGGCATTTATTAGCACACCCAGTATTTTGACAGGATGCAAAGAAGTTAAGAGAAAAAGTTAGCCATGATGAAAAGTATAGCTATTTAATGAAGAATGGGAGTTAAATAGTTGATTGTGAAATATTGGAACTGAGGTTAGGAGAGGGAAAGTGGAAGGAGATGTATATGTCTTCTATACAAAGTTTAGAAAAGAAGCTGAAGGACACATTAGATCAAAAAGGGATGTGGAACTGTGGGAAAAAGGTAGTTGTATTAGGACGGAGTCTTGGGGGCAGCAGATATGTAGAGGCATGGGTAAATAACAAAAGGAGCATCTGAGAGGTATGGAATAAAGAAATGACAAGTCCTGCTAGCAATGCCTAAGAAGAAAAAGTATGTAGCATGCTATGGAGAAACCAAGGAAGACTTAGGGCCCAATTACGATGCGGGCAGGAAGGGCTCTGACCGTCGGTCGGAGCCCTCCTGCCCACAACGCAATCACCGATTCGGATTCCCTTCCGACCGAGCCATTTCGATGGGCTCGGTCAAAAGGGAATTGTAATCAGTCTTCCAAATGGCTTACGACGGGCTCGGAGAACCCGTCCACCATTCGGAAGGCCTACAGTAATCCCTCGGCCGGCTCTTTCCGGCCGAGGGATTACGATGGCAGTTTCCCACTGCCTTTTTGTGCCGGCCTTTCCGGCACATAAAGGCATTGGGAAACAGCTTTGGGGGCCCCCAGCAGGGCCCCCACGGGGTGCGAGTCCGCCCAATGGCGGCCTAGGGGCACCTATGGTGTTCCCCTGTTGATCCCTGCACCCAGTGGCAGGCACCTTGAGGTGCCTGCCTCGGGGTGCAGGGATGAGCTGCACCTTAGCATTTTGCTATGAGAGCATGCATTCTGTTTGGAATGCATGCTCTCATAGCAAAGTATAGGATTGTGACCAAACAGGGTTCAGAGCATCCTAGTTCCTGGGCTGGAACCGACGACTGGAGGTCGATCGGTTTCAGTTCCAGATCAATGCCGGACAGACTCGATTACATCCGGCATCGTAATCGGCCCCATTGTTGAGTTAATGAAGTTAGAATGTGGAAGGAAGCAATCTCAGAACAGTGGAAGGTCCAAAAATTGGATTATAGATGATATTATAAGTTTGTTGAGGAGGTACAGGATGTAAGTGAGTTGCACATGATGCACACAAGGCTTTTTCATAGAATGTGAATTGAAGGACAAGACAGCAATTAAAAAAAGATGGTAGTATCTTGGTTGTAGATTTTCCGGGCATTTGTTATTACTGCTGCTGCGTTAAAGCAGTGCATATAGGTGTCAGATAAGAGTAAAGGTTTGAGTAGACCAGAGATAGACATCCAAATCATTAGATGAGATCAGTAGGTTCAATGAGGAAGGCATAAGGTTTCTGTTTGGGTGTGCAAAGATTTGGTGATTTGAATGTGCAAAGATCTTGGAGCCAGATGTAGGGGTGAAGGTGGTGGGCTTAACAGAATGACTTGGAGGAGCAGGGTGGCTCAGGAAGAGGTCGGATCCAGTGAGGAGTATGATGACGGTCATTCTGGCTGTACTGACTTTGTTTGAAAAGAAGGAAGCAAAGACATTAACAGAGAAAACAGTTAGGATTGTGCTGGTGTGGCAATGAGAGAAGACAGTTGGTAAAGCAAAGTGTTGAAGTTGTAGTGATGTTATATGGTAGTCTGCTAGTCTGATTCTGGCCCTAGTGGACATATTATAGAGAGAAGAGCCAGTTTTTCAGAGCATTTCGAAAAGGGTGATGGGTTTTCAGACAAGAAATGGAAAGAGAAAGAGAATTCCAGAGCTTTGATGCAGCTTCAGAAAAGACTCTCCCTCCCCACCTTGCCTTGCGGAATTTAGGATTAACAAACAGGCTTTTCCTCTCAGAACGTAGCTGTCGAGATGGAATGTATCATAGCACTCACACACACACACATATATATAAATAAATATATATATGTGTGTGTGTGTGCTATATGCATACATGTTTATACCCTTGCAAGCATATATGTATGTGCATAAATATATATGCATATATTCATAAATGCCATTTACTGAGAATCAAACCACAAACAAAAGAAATTACTTTTCTTTGAATATTTCTTTATTCTTTCTTTAGATATTTTCTCAAAGCAGCACGCAGGCTAGCCTCCAAGGTTGTGAATAGCTGGAAATAGCCAACACGTGTTTCGTGCTCAAATGCGCTTCTTCAGGGCTGTTACAAACAAAAATTCTATATCAGTACATATTCAATTTAAAAAACAAAGTATGCACAGTTAGCACAACCTTAGTCCAATATAAATCTTACTCTCTAATATTCACATTCCTATTTAACAACACACTGAATTAACAAAAAAGGTACATAGATCATATCTTGGATACAGAAATTAGATCTTGAAAATTAGTTAGTTCAGTATATTCTATTTAGCAGAAAATAGCGGGACTCAGTAAACAGTTCCTATCAATAAACCTCCAGTTCTACAGCCCCCTTTAAGGTTCTAGCCGCAACTGTAACATAGGGTTGTCCCCTTATTCTTCCTCGCAAGATTTTGTCTTCATAAATCCAAACTTAGTGTTACCAAAAGGGGATAAATATTAAGTTACCTCTCGAATAAGATCTTTATCGATCTGTCTTGACTAATATTTTTCTCATGTGGTGCCTCAATATCCTTTAACCACGTTTGTTAATCTGTAGCAGAAATTGGAAACAGAAAAAGGGACAAGAACGAAATTATGTTCAAGTTCCCTAAATTTTCGTGCAAGGTCCCTATAAGGGTGAACCCTAATTAGGCTCCTACTATTGTCAAATGAGTGAGGTTCTCACGTTCAATATTTTTTCTTAGATCTCTCTCTTTTGTTTTTACCACCGTAAATTTAGTCATCAGTTTCATCCATATTCTTCAATGAATCATCCCCCTTGATAAGGGTCTGAAGAAAGATACAAAATGTAATAATAGTAATTTCATCCTCCCTTTTTAGATTGTGCCAAATACTGAAGTCAAGAGCTTCGTGCAAACTTATTTTATCTCTACCATACGTTAATCCAACTGCCACCGGTGGCAGGGGGGTTGCCACGCCCCTGTGTCCCACCCCCCCAAAGGCAGCCAATCTAGGAGGGGGGCATGCAGCCCCCCTTCCCAGGCAGATTTTGGCCCCGGGTACCCCACCCCCATAAAGTAACATTTAATTACCATACGTTAATCCAACTGCCACCATGCACGCCCTTTGGCTGTAGGTGGTGGGGGATTGGTCGCAGGGCCTGGCCTATGGCCAGGCCCTATGTCCCACTCCCCAAAGGCAGCCAACCCGGGAGGGCGGAAAGCACCCCCCTCACAGGCCGATTTTTGCCCCTGGGACCCCACCCCCCAGGCATTCCACAATTGTTTAGTGGAGGGGGTACGTGGCCATATTTGGCCCCAAGGACCCCATCTCCCACGGCCCAATTTTCTATTTATGGGGGAAGAGGGCATGAAGCCCCCCACCCCAGGTCAATTTTGGCACTTGGAACATCATCCCCTGGGGCCCAGCCATATTGTAAATGGGGATGGGGACAGGCAGCCTCCTTTCCTGGGCTGTTTTCTAGCCCTGGGGATTCCATTTCCCGGGGCCTGGTCATATTATAAAGGGAGAGGGGGCACTCCTGGCACACTGCTGCTTGGGGGATGAAGTCTACTTTAGTCCTGAGGCCCTCGGGAGGCAAGGGGACCTCATCCCCCTACCAGTATTGCACCGAGAGGCGTGTTTGCATAGTGGTGGAGAAAGGGGGTATGGCCTGCGACAACTCTCAGCAATCCCACTGTGTGGGGCTTACTAGAGGTAACAGGAGGTCTTGTTGGCTCTTAAGGACTCTCAGCAGCCAAGCGGACTTCATCCCCCAACCAGCAGCGTGCCAGAAGGTGCATTTGCAGAGTAGTGGAGGAAGGGGGTTGGGCCTCCGGCGAGTTGCTGGGCTTTTTTATGTTTTGTTTTTTTTTCAACGGGAAGGGGGTCTGTGTAGCCCCCCTTCCCTGGGCCTATTTCGGCCCCAGGGACCCCATCCCCAAGGGCTAGGCATGTTATGAATGGGGAGGCTGTTGCATGGCTCCCCTCTCCGGGCCAATTTCAGCCCCAAAGATCCCATCCCCGGGGAACCGGCCTTTCTGTTTTTTTGTTTTTTTTAAAGGAAGGGGAGGACCCTTCCCTGGGCCAATTTTGGCCCGAGGACCCCATCCCGCAGGGTCTGCCCTTTATTTCATTTATTTTTTATTTAATTTTGTTACATGGTAGGGGGGCTGCGCGGCCCCCCTCCCGAGGCCAATTTTGGCCTACGGTTTCCCTACCCCTGGCCAGGCCTTTATGTATTTTTTTAACAAAGGGAAGGGGTGCATCGGGTCCCACCTCCTCAGGCTGATATCAACCCTGGGGACCCCGTCCCCTGGGGCTAGGCCTTTATATTTTTTTTACAGAGGGGAAGGGTGCTACGGGTCCCACCTCCTCAGGCCAATTTCAGCCCTTGGGTCCCCTTCCCCTGGGGCAAGGCCATTATATATATTTTTTAACAAAGGGGAGGCGAGCCATGTGGTCCCCTCCCCAGGCCGATTTTGGCCCCGGGGACCTCATCCCCCAGGGCCTGGCCACTTCGTTGGGGACTGCAGGGGGAGACTGAAGGCCCCCGCGGTCCTTGCTGGCTCCCCACCTCCTGTGGGAGCAGTCGTTACTTTGAGACACAGGGAGCTGATGACATGCAGCTCCCTGGATCTCAAAACAATATCTGTCACCCTGCTCGCTTGACAGCGGGTAGGGAAACAGACATGCTCTGCTTTCAGCATGCGAAAGCATTTTTGCTCTCGCTTGCTGGAAGCAGAGTGTTTGCTATGACTTGGCAAGAGCAGTGCTCCCGCCAAGCCATAGCAAAGTGCAATGTCCCAGGGGTGGGTACCCCGGGACATTGCTGGAGCCGGCCATGGGGGGTGGCAGTGCCCAGGACCATCTAGGGGTCCACGAGGTGGCCGTGCGGCCCCCCTCCAATATTGCCAATATATTTAAGCAATGGGGAGGTGGCAGTGCCTGGGGCTGTGTGGGGGGCCAGATCCCCCCACAAATTGATATTTAATTTAGTCCCTAGGAGGTGGCGGCCCTGGGACTGCGGGGGCTACATGGCCCCCTGCATCTGTTATAATTAGCCCCAGGAAGGTGAAGGACCCTAGGGCTGTGTGGAGGGCCACGTGGCCCCCTGGATTTGTCATAGTTAGCCCTGGGGAGGTGGCAGTCCCCCCGCATTAATTTAACTCATTAGTCCTGGGGAGGTGGTGGTCCCTGGGGCTGCGGGTTGCCATGCAGGCCCCCGCAACACTTTATAAATCTTTGCCCTGGGGAGCTGGCAGTCCGCCCGCATTAATTTAACTCATTAGTCCTGGGGAGGTGGTGGTCCCTGGGGCTGCGGGTTGCCATGCAGGTCCCCACAACACTTTATAATTCTTTGCCCTGGGGAGTTGGCAGTCCACGGGGGTGCAGCATGCGCATTACTGTAAGAACTTGCCTCCGGGACCTGGCCCACCCAGGGGCCTATAATTAACGAAGCGCAGGAGTCCACGCTTTGTTTTTTTTATTTCGGTGGGAATTGCAGATCCATCGCCACTATTGCAATGAATATTTTTTTTTTTAATTTGGGCCCTGGGGGCTCCCTGCAGAACCCCCACAAGAGGCCTAGGGGGGTCAGGGTGTTTCTACTCTGCCCCTTTTCTTTTTTTTGTACCTTTTTTCTTGTGACTCGGTTCAACCGAGTCACAAGATATTTGGTTTGAAGTGTTGGCAGCCAATCAGATCTCAGGCATGAGATCATGAGGGGTCACGGATCCACTGCAGCCTCAGTTCTATATCTTAAAAATCTTTTTAACAAAAAGGTCATTTCTGGACCAAGAGCTACTTTTCTGCCAAATTTGGTGTCATTCCGTTCAGCAGTTCGGGCTGTAGACGTGTCTAAAGTTTCCTGTGGAAATTAACATGGAGAAAAAGTGTTTTGGGACCCCCTCTTTTTCTCAGTCCCCGCTTGATGGATCACCACAAAATTTTAAAAGAAGCAGCTGAAGTGACTGGCAAATTAGTTTAGAAAACTTCACAAAGATTCGTCCAACAACGCTAAAGTTATTGGCAAATGAAAAAACGCTATTCTCATGGAAACTACTTCATAACTATAACGGAAATATATATATATATATATAACAATCGATCAATCAATCACTTTATTTCGGTTCAAAGAATGATATAAGTACAATATAAAATGGTAAAGTCACATAAAGCATATAGAGGTATCAACATACTTCACTGCTTCACAGCAAAAACCTCATTAAGAGACCAAAAATTGAGTCAAACATGGGTCTGCCATGCCCTCCCGATAGCTATTATGAGACTTCAGGTTAAAAGTAGAATCCATAAAACATTCATAAAATTAGCACATTTGTTAAAATAGAATGAATAAAAGTCCAGTTGTTTATCATACAATCACTATATTATCCTTACAAAGTCAATTTAGTATGGTCTCTCTGTACATAATGTTCCATATTTTGAGTTTCTGGAGCGTGCATTTCTTATTGTATTTCAGAAAGATTATATATAGGCAGTCTGGTTTTAGGTTTAAACCTATAATAACTGATAAAACCCCACCAGAAGGGAAATAGCCCTCATCAGTGTAGACATATAAACACTGAAAAAAACCCTGCACAACCACAAACTATATGCCATTCAAAGAAAGGAAAGGGAGAGCGAAAGAGTCATTTTTTTCCTTCTTGAAGGGGCCTATACAATATAACTGTTATATAAGGTAGCAGTAAGAAAGACTGGACTAACATTATTCTGCTTGAGTTTTGTTGTTTAGGGATGTCACTAAAATATTGTTTCTTCTTCCTTTTTTCAGTTTAGTGGTCTTTTGTTTTAGGTGTTGTTTAATTATTTTATAAACTGTAGAGAATCAGGAAATATCAAAATCATATTTGATTTTTTGGCTACATTTGAGTCTTTCACTGATAGGAAAAATGTAGGTTTCATAAGAATCTTTCCCTACACGTACCATCACATTTACCCACACAGAATGGGTAAAAACCTTTGATACAACAGCCCCCTTTTATTATTGAGTCAGTATTGATAGTAGGTGAATTGCCAAACACCCCAGGCTTTAAACATACAATGCAAGGTATAGTGACAGGTATATGTGAAAAGAGTGCAGTCACCAAGCATCTGGGATACGGGTGAAAACATGACACCAGACTTTTGGAAAACATGGAATGCAGTGTCACTTGGAATGCTGCTGCAAAATGTTCTTACGAAGTTCAACAAAGATTGGAATGATATTGTTTGCATTTTCAGTGATTCAGCTACGTATATGAAAAAGTTGTGTGATGACCTGTCAAAATCAATCCCTGAGCAGAAGTGCTTCCCCGTAAGAGATCCTTGCCACTTGTTAGATGGTATGCTGAAAGCATCTTTACAATCTTCAGAGTTAATGAAGAATGCGATAGACTTTTTAGTCCATTCTGGTGCACTGTTTTGTTATGCGCGGAAACTAAAATGCAAATATTTCTCATTTTGTGCTTTGTGTGGCATCAAAGAGAGAGTCCTCCCAACTGTGTCACTTAGCTGGTGGTTCTCAGTCCTAGAAGCCATGAATGCTATATTATCCATGTGGCAACCGTTTAAAGAACTTTTCCTGAGTGATGATGCTAAAAGCAAGAAATGTGAGGATCTTTGGTCACATATTGATAGTGATATGAAAAAAGTACACTCTACTGCATTCTTAGATTTTTACAGGAAAGCATGACTGCTGTAGTGGACATAATAGAAAAACTAGAGCCTGAAAACACCCTTGTCTTCCAAGTGTTCAGCATAATTGGTGTAGATGCGAAATATCTCCTTGAGAGTAGGCTTGGCGACACTTTTCGTGACTTTGGCACTGCAACATGTTCCATGTTAGAGTGTTTGCCATTTGATAAGCAAAGAAATGTTGAGGAGCAATTCAGGAACTTTTATTTTACAATCTATGAGAAATAGCCCTTCATAAACATTCTCGAGTTAGCAGCACCTTTTGAGTTTCTGGACAGTGCATTTCTTGTTATATTTCATAAAAATTTTTTTAAAACATCGAACTATCAGCATCTTTCAACTTACTATTGCACTTCATGGGACTATGTTGTAGGGAAAGGTAATGTCAAGTTAGCAGCAACCTTTCGAGCTTGTAAGTATAAGATCAGTTTTGGCGCAGTCTTGCTGCACACAATAATTCATGATTTGGGTTTCTGGGGAAAGCACCTTTTGCTGTATTTCGTAAAAATTATGGGAGTGTTGTATTAGCATCAGCCTTTCAGACTTATTGTGCACTTCGTTGAACTATATACTAGAATAAAATAATGTCAGACTTGCAGAAGCCTTTATAGTTACACTTCCTAAGCTAAACTAAAACCCATAATCGGTACTTTTTGTTGCACTCTGGTTACTATTTTGCACACACTGTTCTAAGTTAGTTCTTCCCAAATGTCAAATGTCGGTGAGTTAGTTGAGGTTAGTTGCCCAAGTGGCATTCCTTCTCCCGACTGCGGATTATCCATGCAGCATGTAGAAATGTAGCTACAGTAACAACAATCACCTCGCACGTGTCAGTTTTCATTATTCTCAAAGCTGGATGGAGGGACCTTATACCTAATAGATTACATAATGGGATAATCCACTTCCTTCTTGGAATTTATAGGCCTCACAGAAAAATATAAGATGTTCTAGGGATTCAAGAGCTTTGTCGCAAGCAGGGCAGGTGGTATTGGAGCTCTTTGTTTTTGCCCATCTGGCTGTAAACTCAAGTGTAGGCAATGTCCCATATCAAACTTCAAAAATAACTGTCTGGGGAGGGAACCCTGAATGACACCTAATGTAGGTTCATAGAATGGGACAATCTTGTGGTTAAGGAAATGATCTGTTAGACTCCCAGATTTGTAGTCTTTAACTGTTGCACCCCAGAAATATTCTCTGCACCGCTATTTTATCAAGTACCTTGGAGTCACATGTGAGTCATCTGAACAGTCCCAGAGGTTTTCGAAATTTAAAAGCTGTAATGTTTTTCTCACATATGACAACCAAGGAAATTCTTAGGTGTTCAGATATTTTTAAGATCTCTCTAAGCGGTGCTCTATAGGGTTTGAGCTCTGGTGTTGACCATATCCTATGCCAGAATAGTACTGGTCTCAACTGGGTAGTGAATGCAATGGGGTATAAGCCCATTTCCTGCATTAGTGGAAGAGTTGGAGAGCTGTATGGAAGGTTCATGAGGCACTTAAGGAATGTGTTTCTACAACTAATAGCTCGTTGGTAGCAGAATGGCCCCAAAGTTCAGCCCAATATAGAGCGGAACATTTTGCCCTCACTTTATATATCTCTAGAGCATATGCTACTCTTGTTGATTTTAACTTCCTTGCCCTCCTTAGAATAGCTGCAGTCTCCTGCTCTAGTTTTAATGCATTCGTGCTAATTTCCATCTTCCAGGTAAGATTGTGCGATAAGGTAACCCCTCGATAGGTGAAATTTGCACCCTGCTCTAGCAGTGTATTATTAGCCATTATTATTGGTCTAGTGGATTTATAGGGGTTGAACGCCATGTATTTAGTCTTATTTATGTTCAGCTCTAAACCCTGATTGGTGCAGAACAGCAAAAAACGATTTAACATTTCTTGGATGCCTCTTGGGGTCTTTGAGGACAGCCTCCTGGTCTTCCTGGTTTGGGCGGGCAAATGCAGCAGAGTCAAACTTGATCTCCTAAAGCTGGACATGGCGCGGCCTGGGGCTCCCGGATTTACGCCTCTATTACATCGCGGGTCTTCAGTATGCAGCGCAATGGTGCGCGGACGGTTCGAACACAGAAAAAAGGCTGCTCGCTGGCTGGTGCCCTGAAGCAGACCTCCCTAGATACCTGATGATGGGGGCTTGAACTCCTTCGGACTGCCCATTCGTGATTAAACAGATCGCCTGGGCATGGGAGCAAGCGGTCACCCTTGTGCTGTAGCTGGCCCCTTATGCACGCGCTCTCCCTCTGGAGTGGCTCCCGGGTTTCCGCCAGATACAATCAGTCATGGATGTAGCCCGTTGGTGTGAGGGCGGCTACACATCGGCGGGGGATTTATACCTTAACGATTCCTTCCTGTCCTTTGAGGCTGCAAAGGAACATTACGGAGTCCCGGAAGGCTACTTCCTCCAGTATGTGAAGATAGCTTGCACGTTCCGTGAAATCTGGACCACGTTTCCGAACGAGCCGGAGGAATCGAGCACGCTGTGCACAATCCTAGATCCAGGCTCCTTTCGAGGATTAATATCCAGGCTATAAAAGGCCCTTAAAACAGATCGTAGTATGGACTTAACTGAGACTCTGGACAGATGGGAGGAAGACCTACCTGTGTCATTAACGGAGGGGGAATGGAAACATGCAGGTCCAAGACATCTCGATCAATTCCTGATTCAAACTCACACAGTTCAAATACCTCCACCACACCTATTTGAGTCCCCTGCGCTTGTCTAAGTTTGACCCATCGCACTCACCTAAGTGCCTGAGATGCGGTGCCACCCCTGCCCATTTCATTCATGTGACCTGGGATTGTCCCATGATCCGCTCCTACTGGAGCACAGTGCTGGACACTTTGCGGAGGGCAATGAAGCTCCCAATTGAGTCTTCAGTCAAACACTGTCTGCTGGGGGTGCTGCCGATCCCCAGGGCCACAACCCGCATGTCGGGCTGGTGTTGGCGAAACGCTGCATAGCTATCCACTGGAAGTTAGCAGCACCCCCCCCCTCCCGGAGAAATGGAGGACGGACATCTGCGAATGGGGGGTAGCGAAAGAGCGCCGGCTACTCGCGGTCCGCATGGATGAGAACGCGTACCGAGATCTAGAGACCTGGGGCATTATGTTGGATAGCATGCAGGGAATAGATCACTCCGGAGGGAGTAATTCTGATCGCCCTAGAGACGAGACCCGGATACCCACACAGCTTAGCTCCCCGGCGGGTTCTCCCAATCTCCCATAGTTACATAATGACTACAACACCAGGTTCCCCCTCGTCGAGGCAATACTCCCAGGCCCACAACATGCACTCAGGTGTCGACCGCTGGCTGGCTTACATTCTGATGCCTCGTAGACCTTGTGGATGAACGATGCCTTACCTACTAGTCCACCCCCCACTTATGCCCCCTTCACATCATTCTCACCCCCCACCCAGACGCACCCTTGTTGGGGACAGGGACAGGAAGTGAGGGACGCTGCAACACGTGAAAACCTCTCTCAAACATCAAACATAGACACATAAGCACAATGTATGGGTGGATGCCTTTACCGCCAGATGCTGTCAATAGCAACAATAAGTTTAAATGTTTTGTTTGTTTAAAAAATAAGTAAAATAAAAAGTAGTGATGTGACAGGAGGATAGCAATTACAGATGGATTACCCCTGGGGTGGCACAGAAGTGGCTATGGCCTGGGCGATATGAGGCGAAGCCTGCTCCACTGGGTATGTCTAAAATATTGCACCTGTAATGAGGGTTGAGTTTAAAATGGGAGATCAGCTCCTGTAAGATGCCTGAAATATGCCGCTCTGTGTTATGAGAATTGTACCAAGGGGTCCCTTGGCAAAGTGACAGTATATTTATCGATGTTTCTGAAATAATGTATGTACACTGATCCTGATTTTCTTACTACCAATAAAAAGAATGTTTAAAAAATATATGGTGTACTGGAACTGTCTATGCATTTTATTATTAGTTGAGCAGATCCTGATGGCAATTGTGTTGCATTCTTGATCCTAGTTTAGACAATTCAGTCCAGTTCTGTATTAAAGCCTCTGCCTTATCTCCCAAGTCCCAATTACATCTGTGTGCCTTGGACCATTACATGATCCTAAAAGAATGACAAATCTGTATCAACAGTATGTGTAGTGGCAAATGTTAATTTACTTTTTTGATAAACCACGATACAATGATATACTATACTCTGTGAGAGTTAAACTTGCAGAGCTTAAATCTTAATGAATTATCTCCCTTCACCACCACCCCCCTGAAATTGTGTATTAACTGTGAAATATCTATACTCGCCATGTTTCTTCAAAACCAAATGGTAAGTGGTAAGGTAAGTTTTTTGACGATTAGGTCAATGATTTTAATTTATACAAAAGTAGAATGCCAGGACAGCAGCATCAATTCTGCATCGTAGGATTCTCACTGATAGTCATAAAATTTGAATAGTCTTGCCTGCGTGGCGTGCAGAGAGCCTGGAAATATATATATTTCTGCTGTTGGAGGTAGCTACCTCAGTGTCTGTGACAGCTTTAACTTCATTTTTTCTTCAGAGAACTATAGTAACAAAAATATAATTTAAGACCATATTACAGCATTTAATGTAGAATTGTGCAATGTAATAAAGAGCTAACCCAAATGCCTGCTTTCACTCAAGAGAAAAATGAAGAGTTAAGGGTTCTGTTAGGTCAAAAGTGCGCCAGCTGCAACTATACCTACACTGTAACTTTAATAGATCCAGCAGCTTCCATTACCCAGCTTGCACTGTACTAGCAGTTTGCCTCACAGCCCCATTGTGTTTTTTCCAGCTCTTGTTGACTGGATCTCAGAGCACTTCAGGGTTACTAACCCACTTTTTAGGAGGTTTTTTCTTCAGATAAATATTTTTGAAACCTCTATTCGACGTCTCTTGAAGAAAGACATCTTCCCTGTTTTTCAACACCTTCAGGGATTTTTGTTCCTTCAGAAACGCCTTCACTTTTGTGAAGTGCCCCTTCTGTGGGAGGAAGAAGGTTGCTTCTGACTCTCATGCGATGTGTGGTCTGGTTCTCTCTATCCCATACTGTCCAAGAATGTCCTTTTTGTCAAAAAAGGGCACATAGCCTTCAACAACAGAAAGAAAATTTGCCTGAGAGGACTCTTGGAGGAACTCGGGCAGAGAAGGAAATGAAAAGGCAGAGAAGAAAAGAAGGGGCCCTCTCTACAGTTACAGGTTCCTCCCATGAAAATGATCCCAACAGAAGGAGATCCTGGGACAAGAAACTCTGTAAGCACTATCACCACCTTTCTAAGCACTCCCATCATTCATTGAACCATTGTTGGGCATCCGTGCCATCAACACCGACATGTTCGCCACCAAAGGGTTCGATAGCAACAACTTAATATCAACCATTGCTTCAGCCGACTGGCCTGAATCCGTTTTACCCGCATCTCACAGGATCAGAGCGACTGGAGTTTCTGAGCACGCCTCTTCTGCAGGTGCTGGAGCAGCAGCAGCTGATTCAGGTGAGTTTGCTGTATGAGGCCCAGACAGGTTGCAGTAAACGGTCTTAGAGTCCTCACACGTACTTGCACCTATGCAGTGACTGGAAGTTTACTGCGGCTCCTCTCTGAATGCAGAGACTCTCGTTCCTCCCTCAATGAAGTGGGGAGGGGGGTGGTGCAAAGATCCTGGATCAAATCCTTCATCCCAGGCGAGGTGTGCACGGTGCCTCAGTGGACTCACTCGTCCAGCGCCGTCTTGGACTAAGTCATACGATTTGCTGATCTTAGTGACCCCCTCTGGCATACGGGGTCTCCGTATCCTCACAGTACACAGGCTCAGGCCCAATCGGCACAGTGAAGTACTCGGCGCCGGCTCTATCTGGCATATTGGGTTGCGGCCCACTACCGCACACGGGCAACAGCCCTTCCCTCATGGCAATCTTCTCACAGAGGCTCCACCTGGCATACAGGGTTGCTACTTCCCACAATGCACGCCCTCTGATCCAATCGGCGCAGCGATTCACATGACTCAATTCATGTCGGCACCTCTCTGACGGGGTCACCTGCTTCGTCCTGCACACAGGCATCTACCCGATCAGTGCATCAGCCGTCTCCTCACCCCTCTCAAATGGAGTACACTTGGCAGGGCTCCCCACTGAACCTCACTCCCTCAACGCTCTCCTCTTCCTCACAGGGCACACTGGTCTTGGCAAGCAGGCATGCACTGGTGCAACAGGCTCCAGGCTTCAGCGCAGGTGGTCTTGGATTTCTTGGGTGTTGTCCACTTACCCAACCGGGAGAATAGCAGACCTTTGCCCCTAGTCTCGGGCACAGACAGAAATCTTGCAGTGCTTCCCCTCCTCGCACAGCCCGTCTGGCTGCTTGGCAGATGATAATTGTATTATTATGTTTCTTATAGTCCATTTCCAGACACCAAATGTGATTTAGAGTCTTAGTCTTTAAATTTAATTTGGGGGTCTGCTTCTTTTAAAGTGCCCACTCCTCTGCCCTTTTCTTCCTCTTGAAAGCAGTCTGTCACAACAGGAGCAACTCTAAAGCTGATAGCCCCACAACACAGGCCATGGTAGTTCACGCCTGAATTTCAGCCACAGTGATTTGTATCAAAAGGTTAGGCCAGGGCTCCAGCCCTACTCTTGATGATTATCTTATCAACCCCATCTCCATCCTGAGCAGTCGCGGCTGGTGCGGGTGAGAGGGCGGGGTGTGGGGGGTTGGTAGTCGACAGACGAAGGATTAGGGGGAAAAAAAGAAAGCCTCTTACCTTGTGCTTGGCGATGCGGCAAGAGCAAGATAAGTGATTTTAATTAATTTTTTTATTTTATTTCCCCTATTCTGTCGACACCCCCCCCCACCGGCCGCCCCTGTTACTGAGATGTGTCCTGGTCCCTTCACCTCTCATTGAATCAAAGAGCACCCTTTGAAGTGTATATGGGAAGCCTGGCTCTCCCCTATCCAGTAGGTGTCCCACCCAGCTTACAGGAATGCAGCAATACACAATCCTGTTTGGGGGGATTCCTCTATCTCCTTATGTTTCACCATGCAGGCCTGTGTCTCCCAAAATGGAACCCAGGCCAGTCATGTATTGTACTATTCACAGGCACCCATACACCCAGTGCATGTATACAGTCCACACACACTATACAGCACTGTATTCTTCTTGTACTGTACCATTCATAGGCACACATACATCCAGCACATGCATTCACCATGCGCGCACTGCTCAGTACAGCATTATCCCTGTAATTTACCCTTCCCAGGCACACATACACCCATCGTAGATACACCACTAACTTTTCACCAACTTTATGTAGACCAAGGGTGAGTTTAGCACAAAGCTTCGGCCGTTGACTGAGTGAGGCTGTAGGCATCACTCCAGTGACACAGGTTAAAAAGTACCTGTTCACTCCTACTGATCACCACATGGTATGCTGCCACTAGCTTGCTCGTGCTGCTTAACTCCTGGTGAAGGCAGTAACCTCTCACCACTGAGGGGACCGCAATCCATAAGACAGGCCTATGTCATGGCACACACACATGAATCATGTTTGAATATGACAACAAAGATCAGCATTAGGGATCCAGACATCAGTACAGTTGGGCGCTCAGAGCAGGGTTGCATGTCCCTTACCATGCAAAGGACTTTGCCGTCCCAACAATGTTTTTTCAAAATGTTCTCATCAGAGGTACGTCAAAACTGAAAATTCAAATCGAAATTTTGTGTACTACAGTCTCAGTCATTTATTGAGTCTTTGCAACCAAGGGCCTCACCAAGACGTCTCCTCCATTTGACTCAAGGCTTCACAGAACTGGCAGAGGAAAACATCCTGACTCCAACAGCCTTAAACTTTACAGCAAAAGACTCCTTAAAAAATAAAAGGCTGCCAAACAAGATAATTTTTTTCTTTGGCAAGAACATCTCTGCAGTTCATAACAGCCTTCAGCTTCAGAGACGTCAGTCCCTAGTGAAAGGAAGAGCAAAAAGATGGATGCAATGGGCAGAAAAGTCTGCGGTTTTGCTGCTACAGCCCTGAAAACAGCAAATGACTTTGTACTTCTTGGCAGATATGGCTCTGTGGAATCTTTACTTTGTGGATGACTTACCAAAAGACTGGGGACCAGGTTTCCTTAATGTTCTAAATGAAGGACAGCTTGTGTCCAGTGAGCTCTGCACCAAATGTATCCACAGCGCATGAATGAAAAATGGGTTTGCCCTGTGGATCACAGGGATGCTTATTTCCACATTCCAATTGTAGTCAAATACAGACAATTTCTCAGATTCCTAGTTAGCAAAACCCACTACAAGAACAAAGTACCACCTGGCATCAAGTGAGCCCCTAGAACATTTTCAAAATGCGTGGCAATGGTGGCGGCTTCTCTTCGCAGAAAAAGGACCTTTGTTTACCCATAATTAGACCATTGGCTGATAAAAACTCGCAGAGCCTGCCAACCACAAAAGGACTTTGACTATGCTGTTCAGTTGTTAGACCACTTAGTGCTTCGTGTGAACTTGGAAGAATCAACCACATTTGCAGTTCAAATCTTAACTGATCTGGGAGCATCTCCTAATGCCATCAGAGGAATAGCAAGTGCCTTCTTTGGAGGATAGTGTATTTCATTTTTCAAAAATGTCACTAGTTATTAAATGCCACAAATCCAATAGGGTGAAAAGTCACTTCCTTGCTAGGATCCATAGGCTCTTTTATTATTCTGGTACCCAACGTCTGTCTCCCTGATCTCTAGGTCTTCTAGCCATTCATGCACTGTATCAATGTCCCAATCGTCAGAAACAGCACTAGGGATAATGATATCATTCAAAGAAATTTTGAACAAATTTGTAATAGTTCAGTGGGACCATACACATCATACGATACCCTATCCCAAACAGTCCCCTCAGAAACTGGAACAGCTGAAATGTTCACCAGGGAAAGGTTTCTTAGTTCACGGTGTGATGATGCATGTGGTTTGAGTACCAAGTTTGCTAGTTGTACTGCAGAGCGTTCTGGAAGATAGTGTCCACTCAGAAGCAAGTAAAAGACTGTCACCAAACCAATCCAGAGGACCAGGAAAAGTAACCAGAGGCACTCCTCTCTATCTTTCGTTGCTGTTGATTGTTGTCTCTCGTTGGAGAGAGGATGCTTCTTCTGTTATCAAAGCTTCCATCTGAACTTTCTGTACAGTAGCGAGAGGAGGCAGGTAGCTACCCAGGAGCCGACGTGACTTACTGTTGAGAATTGGCCACATAGTGTGGTTTGATCAGATCAATGGAGACCAATCTTTTGTCTGTGCCACTGGTCAAGGGGCGGAAGAAGTACGGTTCTGGTACCTTCAGCAGCCAGGACAGGTACAGGCTGGCCCAAACTCATTTTTTTTTTTTTTTGGGTCCACCATTTTTTCCCTGACTAGATCCCCAATCTTTGGGATCCAACCAGGCCTCACCGGAACTACCTTCACTTCTCCAGTGGCAGTACGTTTTGCTTGGACGTTGCTTTGTTCGTCCCTGAATTCATTCAGTTCCTGTAAAACAGCCAAACGTTCATTGATGTCAAATGGTGTTTCTGCCGCCACTGTGCTGGGATTGTTGTGGCCTGGGACCCACATCTTTACCCCAAACAGGATTTCATAGGGAATCTGACCACCCAGGGATTTTCTCGGTGTGTTGTTGAGTGGCCTCTGGCCCCCATATAGGTGATGGACCCAACTGCTACCTGAGCCTAGAACCCCTGCTGTTAAAGACTGCTTTAAGTCCCGGTTTTAACTCTCCATTACCGAATTTCCCTTAGGATGATAGTGGAAAGAGTAACGCAAGGTCACACCCAAACTGCCCATGGTCTTTTTGTAAGCCTGAGAGCTAAACACCGGACCCTGGCCTGAATGTAATGTGCCAATTGCGTATGTCCTGATAAAGACTCGCAGACCCTTTATAACAGTTCGGGTGTCAGCCGACCGCTGTGGCCATACCCACAGGAATCCGCTGCCACCAAGATGTACTTGTAAGCCCCATCTGATTGTAGAGGGCTGCACTGGCCCAAATAGACACAAGCCAATGGCTTGTTTGAAATCAGTAGAGGTGTCTGTGGTGGACGCGCTACGGTGGAACCCTTTATCTGCTGGCAGATGTTGCATTTAAGGATGAAGTCCTTGGTCTATTTGTTAAGACCAGGCCACCAATAGCGCTGCTGCAATAATTAAATCTTAGCAGCCACCGCGGCATGTGCAGAAGCTAGACCTTTGTGTGCAACTAGTATCAACCCCAGTATGCGATCTGTGTTTGGTATTACTTTATGCCTAACTCCAGGAATGTAGGCATATGGTATGTTTTGTGCATCTAACTTGTAGGAGTACCTGAGAGGAAAGCCTTTAGGCAGGTGGGTGCTGTCACGTTCCGCTTTGACAGCCACCATGATGTCTCTGTCTATCCTCGTGCTAGAACGAGTGATTGCAGCAACTGCAGCAGTGCAAACTGTTGCTTTTGCTGCTTCATCAGCCATGGAAGTCCCTGCAACGTGAACGTCAACATGTTGATGACTTCATGTGTGTATTACATGAGTCCATGGCAAGCAATCTTTCAGCTTTGCCACCTTTTCCCTAATCATCTTGTGCTTTATTGTGCAACCCTTTTAATCTCTGAATCCGTTCTGGCTCCAGTAGTGTAGGTATTCATTATAGGACTGGACACAGTAGCACGAATCCACTAGAAGTATGGGGAATCCATGATCCATATTTTTTACTTCCAGAATTAGAGCCTTTAGTTCTGCCAGCTGCGCTGTGCAGTCACTTGTTTTCTCAAGATGAACTCTCAATCATGCAAGTGCCCCTTTACAATTGCGCACTCAGCTGAGTATTGGTGCTTTGTCCCTACGGCAGGCTGGGCAGACCAACAGTGTATATGATGTAATCATACAGTTCTAGAGGCATTATTTCATGCGGCAGAGGATATTCTTTTTCATACGGCAGAAAGGTAGTGTGTGTAGACTCAAATCTGTAGTCTGTAATCAGTTGCAGTGAGTGAGTTAGCCCATTGTATCCATAGTGGATGTAAAGCCTTAGCTTTTGGAATGTTTGCTTTGGTGATGGTCTTTAAGGTTGGCACCAGGGTCACGACCAATATGCGTTTATCCTGAGCCAGGGATGTCTCTCTCACCATGGCAGTCTGTACTGCTGTCAGTATTTTTTCAGGAGGTGCAAAATGCATTACTGTTGTATAAATGCGATTTATATGCAATTGGTACTTTGTCACCTTCATTGAATGTGACAAGACCTCCACCTAGCAAGGCGACATTCCCAGATGCACTTCTAGACACAGTTTCAAACCTGATAACATTACACTCCAACTTATGCATTCTGGGTGACCTCAACATTTGGTTTGACAAACCCAATATGACCCATCCAAAAACAATAATCCCTGGCCTAGACGTACTGAACCTGCATCAGATTGTCCACAAACCCACACACATCGCTGGACATATCCTAGATGTCATTTTTGCTAATACTGAACTAGTTACCTTTCAAACTATAACTCCAGTCACATGGTCAGACCACCACTTGCTTGCTTTCCAACATAAAACAACACTAAGGGACTCACCTAAAACTAGCTTACATCCATCCACCTATCGGCCGTGGAACAAACTCAATTTGGAACACTTAGAAACACAACTAACATTAAGTACAAATCTGGGAACAATAACTTCTGTTCAAAATCTATATGAGTGGCTACAGGAAGCTTTTGACATCCTGATACCACTCAAAACCATACAACAGCACAAAAGAAAAAAAGCGCCTTGGAGAAACATAGAAATAAAAGACATAAAACAACAAATTAGAAAGCTGCAAGGTACCTGGCTCAAAACAAACGCCAAACAAGACAAACTTCACCTACAAAAAATTAACAGATTATACAAGTCAGCTATCAAAAAAGCTAAGAAAAGGTACTATTCAGACAGAATTCAAAATGCTAAATGTGCAAATAAAGAATTCTATAAAATACTCAATGAATTTCGCAAACCAAATTGCCTAGAAGGAGCTCATCCTGCTACTCAAGATTTCACTGACAAACTGCCAAATCATTACACAGACAAAGCAGACACATTGGACTCGTACTTAAAACAGAAGCAAAGCACCAGCACTAACCCCTGTACAAAACATCAATTCAAGAATACTCTAACCCAGCCTCTCCGTTCCTTCCAACACATCTCACACAATGAATTTATGGACCTGGTCAAAGCAAGTGGGCCTGCCAGCAGCCCTTCTGACCCCTGTCCACCACAAACTTTCAAGACAATTCTTTTAACAACCTCTGCTGCCACTGCAGTAAGAAGAATCATCAACAATTCCTTAACGACCGGAATATTTCCAGAAGAACTCCAAAAATCACACATACGCCCTTTACTGAAGAAAACAAACTTGGACCCGCTGAACCCTGACAACTACAGACCAATTACAAATAGACCTTTCCTGGGCAAACTGATAGAAAGAGCAGCGTTCGCCCAGATGTCACAATTCATTTGAGAGAATGACATACTCTCAGACTTCCAAACAGGATTCCGTCCGGGAAGAGGCACTGAATCTGCCCTCCTTGCCATCTGGGATGACCTGAAGAATACAGTTGACCGCAGCGGGGTTGCTGCGCTACTCCTCTTGGACCTCTCGGCTGCCTTTGACACGGTTGACCATGACACTCTGAAACAAAGACTCTATGAAGCCGGCTTAGAGGGAACTGCTCTAGACTGGATCGCGTCCTACCTTCAAAACAGAACTAATGTCATCCATACCCCACCTTTCTCGTCCAAACCATACTCCACAAAAGCAGGTGTCCCTCAAGGTTCTATCATCTCGCCCATGCTTTTCAACATCTACATGAAGTCATTACCGGTACTGATCAATCAATTTCACCTCACGTGCTATAACTATGCAGATGACACGCAAATTCTCCTTCAACTGGAATGCCCCAAAGACATTGAAAAATCCCCAATTTTCAGTTGTCTCAGGGCTGTGGATCAGTGGATGACTATGAGCCATCTCAAATTGAATGCTTCAAAAACAGAAATACTCACGTGTGGTGATTGGAAACATTACGACCCGCTTGCCGCCTTTCCAGATGAACTGGGATCACCACCTAAAGTATCAAAGGAAGTAAGAAACCTCAGAATGACCATGGGCTCCAAGCTGTCGATGAATGCCCAAGTGGACAAACTAGCAAGATCAAGCTTTGTCACTATAAAAATGCTGCGACGAATTTTCCCTCATTTGGGATTTCCGCACAAGGTCCAAGCTACCATCTCCCTTGTTCTGTCCAAACTCGATTACGCCAATAGCCTCTACCACGGATCACCTTTAACGACCATGAAAAGACTACAACGGATTCAGAACTCGGCTGCCAGACTACTCTTGCATATCAAACCGCGAGACCACATTTCACCTGCCTTGAAAGCCCTGCATTGGTTACCGGTTGCCAGAAGATCCACGTTCAAGCTGCTTTGTATCACCCACAAAGCAATACATGGAATGGGACCGCTCTTCATCAGGAATAAAATCACCAAACACATTCAACAAAGGAACCTACGCTCTAAAGGGGCCTCTCGCCTCAAAATCCCAAGATACAAGAAAAAAACCATGGGTGGCACATCCTTCTCTATTCAAGCAGCCAAACTATGGAACTCTTTCCCCCAGCATAAGATCCACCAACAACCACCTTATCTTCAGAAAACTACTCAAGAATTGGCTCTTCCCCACATAAGCACCATACGCAAACAGAAATTTACAGCATATTGCTCTGTATATAAGCATTTATTTTCACTATAGATATGTACCTATCTTTGTGTATTGCTTTGTATAAACATGTAGAATAATTATGTTGTAAGTAAATAAATAAATAAAAATCATCTTTGGTCTACATGTACTTACTTCCATTGTGCATCTATGTACCTTCCATGTACTTGGATCTGTGTGTCTGTTATTTTTTTCCTGAAAAAGCATATCCAATGCACTACCCTATTTCTCATCCTGTACCTCTATCAATATCTTTAATCTATTTATACTTTTGCATCTATATACTTTCAATGTACTTATGGATCTATATATTTATCACTTTCTTCTAATTTAGCATTTCAAATGCACTACCCTATTTTCTCAGCCTATACTTCTCTCAATATATCCTCTGGCCCAACCTTCTGACTCATCTCAAACTTCTTTCTACTACTCTTTCCAATGCACTACCCTATCTCTCACCCTTTACATCTATCAATATATCCTCTACATCCACTCTCTCATTTATCCCAAACCCCATACCACTACTATGATCCCCAAAATAACCCTTTCTAGACTCTCTCCTAATCTACCCCTCCTTGCATCATCTGACACCTCTTTTTACTATACTGATCCCCCAAAACAAACCTTTCTAAACTCTTCCCTCTGACTCTTCCCCTCAAAAACCCCTTTTACTCATCCAAAAGCCTCCTCCTACTGCTATGACCTCAAAAAAAAAAAAAAGAAAAAAAATCTCACTCTTCTGTCCCTCCACTATCCTTTTCAATCAAAAATATAACAGACTAACATGTCCACTTCTCAAATTCCATATTCCACTATACTAATTCACCACTAATCCTTTATGGGTTCCAGAGTAGCGTGCTACTTGCCTATAAAGCGTTTCAACACCCCATCAGGGTTACCAGCGCTATATAAATGCAAACCTTTTTCCCTTTTCTACCCCTCCCCAATCCTTCTCAATCCAAATAACTGACTAACATATCCACCACTCAAATTACTTCATACTTCACTATACTAATTTTCAACACAAATCCTTTATGGATTCCGGAGTAGCGTCCTACTCGCCAGAAAAGCGCTTCAACACCCATCAGGGGTAACAGGTGCTATATGAATGCAAACCTTTCTACCCTTTTATCCCTCCGCTACCCTTCTGACTCCAAATAACTGACTAATATCCACCACTCAAATTACTTTCATATTTCACCATACTAATTCAGCACTGATCCTTTATGGGTTTCCGGAGGAGCGTGCTTCAACACCCCATCAGGGGTAACAAGCGCTATATAAATACAAACCTTTTTTTCCTCTTCTATCCTTCTGCTATCCTTCCGAATCCAAATAACTGACTAACCTATCCACCACTTAAAATTTACTTGCATGTTTCACTATACTAATTCAACACTAATATTCTATGGGTCCCGGAGTAACGTGCTACTCGCCAAAAAAGCGCTTCGAAACCTCGTCAGGGGTAGTAAGCGCTATATAAATGCAATTACAATACAATACAATACAATCTGCAAATAGTAACATTGGGTATTTTACAGCACCAACCCTTGAAGCATCATTATTTTGAAAATCCAAGACTTCTGCCAGGTCATTTATATACAAAGAGAAGAGGGTCGGGTCTAAAACACATCCTTGCCTTCCTCCCATCTCTATTTTAAAGGCTTCAGTTTGTTCCCCATTCTTCCCATATCTCACCTGCACTTGCTTGATCTCATGACTCTTTATCAGAATGTCTAGATTATTGGTTGGTATTCCCATTTTACTAAGAACTGCCCACAGTTTTAATCTTGGAACCAAGCCAAAGGCAGACTTGAGGTGAACAAAAATAACATATTGATGGCCTTTTTCTAGTAAAACGGTTTTCCAATAGATCAAATTAAACCTAAAAATTTGGTCTAGAGTACTTACTTTGGGGCAAAAGCCTGCTTGCAGATTGGTAAATATATTGTATGTCGATGCCCAGTCTGCAAGTTTTTCCAAGATCTGGTGACAGAAGATCTTTTGGAGCCTGTCTAATAGACTGATAGGCCTGTAATTCCTTGGATATTCCAGTTTAGCTTTGTTCTGGATCGGGACGATTTCTGCACTGTGCCAAGACTCAGGTATTTGACCCCCAGTCATAATTTCCCTCGTAATAAGATTTAGGTATGTGGCCCAAATATCAGGTTTTGAAGCATACAAGTAGGAGGGAATGCTGTCTGGGCCAGGGGCTTTCTTAGGGACAATTGATTTAACTGACCGTAAGGAGTCTGCAAGAGAGATTTCAAGAGTATCTACATGCCCCCGGAAAAAATTAGGAGTAGTTTCACTTATCTCAGCACCTTGATCATTAGTCGCCTGTGTGGTGTATAACTTTGAGAAGTGGTGAACCCATTTACATGGCTCAATATGCAAAGCTACTGGGCTAACTGCACAGCGGTTGCCATGTGCTATAGCGGCCCAAAATACTTTTGAATCCCCTAGCTTTGCTGCACAAATTAAGGGGTGAAAGTTTGCATTGCCCAGCATTCCGTCCATCAATTGTTTCTTTTGCCCAGACGTAGGTCCCATGCTCACTACACCACTGGATTCAAGCTTGGCTGGCTGATGAAGGGCGATGCCCTGAAACCGGTCCCAGGATGCTTGTTTCCGGTCCACGGAGGACCTGGCTTGGCAGTTTGGGCTGGACTGTTCCCACAAGGAACAGGGTCCAGACTGATTTGTATATGGCTGGGTCCAAACTGGGGTGGTGTGGTGAGCAAAAGAATGATGGATTTAACCCAGATCCTTGTGACTGGGGGTGAATGTTTGCATTGTCCAGCATTCCGTCCATCAATTGTTTCAATTGTTTCTTTTGCACAAATCGAATCAGCCAAAATCTTTGCTTTCTAGTCGTTACGGGCATTTTTTAGCTCAGCCTTGTAGTTTTTGCAACACTCTGAAATACGACTTTGTTCTCCTGCTTTTATATTGCCTAGGAGATGGGCTTTTGCTGTCCTGCACTTAGCATTGTACCATGTGTGCTGTTTGGGGCGGTTTTTCTATGGTTTCTTATGTTCCTCATCTGTGCAAACCATCTTGGGTGGACTTCTATAATTTGGCTTGGGGCTGTCCCATCCTCAAGCAATTTACTGATAGTCTTCATGGTAGTGCCTGCGCCAGTGTATACTTGTTCCAAAGTTTCAGGATGAACCAGGGCATACTCCCACCTTAGAGCCTTTTTGTTGTTAGAGAGGATTGCATTCCCCAAGGCATTGGGGTTTGCTGTTTCTAGACAAAGTTTAGACAGCCCTGTGAGTTCCAATTTCAGGGTGTTATGGTCAGTATCGCCCCTTTCTATTACTGCTGTGTCGCCCATATGAGCCGATGATTGCAGAGCGAGAAATATATAATCAATTCTGATAGAGCTGTTCTCATGTTTATAGGTCATAGCTCTCTTTTGGTCGGATGGAGATCTCCCTTTGTAGGCTCTCAGCCCTGTTCTTGGTATAATACCCATCAGTTGTAGAGCCACGACTGAGCATTTCTTTACTTGTGGGATGACTAGTTTTGGGATATTCCATAAGGCATCCTCCTCATCGGTTATAGTTGAGGCACAGCTATCCAATGGTTCTATTGTTACATTAAAGTCGCCTGCCACTATTGTACGAGCTTCATGCAGCAGTGAAGCTTAGTTGGTTGTCTAGAAGTGTTAGAATGGAAGATTCCTTATTCTTGCCCATATATATATGTATATATCTATATATATATTCACTGAAAAAACCATAGGTTTCAGGCACGTTATAGTTAGAAATTAGCATTTAAAAAACCTTAGAAATTCACTGAAAAAACCATAGGTTTTAGGGAAAGTTATAGTTAGTTGGACATTTCACTGGTACAAAACCAGAGAAATTCCCCCGTTATAGTTAGTTCAGCTAACTATAACTCGCGCCCCGCAATGCACTGCTGATGACGTCACATATGACATCACTCATGACATGGTCAGTGACATCACTGATGACATCACTGATGACATCTCAAATGACATCACTGATGACATCACTGATGACATCATCTAGTGACTGTGTGTTTCTGTAAAGTTTAAATATGTTTAATATATATAGGGAAAGGCGTATTGAAGAATTAGTGGGTGTATAAGTGTCTGAATGGATGATTTAGTAGGGGTGACTGACTCTATAAGTGAGTGATTAAATGTATCTTACTGAATGCATGGGTTAGTGACTAAACTGTGTGAATGTCTCTATCCGTCTGTCTGTTGGTGCGTAAGCGGCTGCATGGGTTTGTGAATAGCTACATGAGTGTCTATATGGGTTATTGATTGGTTGTCTGAGTATCTGTATGGATGCCTGAGTGTTTGTATGGGTGGGGTGTGTGTGACTCTGTGCATAGATGTGTGAGTGGGTGATTCACTGGGTGCATGGTTTCAAGAGTGCATCTGTGATGGACTGTATGGGTGTGTGAGTGTGTGTATGGGTGTGTTAGTGAGTGAATATATATCTCAGTGGTACATGTGTGAGTAACTACATATGTGAAAGGCAGTATATATGTGTGTTGGAATATATAAATAGCTATAAGTGAGAGTGTGTGATTATGAGAGTGACTGTATGGATGAGTGTGTGCTTGTATCAGTGATTGTATAAGAGCGTAAGAATGTCCTAGTATCTGTATGAGTAAGTGAGCTGGTGTTTGTATAACTGTATAGGTGAGTAAATGGGAGTGTGATTAATTATTTGCATGACTGACTAGGTGTGTGAGTACCTCTATGGATGAGTGGTGGTGTGTGAGTGTCTATATAGGCGTATGAGTGCATATGATAGTCCTGTACTGATTGATTGTAAGTATGAGTGACTGTACGGGTGAGTGAGTGGATATGTGTTTAGACCTAAGAATCAGTGAGTGGGTATGTAGTTATTGCTGCTGGAGTGTCTATGGTTTTGAGAATGGCAGTCTGTTATTTAGAGTTGGTGTATCAAAGGTTACATTAGGGTGTGAGAAGATGCATCAAATTATCACATGGATGATGTCATCAGTGATGTCATCAGTGATGTCATTTGAGATGTCATCAGTGATGTCATCAGTGATGTCACTGACCATCTCATGAGTGATGTCATATGTGACGTCATCAGCAGTGCATTGCGGGGGCGCGAGTTATAGTTAGCTGAACTAACTATAACGGGGGAATTTCTCTGGTTTTGTACCAGTGAAATGTCCAACTAACTATAACTTTCCCTAAAACCTATGGTTTTTTCAGTGAATTTCTAAGGTTTTTTAAATGCTAATTTCTAACTATAACGTGCCTGAAACCTATGGTTTTTTCAGTGAATTTCAAAGGTTTTTTAAATGCTAATTTCTAACTATAACATGCCTGAAACCTATGGTTTTTTAAGTGAATTTCAAAGGTTTTTTAAATGCTAGTTTCCAACTATGCCTACAGAGGTAGGACATGTGAAGAAAGAAGAAGAAAAGCGCAGAAAGAAGGAAGACAAATGCAGAAAAAGGCAACAGAAGTCCAGAAAGACGAAGAAAAGTGCAAGAAGAAGGAAGAGATGTGCAGAAAGAACCAACAGAGGAGTAGAAAGTACTCCTGTGCCCCCAACGTTTTGCTGATGGGTACTGGTGGTAACTGACTCTGTCTCTGGTGGTAAAACACACTTAGAATACAGTGAAAACACCTACATACACTAGGGAACACTATGCGTTGGGGTACCCCTGTGATTAGCATGACCTCCTCTGTATTTGCCATGAGTTAGTGCCTGGGTTATTGGATGAGTACATGGGTACTGACTGGATGATTAGAGTACTGCAAGGAGAGTGGATGGTGGATTCATAAGTGCTTGTGTTTTGGCGGAGTGATTGGATAAGTACATGGTGCTCGCTGGTTGATTGGAGGAGTGCATGGGTAGTGACAGGGCGATGGCTGGACTGCATCAGTAGTGCTCAGGGTAAGTTGGAGGATTAATTCCCCTTGAATCCTGAGGGTCCCTATTTGAAAAAAGCCCTGGCGGTGGCGGTGCCCGGGGCTTGGGAGGGCCTTGGAGGCCCCCCCAAACATTAAAAAAACAAGCCCCGGGAGGTGGCGGTCCCCGGGGCTGCGGGGGCCCCCGCGGGCCCTGCATATATTTGTTGGCAATGCCCCCGGGACCGGGCCCACCCGGGGGTCTCAATTAAATGAAGCGAGGTATCCCGTGCTTCATTTTTTTTTACATTTCGGCGGGATTCGCGACCCCAGCCCTAATTTCGCCAATTCTTTTAAAAAAATGCTTTTTTTGTCCCTGGGGGTCCTTATGGGACCCCCTGAGCAGGCCTAGGGGGTCAGGGTGTTTCTACCTTGCCCCCTTTTCTTCTTTTTCACCTTTGTTTCCCTGTTTTCTTGTGACTCGGTTCCACCGAGTCACAAGATGGCTGCCAACACTTCCTGGTTTGGAGTGTTGGCAGCCTATTAAAATGAAGCTCGTGGTCGGGAGGGTTCGCGGATCCACCGCGCCTCTAGATATCGATATTTGTTTTTTTACAATTTCTCAGCAACTACCGAACGGATTTACACCATTTTTAAAAGGTCGCTTTCTGAGCCAAGCAGTTCTCAAATAGCGACAAAGCACTTTTGAATTATTTGTTATCTCTATGTTTTTTTATCCAGTTGACCACTTGATTAAATGTTACGCTTAGGGGAGAAAATGTGCTGTTACCAAGTTGGAGTTTCTGCTTCAGCTCGTCATTCTGTGATTCTGGTCAAATCACTTAATCTCCCCATGCCTACAACCAAAATGAGTTTGTCCTTGTATGATGTAACCAATGCTCATGCAAAGCACTCCAATATCTGACCAGCCTGCACTATATAAAACTGCAAAAAAACAAAGGATAAAAAGTGTTTTCCACACATCTGTCATTGGGCTATACGTGGGCTACATCTGGGTGATATTTGTGCTACATTTGGGCTCATTTTTCTCTGGTGGCCATCTTGGGAGACTTCAATTACATTCATTAAACTTTATTCGATCTGATTTAGAAACATAGATCATAAAAGTGTACATAAAAACAGTAAATCCTCTTTCTTAATACAATACAGTGAGAATGAATTAAAACCAGTAGGTAAAAACGGGTGTTACAAAGCCCGGTTCAGAGCAACTTCAGGTTAACAGAATAGTAAAGTTCAATGTTTCGCAAGATCAATCTCATGTACTTCGTGCAAAATACGCAATAAGGGGTCCAAGTAAGATGCAACGCTCCAATACCTGACCAGTCTGCACTATATAAAACTGCAAAAAAACTAAAAATAAAAAGTGTTTTCCACACTTCTGTCATTGGGCTATATGTGGGCTACATGTGGGTGATATTTGTGCTACATTTGGGCTCTTTTTTCTCTGGTGGCCATCTTGGGATACTTATTTGTTATGAAGTTTCCTAATTTCCTCATTTACTGCAGTCTCCTCAGTGGGAAATGCTTTCAGTTTTTTACTTTGATTCCATCAAGAAGGCATTCAGATGTGTCACACATTTGCCATAAATTCAGAATGTTAGCACTCTAGTTGCTCATTAGATCACTGTAGTAAAGCTACTGCTCACCAGGGAGTTAACTGGAAGTCTACTGCTGGTATTGAAAGTGATTGTTTCAGTCTGCATGTCAGAATTTTCTAATGAAATAGAAGAGGATTTGTAATCTCACTTAAAACATGCCCCAATTTTTCTTTCTACAGCACTAACCATAATTTCTATGACAAAATGAACCCCCTCATTTTGTTCCTTTTTTAATTAAATGTTTTAAGTGTTACCAGTTTATTCCAATCAAGATGGCTTCAGGTGTGCCATACTTTTGTCATAGGTAAGGCTGTTAGCGCTCTAGTTGTTCTTTAGAACACTCTGGGAAGCTGCAGTAGAACACAAAGGAATCAACTGGCAGGCTGCTCCTGTTGAAATATAACAGGAAGATATTTGAGATCTCACTTAAAACATATCCTAATTTTTCTTTCTACAGCACTAACCATAATTTCTAAGACAAAATGAACCCCATCATTTTGTTCCTTTTTAAATTAAATGTTTTAAGTGTTACCAGTTTATTCCAATAAAGATGGCTTCAGGTGTGCCATACTTTTGTCATAGGTAAGGTTGTTAGCGCTCTAGTTGTTCTTAAGAACACTCTGGGAAGCTGCAGTAGAACACAAAGGAATCAACTGACAGTCTCTGCCCTTGTTGGATTTACATGTTTTACTGAGAATGTCAGACTTCATTCTCACATGACTGAGAAAGATAATGTGAATTTACAGAAAATATGCTCTCATTTTAGCTTCTGGAGCACCTTCCAAACCTCTGTGGGACAAGCATGAGAAAATTGTTTTCTCTCAAACATGATTCATGAAATCCCAGCAGAAGGTTTTTCACAGGGTAAAATCTCCCTAGAACACCCCACAATTCCTAAAATGAGTATGGTACCATCAACAAATGAATTCTAATGTAACTAAAGTCTGTTATCACCCTTTATAGTTCTCCTTTTGGTGACCCTCAAAATCTTCTATTCACTACAATGCATTTCAATGGGGTGCTTTCATGTATATTGGTCCCAAGATGGCTGCCAACACTTCTTGGATGAAGTGCTGACAGCCAATCAAATCTCACGATGACATGTGTGGTTAGGCTCCGCCCAGATATATATAGTTCTTTTTCCTTTAATATTTAAAAAACTACTGAACAGATTTACACCATTTTTGAAAAGGTCGCTTTCTGAGCCAAGCAGTACCTTTATGCTGAATTTGGGGTAAATCCGTTCAGTAGTTTCCGCTGTAGCCTTGCACAAAGTTCCCTACGGGAAATTGAATTTTTGACTCTTATTTTTTGAATTTCTCAGCAACTACTTAACGGATTTACACCATTTAAAAAAAAGGTCGCTTTCTGAACCAAGCGCTACCTTTTTGCCAAATTTGATGTAATTCTGTTCAGCAGTTCGGGCTGTATCCGTGTCTAAAATTTCCTATGGGAATTAACATGGAGAAAACACGTTTTGGGACCCCCCTTTTTTCTCGGCCCTCGCTTTCCGAATCACCCCGAAACTTTCAGGATACGAGCGGACCGGAGCGCCCCACGAGTTTTGAAAATTTCACGAAGATTCGTCAACCGGCGCCAAAGTTATTGGAAATAGAATGTTGTGAATTTCCTATGGAAAATAGGTCCTAACTATAACTATCTACTGGCGACCGCCAGTAGATAATACCTATATATATATATATATATATATATATATATATCTCCTACTGGCAGTCGTCAGTAGGTAGTTATAGTAAGGACCTAATCCATAGGAAGAATGTTTTGTTTAGCCAATAACTTGGGCGTCATTTTGGCCAATCCTTGCGAAATTTACAAAACTAATATGACGTTCACTTCATCTGCTGTCTTGAAAGTTTTGTGGTGATCCATCAATCTTGGGTGAAGAAAAAGGGGGTGTCCCAAAATGCGTTTTCCCTGTGTTAATTCCCATAGGAACTTTTGACATGGCTACAGCCCGAACTGCTGAACAGAATTTCATTGAATTTGTCAGAAAGGTAGATATTGGTCCAGAGAAGTGTCTTTTTGTGAATTGGTGTAAATCTGTTTAGTAGTTTTAGAAATATTAAATTCAAATTTGAATATATAGAAACGCAAAGGTTCCATGAAGACCCCTCCCGATCCTGTGATAAGATTTGATCTGCTGCCAACACTACAAACCAGGAAGTATTGGCAGCTATCTTGGGACTCGGCTTGAGTCGAGTCCCCCAAAAAACATTTTAAAAAAAGAGAATTGGGGCTGGGTAGTAATATCCTCACCCCCTAGGCCTCTTGGAGGGGTCCCAGAAGGACCTCACCAGGGCAAACTAAAGTTTTTAAAAAAAATATGTGGTAGCAGTCGTGTTGGAGCTGTGGCTCTCACCAAAAAATTAAAAAAAGAGAAGCGCTGCCTAATACTAAGCCCCCGGGTGGGCCTGGTCCCGGGGCATGCAGACGTAATACTTAAAAAGAGATGGAGGGGGTCTCATGGACCCCCAGTGCCCTGGGACCGTCACCTCCCCAGGGCCTATTGATAAGTAATGGAGGGCTCTCACAGACCCTCCCTGTGCCCCAGAGACCGCCACTCCCCCAGGCTGTTGATCCAAATAATGCATGGGGCCTGTATGGCCTCCTCTGCAGCCCAGGGGACCACCACCTCCCCTGGGCTAATACTAAATAAATCGGGGGGCCTCACAGACCCCCCCATCCTCCAGGGACCACCACCTTTCCTGGGCTATTTAATTTTGCTATGGGGGGCCTCACAGACTCCCCAGACCTTGGGGAACACCACTTCCCTGTGGTCAAATTCAGTTTTTTAGAATGGTAGGGGGACTGTAGGGCTCCCCTCCCAGGCTGGGCTTGGCCCCGGAGACTGCCACCTCCCCCGGTGCAGGCCCTACTACAACAAAGGAGGGGGGCCACGCAGCCCCCCGCCTGGAGCCATATATGGCCCTGGGTACCGCCACTCCCTGGACCAGCTCCGGCTATGTCCTGGTGTGTACACCCCAGGAGATAGCTGTTTTCTGTGGCTTGGCAGAAGATTTACCCCTCCCACCAAGTCACAGCAAACACTCCGATTCCAGCAAGCGAGAGTGGAGAAATGCTCTTGCTTGCTGGAAGCAGAGCATTCATCTGTTTCCCTGCTCACTGTCAAACAAGCAGGGAAGCAGATAAATTGCTTTCAGACATAGGAGCTGCATGTTTAGCATCTCCCTTTGTCTGAAAGCAATGCCGGCTAGATGTAAGAGTGTCTTTGTGTGTGTGTGGGTGTGAGTGTGAGTGTGTCTGTATGTATGCAGGTTTGAGAGGGTGTGAGAGTGTCTCTATGGGTATGTGAGTGGGTGTAAGACTGTCTTTTTGTGTGTAAATGGGTGTGAAACTCTGTATGAGTGGGGATGAGAGTATCTGTATGGGTATGTGAGTGGGTTTGAAAGTGTCTGTCTGTGTGTGTGACCAGGTATTAGAGTATCTGTATAGATGTAAGAGTAGGTGTGAGAGTGTCTGTATAGGTATATGTGTGGATGTGAGACCGTCTGTATGGATGTCAGAGTGTCTGTACAGATATGTGAGTGGATGTCATAGTGTCTGTATGGCTGTCTGAGGGAGTGTGATTAACTCTGTGTGTGTTACTGGGTGAGAGAGTATCTGTATGAATCTAAGAGTGGGTGTGAGACTGTCTGTATGGGTCTCAGAGTAGATGTGGAGTAAAGGTATGGGTGTCAGAGTGGATGTGAGAGTGTCTGTATGGGTGTCACAGTGGGTGTGAGAGTGTCTGTATAGGTGTCACAGTGGGTGTGAGAGTGTCTGTGTGTGAGGGAGTGGGTGTAAGAATGTCTGTATGGGTGTCAGAGTAGATGTGAGAGTGTCTGTGTTTGAGAATGTCTCTATGCATGTCAGAGTGTGTGTGAGAGTTTTTGTTTATGACTGGCTATGAGAGGGTCTGTAGAGGTGTAGCAGTGGGGGTGAGAGTGTTTGTGTGGGTATGTGTGTGGGTGTCAGAGTGTCTGTATGGATGTCAGAGTGGATGTCAGAGTATCTGTATGGGGATGTGAGTGGATGTGAGAATGTCTGTAAGGTTGTCTGAGCAAGTGTGACAGTGTCTGTGTTTGTTATTGAGTGTGAGAGTATCTGCTTGAGTGTAAGAGTCGGTCTGAGAGTGTATGTATGGGTCTCAAAGTGGATGTGACAGTGACTGAATGGGTGTCAGGGTGGATGTGAGAGTGTCTGTATGGGTGTCACAGTGGGTGTGAGAGTTTCTGTGTGTGAGTGAGTGGGTGTAAGAGTGTTTGTGTTCATGTTAGATGGGATGTGAGAGTATATGTATGGGTGTCAGAGTAAATCTGAGAGTGTCTGTGATTGAGAATGCCTCTATGCATGTCAGAGGGTGTGTGAGAGTATTTGTTTGTGACTGGCTATGAGAGGGTCTGTATAAGTATAGCAGTGGGAGTGGGAGTGTCTATATGGGTATGTGTGTGGGTGTGAGAGTGTTTGTATGGATGTCAGAGTAGGTGTCAGAGTGTCTGTTTGGGTATGTGAGTGATGTGAGAATGTCTGTATGGTTGTCTGAGCAAGTGTGACAGTGTCTGTGTTTGTTACTGAGTGTGAGAGTATCTGCTTGAGTGCAAGAGTGGGTTTGAGAGTATCTGTATGGATGTTAGAGTGGGTGTGAGAGTAACTGTATGGGTGTCAGAGTTGATGTAAGAGTGTCTGTATGGGTGTGAGAGTGTATGTGTGTATGTGAGTGGGTGTAAGAGTTTCTGTGTTAGTGTCAGAGGGGATGTGAGAGTGTCTGTAAGGGTATCAGAGTGGGTGTGAGAGTGTTTGTTTGTGACTAGGTATGAAAGGGTCTGTACAGGTGTAGCAGTGGGTGTGAGAGTGTCTGTGCGGGTATGTGTGTGGGTGTGAGAGTCTCTGTATGGATATCAGAGTAGATGTGAAAGTATCTGTATGGGTATGTAAGTAGATGTGAGAGTGTCTGTATGGGTTTCTGATTGGGTGTGAGAGTACCTGCGTGTGATAGTGAAAATGTCTATATGAATGTAAGAGTGGATGTGTATGTGTCTGTATGGGTATGTGAGGGGATGGGATAATGTCTGTATAGGTGTCACAAGGGGTATCAGAGTGTCTGTATGGGTGTCAGAGTAGATGTGAGATTGTCTATATGGGTGTCACAGTGCCAAGGGGGAACTGCAGAAAAAACAATTGGATGATTTGTACTTTGCAGAAGTAAATGCTTTGTTGGGGAGATGCAAATGTATTGCTAGGCATGAGGCACATGTCTCTAAAATAGGTGAGAAGGGGGCGTGGCCTGACGCGGCAAGATGTCGGTCGCACTCTAGGAGTGCTCCTGACCCCCCTCCGCCATCCGCCGCCATCCGCCCGGTATTCACTGTATTTACCATCCCTCCCTGACCTGTGGCGACTTGGAGACTCCTGGGCAACGGCGCGGACGCTCTTCCACCGTCCCCGACATCGGCCGCGTCTCTTTTCGTTCCCTCCCGGGCCCACGTCTCCAAAATGGCGGCGCCCGGGTGAAGACTCCGCTGCCGCGAACTCCTGCCCTCCCCTCCAGCGACGGCCCCGGCTTCTGAGGGGTCAGAGTCCCTACGAGAGCGGCGGCATCCGACTGCAGAGGTGCTGGCGACGCACACTGGGGTCCGGAGCTGCACTGGAACGGCCACCAAGGGCGGCGAACTGCTGATGCCCACTCCCCCCTTCGGGACATCGCCCAGGGCTGCTCACGCCCACGATTGGCCTTGCTGGCGAGATGGAGGCCTGAGGAGGCTCGGAGATCGCGGCTGCCTCCGGAACTGACCCCGGGCTGCAAGAGGTACGACTGGGCGGGGGGCCGGGGTGACGGCTCCCGGTGCCGGACTGGGAAGCGCTGGTGTGGCTGGATGTCCCCCTCCCCCCCTCTCCTCTGAGGCCCTCGCACGCCGCGTTGGATTGGGCGCTGGACCGGAGAAGCTGGGCTGCTCCTGCGACCTTTCACCGGGGCTCCTGGGAGGCCTGGGGCTTGTGGCTGTTCCCCGGATTGCGGTGGTGTGACCCTGACATCGTGGGGCCTGCTGCCCTCGGCCGCCGGATCGGGTGGCGGTGAGCAGGCCCGACCTAGCCGACTACCCCATAGAGTGACTCCTGATGCCCCCTGGGAGACCCGTGCCTGCTTCCCCTGGTGGCAGTGGTGTGAGTTGGAGCTGGGGTACCTGCTGCCTTCCCCCATCGACCCGGGCGGTGGCGACCGGGCCCCGACCACGCCGGGGGCCACGTGGAGTGGCTCGCTGAGACCCTGGGAGGCCTGTGGTCTGGAACTGTTCCCCTGACTGAGGCGGTGGGGCTCGGGGACAGAGCGAAGACCTTTGAAAACTGACTCTTGGTGGTGGCCTGTGGTGCTTGCGGCGCAACAGGGTGTCGCGGCGCCCTCTGTCCTGCGGGCCCCATGCACCCTCCCGGTCCTGAGAGGCCTGAGACCCGGGACTTCCCCCTCGACTGCTACGGAGGAAACCCAGATCCTGGGGACCTGCTGCTTCGGCCGCCAGGTCGGGTGGCGGCGGCAGGCCCTGACCGGACTGCTGTGGCCCGGATAACCTGTGAGCGGGGCCTGGGAGTGGGGGTTCGGCTGCCATATCGGGTGGCAGAGCTGGGGTGCCTCCCCCCCTCCTTATTGTTTCCCCCGCACCTCCCCCCGTAGGTGACTAAGCGGGGTTGGGTTGGACGAGATGGACCCTTGCATCCCCCTACAACGCATCTGGCCGACCGGCTGACCTCCCTGTGCGAGCCCCTTCTCCTGGTGCCGGGAGACACAGGGTGAGGTGGCAACCCCCCTTGAGACTGTGCTATTGTGGGATCCCCAGCCCTCCGGAACTATCTCCCCACTACACTCAGCGGCTTCCCTAGGTGGACGTAGGATGGCGATCGGCTGCCGCACCGGGTGGCGCCGTAGAGGCTCGCGCTGCGGACCTTCGGGGGCCTCCCCCCCCTCTCCCTTAGACGGTCTCTCTCCAACTGGGTCTATGGGCGCCCCGTCTGCCTACTACCGCGGTCTCTAGCCCCTGCTGCCTCTCCCGCTCCAACCCCGCCCTCTCACCAGACAGCGAACTCCTTGCTGCCGGACCCTGGGGCTGTGGGGGCCCAGCGGTGTATCCTTGCTACTGATATTGTGGAACTGTCCCCTCCTGGATCTGGGGTGGACCGGGCGACGCCGGGTCCTGTCGCTCCTGGGGCGTTGGGGGTGGCCACGGGCCCCCGGACCTGAGCATTGACGGTCTGGGTGGCTCTACCACCCCGGAGACCTCCGCAACGCCCACGGCCCCGGACCTGAGTATTGACGGTCTGGGTGTCGGGATTGCCCTCAACTCTCGCGAGGATCCTTCGCCCCCCTGCTGGTGCCGACCTGGCCACCCCCCTCCCCTGACGACAATGGGTAAGACCCGCCCTCCGCAGACCCCCGGTCCAGTGACCCAAACCAAAATAGACCAATTTACCACACTGGATCGAGATCCCGGACCCGGGCCACTGGACGCCCCCAGCTCCCCCAAAGGGGATCTCTCCACTATCCTTCAGGCGATCAGTGCCTCCCAAATCGCTGTCGAAAACAAGATCGGTGAAGTGAGGGTCGATGTGGCCCTCATACGCCAAGACCTGCGCAACGCCACGGCCCGTATCACAGAGGCGGAATCTCGCATCTCCACGAAGGAAGACGACATCGGCCAGCTCAAGACCCAAGTAGCCCGCCTTCAGACCCAAACCCTAGAGCTCCACAAAAGGGCTGAGGATGCCGAAAACAGATCAAGAAGGAACAACCTGCGCCTACTGGGGTTCCCGGAGGGAGTGGAGCAGGGGCACACCGACGCGTTTGTGGAGGATTGGGTGAGATCATGGATGCCCAAGGATGCCCTATCGCCATGGTTCGTTGTGGAGCGGGCCCACCGTTCTCTGGCCCCCAGGCCCCCACCCGGAGCCCCGGCCCGGCCCATTATCCTTAGGATCCTTAACTTCCGCGACAGGGATGCTATCCTCGGGGCGGCCAGGACCCAGGGCCCCCTCCAGTATCAAAATGCCCGGATCATGGTGTTTCCGGATTACACCCGAGAGGTCCAGGCCCAACGCCGCACCTATGATGAGGTTAAACAAAAACTCCGCACTATGGGCCTTCGCTATGGTCTCCTTTTCCCTGCCAAGCTCAAGGTCATTTTCCAAAACAAGACTCTTTTCTTCGACACTCCACAAGCGGCATGGACCTGGCTCACGGAGGAACGGCCCCTGAGGAACCAACCAACTTCCTCTCCCACCCAGAAGGCCCCCCCACGGCCACGACGCTCCCCCTCTGGCTCCCAGAGGCATCGGAACAGATCCCGTAGGGGCGGCACACGTCGAGGGGTGGCATCCCAATCGACAAATGAGACATCCCGGCACCGGCCTTCTCCGGTTTCTGCCCGCGGATCTGTCTCCCCCGGCCCGCCTGCCTCCCTGGGTGACTGGAGTGGCATTCCACAACCCGCTGATATCACCCGCCACACTCAATCGGACTCTGATTTGTCCAGGAGTCCCATACTCCGACAATCTGAAGCCACGGCGGATCCCTGAGGAAGAACTCAGCCCGGCAGCTCAATCTGCTCACGTATGGTCGAGCCCATCTCTTTGGCCCAACTGCTCGCACTGCCCCGGAGGGAGGCAACCCATCGCATATCATCGCTGTTGGTCTTAAACTTGCCACATACTCCTTTCCAAGTCGCAATTCAGAATACATGACTTTACCACAGTGTCTTTCTACTAATCACCGGACTTCTATCCGAATGTAAGGAGGGGGTCTACTTCCGCCATGTTCATGCTCACTTAATTGTTTTAGATTAGTGTTCGCCTCAGTGAGGATTTTTCTGTTCTGAGTTGAACTATTTGATAGGGCGACAGCTGCTTCATTTGCAGAAGTGTAGGGTGGGGGGTGTTGGGGGGTGCGGGAGGGGGGGTGGGCCGTTGCCTACCACTGTTAATTGTTACCGGCTGCCCGCGAGCCGCTGGGGTTTTTATTGTTTTACATGTAAGCCTTGCACACTTCTCTGCTCTTGGAAGCGACACGAGACCCGTTTGAACACGCGCTTTCGCGTTGGCAGCTATGGCCGAGACACGCTCCTTTCCCTGAAGCCCGGGCATGACTGCATCTCCAATCGCCCTTACACGCGTGACCCACTGCAATGATCTCCACAATGCATAGCTCCCTCCACATAATATCGTGGAACGTCAACGGCCTACTAGACCGAATAAAACGCACTGCTGTTCTCCGCTCCGCACATCGTCATGCACCAGACATCCTGTTTCTACAAGAGACACACCTCTTAGGCTCACACTGTAATTTCCTGGCCCGTTACGGGTTTGACAGGGTCTGGCACTCTGGTTTTGCGAGGGGATCCCGAGGAGTCGCCAACTACTACGTAGGGGACTTCCATTTACCCTGACCCGAGCCGACCATGATGCGCAAGGCCGCTATTTGGCCCTGACGGGAACGATCGAAGGTCAGCCCCTTAACCTCCTGAATGTATACATTCCTCCTGCCGCCTCGGCCTCGACCTTGACAAACCTCACAACACTGTTTTCCTCCTTCCCGCATGGCCTGACGGTGGTGGGGGGCGACTTTAACGCTACCCTGCAACCTTCCCATGACACGACGGGGACCCCATCGACATCCCGCTTGGCCTCGGCGAAGCGCCTATCAGACTGGTCCTCTGCCCTGGGTCTCTGCGACGCATGGAGGGTGTGGAACCCGCGCAGGAAACAATACACTCACACCTCAGCGGCTCACCACACCCACTCCCGTATTGACCTGTTCTTACTACCCGCTGTGGACTGTCAACGGGTCTCTGAGGCTACTATCCTCCTCAGGGGTATCTCCGATCATTCCCCCGTGTCCCTCCATCTTGGTCACTCCTCAGGGGGTGCGCGCCCGGTGTGGCGTATGAATGCCTGGTTCCTGCAGGACGCAGACCTCTTGAAGTCTCTCCGAAGGGAGCTAGAGACATACTTCCCACTTAACACGGGTTCGGTGTCCTCGCCCGGGACTCTTTGGGAGGCCGGCAAGGCGGTGCTGCGGGGGGTAGCTAGGGGTCTTGTCCACTGGAAACAATCGGCGCATTCCGCTCGACTGCTGAGCCTTGAGGCCCAGGCGACACAACTGGAGGATGACCTGGATGCCCCTGCTGACGCCACCTCCGATCGCCGGCTGGCACTCCTCCGAGAGGAGATCTGTCAATTATCACTGGAATCTGCTAAACTACTCTGGCGCTCCTCAGTGGCGCGTATATACGGATGGGGGACAAAAATGGCACATTGCTCCATAACCTGGTGTCCTACCCTAAGGCCAATCGCATCATTCCCGAAATTCGGGATGGAGACGGGTCCCGCCATACTATGTCCCGAGCCATTGCTCAAACGTTCGCTACATACTACGCGACCCTCTATGAGGCTCGACCCCCTGAATCCAATTTGACGTCACTGTTGACTACCACCGGGACTCATCTACCCCGTCTCTCCCAAGCCGACTCCGACTCCCTGAATCTTCCCTTCACCCCGGAAGAAATCCATGGGGCAATCTCGGCACTACACCCAGGCAAGACGCGCGGTCCTGATGGGTACCCCAGGAATATTATGCGGTCTGTCGTGACACCCTGGCCCCCCATCTGCTGAACCTGTTCGAGTACGTGATTGACCAGGGATCTTTCCCCCCTGAGACCAACCTGGCAACCCTTGTGGTCATTCCGAAAACACAGCCACCTTCACTTGAGTGTGCAGAGTACCGACCTATCTCCCTCATTAATATGGAGGTGAAGAGTTTTGCCACTGTGATAGCCCAACGTCTCCGCCCCCATCTACAGACACTGGTCCACCCGGACCAATGTGGATTTATGCCAGGCCGCAGTACCCGTCACTGCATTCGCCGACTCCATCTGGCCCTTGCGCACCGCCAACAACTCACCCCATATCTGGCCTTGCTCTTTATAGATTTTGAGAAGGCGTTTGACACGGTGGACTGGGGCTACCTTGGGGAGGTACTGGAGGAGATGGGTTTCGGTCTTCCCTTCCGGCGCCTTATCTGGGTTCTCTATGCGGCTCCCAGGGCGAGGGTCCTTATTAATGGTGTGCTCTCAGACGCCTTTCCCATTCGGAGAGGCACCCGCCAGGGATGCCCACTCTCACCTCTCTTATTCGCCTTGGCGATGGAACCCCTGTCCTCCCTGATCCGGCAGGATCCCCTCATCCGAGGTTGGACCTGGGGCTCGGATCTATGTGACAAAATCGCCCTCTATGCTGATGACGTCCTCCTCTACCTGGCGGACCCCGAAGGCTCTGGGCCACGTTGTATAGACGCTCTTGCAGCCTTCGGACGGATCTCTGGCCTCAGGCTTAATCCGGCGAAGTCTACACTGGTCCCCTTACATCCATCCCGGGCCTGCTTTGACTGGCAGGAGTCTATCCCTCTCCGGAGACAATCCTTCAAATACTTAGGGATTTGGGTCACTCTCCTCCCCGAGCTCGAATGGGCCCTAAACATTACGCCATTAATGACTAAAACTAAAACGGATCTGAAGAAATGGCAAGCCCTTCCCCTCAATCCCCTCGGCCGGACTGCCCTTTTTAAAATGATGATCCTTCCCCGCTTCCTCTACATTTTGCAAAATATTACCACTCCCCTCCCCGGTAGCTGGTTCAAGGAAATAGACGGGCTCCTCAATCGTTTCCTGTGGGGAGGGCGGAGACCGAGGGTATCCCTGGCACACTGCCGCATCCCTCCCTATGACGGTGGCATGGGGGTGACTAATCTCCACCTCTATTACCTGGCCACGAAGCTCAATGTGATCCATGACTGGTTTGTGGGCGGCTGGTCCGACCCTGCATACCAGCTGGAAACCACAACCACGGATCTCCCCCAGATCATGACACACCTCTACGGTGGACCCATCCCTTGCGCTCTCCCCCCCATCACCCGGGCGGTCCTTATGGCCTGGCGGACGGCCCTTCGCTATGTCAATTGGAACCAGAAACTCACCAGGCAGACGCCTCTGTGGCATGGGACCTGGCTGAGGGACGTATCTGATCTCCAAGGCTTTCGCCGGTGGGACCTTATTGGGATCTCATTGCTGGGGGATATCTGGGTAGGGGATCACATCAGATCTTTCGCAGACTTGCAACGTCAGTATTCTCTTCACTCCTCTCAATTTTACCAATGCTTACAATTACGCCATGCCATCCACACCCACATACCTTTCCTCACCACCTTCCCTGAATTCAACCCCTTGGAGGCCCAGGTACTGATGGGGAATTTGGGTAGCGGAGGGGTATCCCGGATCTACCGCGCCTCAGTAAACAATGGTCCCACATCCCTGGAACCATTACGGACTCGTTGGGAGGGTTGGTTGGGCCCCCTGGATGACGCGGACTGGAGGGACGCCCTTATGGCCCCCAAGACCCTGACAACCTCCTCCAAGTTGTGTCTTATCCAATTCTACTATTTACACACGGCATACCTGACCCCGTTGCGCATGTACAGCGCCCATATGAGACCCACCCCAGCCTGTACACGCTGCGACCAGTCCCCAGCAGACTTCTTCCATATGGTCTGGCAATGTCCCGCTCTAGCGCGGTTTTGGACAGGAGTGGAACGCGAACTGACACAGACCTTGGGTTGGACGGTTCCCCATGACCTGACATGTTTGCTTTTAGGAGTGTTCGAAGGCCTGGACGGATCAAGGGCAGACAAGCGCTTCTTGGGCACAGCCCTAGCGGTCGCAAAGCGGGATATAGCAGTGCTATGGTCGCAAAAAAAACCTCCTTCCATGCAGAGGTGGAGACGAGGAGTGGATTGGTGCGGTGCTCAGGAGGAACCCCTCTTTGAGGCCCGGGGATGTCCTGGTCTCTTTGACAAAATATGGGGCAAATGGTTCAACTTATAATCCAATTGCGGGGCTGAAGGGGATTGACTCCATAAATGTTTTTGGTTTGTGTAGGCCGAAACTGAACTCTCATCACCTGGTAGCTTTCTGTTTCTCTTGTCGCTCCAAACTGTATCTTACTACTACTCAAGATGTAGAACCAAGGCTTTGTTTTTATTGTGCGTTAAAAATCAATAAAGTTGATTATCAAAAAAAATATAGGCGAAAAATGTGCTGGGGGTCTCTTTTAGTAAGCTGTCCATCATCCTGGGCAAAGGGTGGAAAGACATTGTTTACCTCAAATGTATATGGGGCAGTGCTAAACAGGCGGGCTTGTAGGTAAGTTTAATTCTAGTTTGTAAAAGTTCAGAACATGATCTTTGGTCTCAGCAACAGATATCAACAGACACTATATATGATTTTGCGCTCAAGGAAAGCAAGAATGCAAACTCCATCAAGGATTACAGATAACTTTTCACAGTGGACATGGAGAGAAAACACACTTACTTTGCCTTGGCCATGGCCACTAAGCTCGATGATTAGTACTTTACAGAAATGGGGCTTCAACTCAGGTACCTGCTTTGTTTATATCTGTAAGTGCTTCCCGTTGAGGTTTAATTTCTGTTAAATGAGCATCGTGCCAGAATGAATCCTACCATGCTTATTTTTCCAAGAAGAGGCCAGCGTTTTGTGCAATACCTCATGCAACTGGAGTACTTGCTACTGGCCAATTAGTGAGTGCTATTTTGTTGGGCAAATGTATAGTATATCTCCTGCACTACAACACCATAAAGGACTCTGAGAAAAAATCTCTATAGTGAACTTATGTGTCTGTAACTAAGCCAATTTGATTGCTCCTCGAGAGTCTTCATCAGATAAATTTACAAGGTGGAACTGCAGAGAAAACACACTTGGATGATTTGTACTTTGCAGAAGTAAGCGCTTCTTTGTTTGGGAATGATGTAATTGTATTCCTAGGCATGAGGAACACATCTCCAAAAACCTTTTAGTAAGCCTTCTATCCTCCTGGGAAAAGGGAGGGAAGAAGTTGCATACCAGTAATGTATATGGAGTGGGGCCAAATGGGCAGGGCTTGTAGGCAAGTTTACTTCTAGTTTGTAAAAGCTTAGAACATGATCTCTGCTCTCTGCAGCAGGTGACAAGAAAGAGCCCTTTTGTCACAGACATTATACGAGATTTTGCGCTCAAGAAAAGCATCGATGCAAACACCTCCATCATGGGTTACCGATAACTTTTCATAGTGGAAATACAAAGAAAACAAACTTGCTTTGCCTTGGCCATGCCCACGAAGTCAGGATGATTAGTAGTTTACAGAAGCGGAGTTCAACTCGGGCACCTGCTTTGTTTTAGTAAAGGGAGGGGGGTGCCTGCATCTCCTGGGGCATGGCCTTTTATTGTTTTAATAGTGGAGGAAAGCTGCATGCCTTTCTTCCCCCAGCCAATTTTGGCCCCGGGGAACCCATCCCCTGGGGTCTGCCTATAAATAAATGGGGGAGGGGGCCACACAGCCATCCTCCCCAGGCCGATTCCGGCCCTGGACCTCAGGACACAAGTGGACTTCATCCCCCGAGCAGCAGTGCCCCAGGAGGCGCGTTTGCAGAGTGGTGTAAAAAGGGGGCATGGCCTCAGACCACTCTGGGCAATCCAGCTGTGTGGGGCTTACTAGAGGTACCTGGTGGGCTAGTTGGCCCCCAGGGACCCTCAGGAGGCAAGGGGACTTCATCCCCCAACCAAGACCACGCCAGGAGGCGTGTTTACAGAGTGCGGGACAAATGGGGCATGGCCTGTGTCCACCTGTCAGCAATCCCACTATCTGGGGCATACTGAAGGTATCAGGTAGGCTAGTTGGCCCCTAAGGACCCCCAGCAGCGAAGTGGACTTTAATCCCCATTCATGAGCATGCCAGGGAGCGCGTTTGCAGAGTGGTGGGGAAAGGGGCCGTGACCTGCAATAAGAACTTAGCAATACTGTTGTGTGGGACTTACTGGCGGTAATAGGAGGGGTAGATGGCCCCCAAGGTTGTCCTTGGGGGCCAACTAACCCTACTGCTACCTCCACTAAGACCTACACAGTGGGATTGCTAAGAAGTCTTCAGAGGCCACACCACTACTTTCTCCACCACTCTGCAAACGCGCCTCCTGGCACAGTACTGGTTGGGGGATGAAGTCCACTTTACTCCTGAGGTACTTTGGGGGCCAAGAAGCCCACCTGGTACCTCCTAAAAGTCCTACGCAGCGGAATTCCTGAGTGCTGGGTGGAGGCCCAGCCCCCTTTCTCCACCACTCTGCAAATGAGACTACCAGTTAAAGAAGCATTTGTAATGTAATAGGTCTCGCATTTGCAAGAGTTAGAGCTATTGGTCTTGTAAATGTAAAAGATTTTTGCTAATGTTTTTTGGAGTGGAGTGGATGTACGTTGTGTGTAGTGGAATTATGTGGTATGTTGTGCAGTGAAATTATGTGGATATAAAGTATGTGGTATTTAGTGTATAGAAATTATGTAGAGTGGGATTATGTGTTATGGAGAGTAATTATGTGGTATGGTAGTCTGTGTTGTGGAGTGGTAACTTCAGGTTTTGTCTTCCTCGTTTCCATAGAAGCTAAACCATGAACTCAATGAGACAAAAAAAAGAAGGAATCAATGAGGAGCACTTCTGGACCTAGTCAGAGGTATGAGCAGGGCCACTGGAATTATGTGACTGTTTGGCTGCACCAACTTTCGCACAATTATACATTTTCCGCCTTAGCCACATAATCCATCATTTGCTGCCTAATCTGCAGATTCGAACAAAAAAAGCCTTGTTTTTAGCTCAAACGGCTCAAACATTACCAAAAATGCAGCGACAAGTGTTACATCGTGGTGGAAGGTCCTTTGCAAACCTAGAATGGTCACCTGTTACTTATTGCTAAATGTGGGTTTTAAATTGGTACTAATGGAGTGCAAGCCACTCTTGCTTCTTTCTGCGCCTCTCTTGCCTTTTACTGCATTTCTGTTGCTTCTTTCTGCACCTTTCTTTTTCACCACTTCTCTTGCCTCTTTCTGAAAATCTCTTCTACTTTCTGCACCTCTTTTGCCTCTTCCTGCACCTCTGTTGCCTCTTTCTGCACCTCTCTTGCATCTTTTTGTACCCCTCTTCCCTCTTTCTGCACCACTCCTGCCTCTTTCTGCACCTCTGTTCCTTCTTTTTGTACTTCTTTTGTTTCTTTCTGCACCTCTCACTTCTTTCTGCACCCCTTTTGCCTGTTTCTCCATCCCTCTTTCCCCTTTCTGCACCCCTTTTGCCTCTTTCTGCACCTCTGTTCCTTCTTTCTGTACTTCTTCTGTTTCTTTCTTCAGCTCTCTTGCTTCTTTCTGCACCCCCTTGCCTCTTTCTCCACCCATCCACCCTCTTTCTGCACCCCTGTTGCCTTTTTCTGCACCTCTGTTCTGTCTGCACTTCTTTTGTTTCTTTCTGCACATCTCTTGCTTCTTTCTGTACCCCATGTGCCTCTTTCTGCACCCCTCTTCCCTCTTTTTGCACCCCTCTTGCCTCTTTCTGAACCTCTGTTCCTTCTTTCTGCACTTCTTTTCTTTCTTTCTGCACCTCTTGCTTCTTTCTGCACCACTTTTGCCTCTTTCTGCATCCCTCTTTCTGCACCTCTGTTCCTTCTTTCTGCACTTCTTTTGCTTCTTTCTGCAGCTCTCATGCTTCTTTCTGTACCCCCTAGCCTCTTTCTCCACCCCTCTTCCCTCTTTCAGCACCCCTGTTGCCCCTTTCTGCACCTCTGTTCCTTCTTTCTGCACTTCTTTTGTTTCTTTCTGGACGTTTCTTGCTTCTTTCTGCACTCATCGTGCCTCTTTCTGCACCCCTCTTCCCTCTTTTTGCACCCCTCTTGCCTCTTTCTGCACCTCTGTTGCTTCTTTCTGCACTCCTCTTGCTTCTTTCTACACCTCTCTTGCTTCTTTCTGCACCACTCATGCTTCTTTCTGTACCCCTCTTCCCTCTTTCTGCACCCCTCTTGCCTCTTTCTGCACCTCTGTTCCTTCTTTCTGCTCTTCTTTTGTTCCTTTCTGCACCTCTCTTTCTTTTTTCTGCATCCCTCTTGCCACTTTCTCCACCCCGGTTCCCCCTTTTTGCATCTCTGTTGGTTCTTTCTGCATCCCTCTTTCTGCACCTCTGTTCCTTCTTTCTGCACTTCTTTTGCTTCTTTCTGCAGCTCTCATGCTTCTTTCTGCACCCCCTAGCCTCTTTCTCCACCCCTCTTCCCTCTTTCAGCACCCCTGTTGCCCATTTCTGCACCTCGGTTCCTTCTTTCTGCACTTCTTTTTATTTCTTTCTGGACGTTTCTTGCTTCTTTCTGCACTCATCGTGCCTCTTTCTGCACCCCTCTTCCTTCTTTTTGCACCCCTCTTGCCTCTTTCTGTACCTCTGTTGCTTCTTTCTGCACTCCTCTTGCTTCTTTCAACACCTCTCTTGCTTCTTTCTGCACCACTCATGCTTCTTTCTGCACCCCTCTTCCCTCTTTGTGCACCCCTCTTGCCTCTTTCTGCACCTCTGTTCCTTCTTTCTGCACTTCTTTTCTTTCTTTCTGCACCTCTTGCTTCTTTCTGCACCACTTTTGCCTCTTTCTGCATCCCTCTTTCTGCACCTCTGTTCCTTCTTTCTGCACTTCTTTTGCTTTTTTCTACAGCTCTCATGCTTCTTTCTGCACCCCCTAGCCTCTTTCTCCACCCCTCTTCCCTCTTTCAGCACCCCTGTTGCCCCTTTCTGCACCTCTGTTCCTTCTTTCTGCACTTCTTTTGTTTCTTTCTGGACATCTCTTGCTTCTTTCTGCACTCATCGTGCCTCTTTCTGCACCCCTCTTCCCTCTTTTTGCACCCCTCTTGCCTCTTTCTGCACCTCTGTTGCTTCTTTCTCCACACCTCATCCCTCTTTCTGCACCTCTCTTGCTTCTTTCTGCACTTCTCTTGCTTCTTTCTGCACCTCTCTTGCTTCTTTCTGCACTCCTCTTGCCTCTTTGTGCACCTCTGTTCTTTCATTCTGCACCTCTTTTGTTTCTTTCTGTATCCCTCCTGCCTCTTTCTCCACCCCACTTCCCCCTTTCTGCATCTCTGTTGCTTCTTTATGCACTTTTCCTGCTTCTTTCTGCACCTCTCTTGCTTCTTTCTGCACCCCTCGTGCCTCTTTCTGCACCCCTCTTCCCTCTTTCTGCACTCCTCTTGCCTCTTTCTGCACCTCTGTTGCTTCTTTCTGCACTTCTTTTGTTTCTTTCTGCACGCCTCTTGCCTCTTTCTGCACCTCTGTTCCTTCTTTCTGCACTTCTTTTGTTTCTTTCTGCACCTCTCGCTTCTTTCTGCACCCCTTTTGCCTCTTTCTGCACCCTTCTTGCCTCTTTCTGCACCTCTGTTCCTTCTTTCTGCACTTCTTTTGTTTCTTTCTGCAGCTCTGTTGCTTCTTTCTTCACCCCCTTGCCTCTTTCTCCACCCCTGTGCCCCCTTTTTGCATCTCTGTTGCTTCTTTCTGCACTTTTCTTGCCTCTTTCTCCACCCCTCATCCCTCTTTCTGCACCTCTGTTGTTTCTTTCTGCACTTCTCTTGCTTCTTTCTGCACATCTGTCCCTTCTTTCTGCAACCCTTGTGCCTCTTTCTGTACCCCTCTTCCCTCTTTCTGCACCCCTCTTCCTGAAACCCTCTTGTCTCTTTCTGCACCTCTGTTCCTTCTTTCTGCACTTCTTTTGTTTCTTTCTGTATCCCTCCTGCCTCTTTCTCCACCCCACTTCCCCCTTTCTGCATCTCTGTTGCTTCTTTATGCACTTCTCTTGCTTCTTTCTGCACCCCTCTTGCTTCTTTCTGCACCCCTTGTGCCTCTTTCTGCACCCCTCATCCCTCTTTCTGCACTCCTCTTGCCTCTTTCTGCACCTCTGTTCCTTCTTTCTGTACTTCTTTTGTTTCTTTCTGCACCTCTCTTGCTTCTTTCTGCATTGCCACTTCCGGGTCGATTCGGAACCTAGGGGTTAGCGGTAACACGGCCGGCGTACTCACCTCCAAATACTCGTACTCGGAGTACAGCTGTAATAATATAATATCAATTCTGGACACTACGCAGAGGATTCATTTGAATACGTTTTCTCATTCCCTCCAAGTAGGGAATGTGTCCATCTACATTACATCATCACTAGACGAACTCCGCCATCCACTCACCTGCCGGAATAGAATAATAACCGGCAGAGAGGAGCGCCTTATTTCTTCAACATCCATTCACCAGCCGTGACGGAATTACAACCGGCAGGGAGGAGCGCATCACATCTTTTCGTTTGCCAGAAGCCCTGAAGAAGTCCTGGGGTACTTCCCCTGACGAAACACGTGTTGGCTGGGCAACTGTTCGGATTAAAAGAAGAACAATACATTTACGATTGCACTGTGTTAAGTGTTTTGCATAATGTGTGTACTCTCGATTGTGTGAAAGTTATAAACCATGTTGCAATTAACACTTCAATTTTGACGTGTGCACAGGACCGCAAAATTCCTTTGTCGACCTCAGGGTCAATATTTATGAGGGATCAAGGGTTCTCCCTCACCTGTTTGCACTGCCTCACTTGTCACCATATTCACTAGTATACACACTTGACTGGCGCCATTCCTGCCACACCTAAGTAACCCTCCCCTGTGTCTCCTTCTTTCTGCATCCCTTTTACCTCTTTCTGCACCTCTGTTCCTTCTTTCTGCACTTCTTTTGTTTTCTTTCTGCACCTCTCTTGCTTCTTTCTGCACCCCTCTTGCCACTTTCTCCACCCTCTTCCCTCTTTCTGCACCCCTGTTGCCTCTTTCTGCAACTCTGTTACTTTTTTCTGCACTTCTTTTGTTTCTTTCTGCACATCTTTTGCTTCTTTCTGTACTTCTCTCGCCTCTTTCTGTACTCAAACGGGAAGTGCAAGCTGTCAAGTTTAAAGGTCTGCGCGCTCTTGTGACTGAGGTATATGTCTACTTTTATATGTATTCTCACATGTGCTATGCATCTGAAGATGGTAGCTTACAAAGTGGGTAGCTTCTTCTGTAGGTGGTTAAATGTTCTCAGTTCTGCTCTGTCATTCAGTTGCACAGGCAGACATGTCTTATGTATATAGGTGTTATAGAGCCCCTCAAATATACTATTGAATACCCATGTGCCCAGTATTATGAGCAGAAAGAAATACATACACCGTTTTGTACGCATATTTACAGAGTATGCTGTTTGAAACACAGGTATTCAAGTATTTGTATGTTTATTTTTATGTAACATGTCACTCGGTAAAAGCAGAGACACGCATGCATACCTTCACAAACTTGGTCAGACTTACAACAGTGATATGCTTAGGATTGCTGTTTTATATTTGGTAGGTAGGCCTAACATTCTGAGCAGTCGATTAATAGTGAATCTTCAAGAGAAAAGTGAGGTTTAAGACATCTTGGGAGAAGGATTAGTGATTAGGCTACTTTGTGTGAGTCTGTTGTGTGGTACAGTAAAAGTAGGCCTCTTTCTGCCTCTCTGTTGGTTCTTTCTGCACTTCTCTTGCTTCTGTCTGCGCATTTCTTCCTCTTTCTGCACATGTAGTACCTATGTAGGCATATTTAGAAATTAGCATTTAAAAACCCTTAGTAACAGTAATGTTGTTTGAGATGTCATCAGTGATGTCACTGACCATATCATGAGTGATGTAATATGTGACGTCATCAGCAGTGCATTGCGGGGGCGGAAGTTATAGTTAGCTCAACTAACTATAAAGGCCGAATTTCTCTGGTTTTGTGTGCGTGAAATCTCCAACTAACTATAACGTCCCTGAAACCTTTGGTTTTTTCAGTGTATTTCTAAGGTTTTTTAAATGCTAATTTCTAATTATAAAGTCCCTGAAACCTATGTTTTTTTCAGTGAATTTCAAAGGTTTTTTAACTGCTAATTTCTAACTATAATGTCCCTGAAACCTCTGGTTTTTTCAGTGAATATATATATATATATATATGGTCCAGTAGAAGGCTGGGAAGCCGAAACGCATAGACCATCCTTTTAATCTTGTTTTGCACTATTGCTGTGCCAATAAATACTTGAAAAACTTACCTTTGTTGTGGTGCCGTGAATACTCGCTGTGGTGGAAGAGCGAAGGATTGTTTTCGACATATATATATATATATATATATATATATATATATATATATATATATATATATTATCTACTGGCGCTCGCCAGTAGATAGTTATAGTTAGGACCTATTTTCCATAGGAAATCCGCGACATTCTATTTGAAATAACTCTCTTGCCGGTTGACGTATCTTCGCGAAATTTTCAAACTTTGTGGGCGCTTCGGTGCGCTCCTATCCTGAAAGTCTCGGGGTGATTCGTCAAGCGGGGGCCGAGAAAAAGAGGGTCCCAAAACGCGTTTTCCCCATTCATTTTTCCATAGGAAACTTTAGACACGGCTACAGCCCGAACTGCTGAACGGAATTACACCAAATTTGGCAAAGAGGTAGTTCTTGGTTCAGAAAGAACCCTTTTGTTAAATGGTGGTTTTTTTAAATCGGCAGGATGCGCTCAGGGTGCGCGGATCCTGCCGAAAAAAAAAATCGAAGCACGGTCTCCGCGCTTCGATTGTATTTTGCCCCGGGTGGCCCAAGTCCCGGGGGCATGGTGGGGGGTTAAATTTATGTATGGGGGCCTCAAGGGCCCCCAAGCCCCGAGGACCGCCACCCCCGGGGCTTTCATTTTAAAATGGTGCGGGAGGGCACTCGGCCCTCCCGCAGCCCCGGGGACCACCACCTCCCGGGGCTTCTTTTTTTTAAAAAAAATTCCTATGTGGGGGGCTCGAGGCCCCCACACACCCGGGGACCGCCACCTCCCGGGGCACTAACAAATTTAAAATGGGGGTCCGTTTTGGACCCCGAAGCCCGGGGACCACCACCTCCCGGGGCTTTGCTGATGTGGGGAGGGGGCCGCGCGGCCCCCTCCTGGAGCCTGTGGTGGCCCTGGGGACCGCCACCCCCAGAGCCGGCTCCTGCAGTGTCCCGGGTGCCTACCCCCGGGACACTGCTGTTTGCAATGACAGGACGGGAGCCTCGCGGCTCCGTCCTGTCATTGCAAACTGCTTTGGATATTGGAAGAGGAGCAGGAAACCTGCTCTCACTTCCAATATCCAAAGACAATTGCTTTCCACATGGGGAGCAGCATGTTAGCTGCTCCCCATGTGGAAAAGCAATGCCGGCTCCCGTAGGACACGGGGAGCCAGCGGGACTGTGGGGGGTTTGGGGACCCCCACAGTCCCCAACGAGAGGCCAGGCCCTGGGGATGGGGTCCCCGGGGCCATAAGTGGCCCGGGAGGGGGGCCACGCGGCCCCCTCCCCAGAAATATATATTTTTTTTAAATTAACACAAAGAAAAAGGCTTGCCCCGGGGGATGGGGTCCCCGGGGCAAAAGGAGGACTGAGGAGGGGGGCCACGCAGCCCCCCTCCTTAAAAATTAATTTAAAAGTGTGGCCATGCCCCGGGGGATGGGGTCCCCGGGGCAGGATTCGGCCACGGGAGGGGGGCCTTCCCGTTTAATTAAAAAAAAAAAAAAAAGGGGGTAAGGCCCTGGGCCCAAAAATAGGAAAAAGGAAGGGGGGCCACACAGCCCCCCTTCAGGAAAAAAAAAAAAAAAACGATCGGGCCTGCAGGCCCCGCCCCTTCCTTCACCACTCTGCAAACGCGCCCCTGGCGCCTTTGCAGATGGGAAGTAATTCCCCTTCAATACTGGGGGTCCCTGGGGCCAACTAGCCCACCAGGAACCTCCAGTATGCGCCAGGGGCTGCCTTGCAGAGAGGTGTACAGAGGCCTCGCCCCTTTTACACCTCTCTGCAACGCAGCTCTGTGGCGCTAATGGAGGTAGCTGGTGGGCTAGTTGCACCCCAGGGACCCTCAGGATTCAAGGGTAGTTAATCCCCCGACTTAAAACGCGCCAGGGGCGCGTTTGCACAGTGGTGAAGGGAGGGGCGGGGCTTCAGGTGACATGTGTGCAAACAGGCCCCGTGGCGCGTTTTAAGATGGGGAATTAAATCCCCTTCAATCCTGAGGGTCCCTGAGGCCAACTAGCCCAACAGGTACATCCAGAAAGCGCCACAGAGCTGCGTTGCAGAGAGGTGTAAAAGGGGTGTGGCCTCTCTACACATCTCTGCAACGCAGCCCCTGGCGCATACTGGAGGTTCCTGGTGGGCTAGTTGGCCCTAGGGACCCTCATGATTCAAGGGGACTTAATCCCCCAACTTAAAACGCACCACGGGGCGCGTTTGCACAGATGTCACCTCAGGCCCCGCCCCTCCCTTCACCATTGTGCAAATATTCCTCTAAAATCTGCCGAACTACGAATTCCGATTTACTCACCTGTTATCAGGAGAGACCTCAGTGCTGCATCTTTCAGCCCAGTACTAATCCTGAAAAGTAATTTTAACCGTACTTACCAGTAACTTGAATTTCCTTCCATAGGATATCATTGCCTGCTTTTTGCTGAAAAAGTTTCTAAGTGTTGATTTTTGAAACATACAAATATTCCTCTAAAATCAGCCGAAATACGAATTCCGATTTACTCACCTGTTATAAGAAGAGACCTCAGTGCTGTATCTTTCAGCCCAGTACTGGTCCTGAAAAGTAATTTTAACCGTACTTACCAGTAACTTGAATTTCCTTCCATAGGCTAACATAGACTGGTTTCACTTGGAAATTCTTCTAAGTGTGGAGTTTTGGAACTTTAAAACATTCCTCTAAAATCAGCCGAAATACGAATTCCGATTTACTCACCTGTTATCAGGAGAGACCTCAGTGCTGTATCTTTCAGCCCAGTACTGGTCCTGAAAAGTAATTTTAACCGTACTTACCAGTAACTTGAATTTCCTTCCATAGGCTAACATTGACTGGTTTCACTTGGAAATTCTTCTAAGTGTGGAGTTTTGGAACTTTAAAATATTCCTCTAAAAGCAGCCGAAATACGAATTCCGATTTACTCACCTGTTATCAGGAGAGACCTCAGTGCTGCATCTTTCAGCCCAGTACTAATCCTGAAAAGTATTTTTAACCGTACTTACCAGTAACTTGAATTTCCTTCCATAGGATATCATTGCCTGCTTTTTGCTGAAAAAGTTTCTAAGTGTCGATTTTTGAAACATACAAATATTCCTCTAAAATCAGCCGAAATCCGAATTCCAATTTACTCACCTGTTATCAGGAGAGAACCCAGTGCTGCATCTTTTAGCCCAGCACTGACCCTGAAAAAGTAATTTTAACCGTACTTACCAGTAACTTATATTTTCTTCCATAGGAATCCATTGTCTGGTTTTCAGCAGAAAAGTTTCAAAGTGTCGATTTTCACAAACTACAAATATTCCTTAAAAATCGCCTGTATGACTTAAACGCATTCTTTCAACTGTTTACAGGAGATGCACCAGTGCTGGATCCAGGATCCAACACTGAGTAAGAAAAAGTAACGATAACAGTTTTTACCTGCTAAGTGAATTTCCTTCCATAGGATAACATTGGTGATTCTATGAGAAAAAGTTTCTAAGTGTCAACTTTTAAAATACAATAATATTCCTTAAAAATCACGACTGTAACCAAAACGCTTTTACTCAACTGTTTACAGGAGATGTCCCAGGACTGAATCTAGGATCCAGTCCTGTGGTTAGAAAAAGTAATCCATAAAGTAACTAATTGCATTTAACTAGAAATTCACATTGAGCTTAATGTTGCATTGTGTTTGAAAATGTGTTGCCCATTGCAACAACTGTAACTACTGTACTTAAAAGTCTATTGCGTATGTGCAAAGTATTTAAACTAAAGTAATTCATTCTGAGAAAGTATTTTTTGTAATGTAATGTATAATGTAATTACAATGTAATTTAAAAAATAAAATATGTAAAAAAAAATTGTTTCTAAAAATGTAGTAAATCAGTATGAAAAAAATTAATATAACAATTAATACATTTAAAAATTGTCATTTACAAAACCTTTGAAATTCACTGAAAAAACCATAGGTTTCAGACATGTTATAGTTAGGAATTATCATTTAAAAAACCTTTGAAATTCACTGAAAAAACCATAGGTTTCAGATATGTTATAGTTAGAAATTAGCATTTAAAAAACCTTTGAAATTCACTGAAAAAACCATAGGTTTTAGGGACAGTTATAGTTAGTCAGTGATGTCATTTGAGATGTCATCAGTGATGTCATCAGTGATGTCACTGACCATGTCATGAGTGATGTAATATGTGACGTCATCAGCAGTGCATTGCGGGCGCGAGTTATAGTTAGCTGAACTAACTATAACGGAGGAATTTCATGGGTTTTGTACGAGTGCAATGTCCAACTAACTATAACTGTCCCTAAAACCTATGGTTTTTTCAGTGAATATATATATATATATATATATATATATATATATATATATATATATCCCAAAGGTGACCTTCCCTTTGTGGTCACAGATCGAGGCGCACACTGGAGAAATGAATTAATAAATTTTATTTAGCCACACGAATTCTCTCGGACAGACGCGTTTCGGCTGCACGCCTTCCTCAATGTCACTCGATTTTAGAAAACAGCGCCATATTTAAAATGAAATCAACAATCAACATAAAAAGAGGACAGCACAGTTCATTACATTCATCAAAATAGAATGGAAAAAGCGGTAGGCAATGCATTTGGCCTATGCCAATTCGGCGGCCATTTTAGAAGGTTCAATTTAATTCATTCTCCTTCTGTTACTACTATTTGACGCCACTGTTATTGCAAATTCATCTAACAGTTACGTATTTTAAATCAGTGCAATACAATCCTATTAACCATATGATACTTGTCATTTGCATCTCTTATTTCTGCAATTCTTCAATTATGCCCTGAATGGGCTTACGACAAGGACATTATTCTGCCAAGAATGGGCATTCCCTCTAAGTTTTAAATTAATCTATTCATTATTCCCCCGAATTTTTACTGATTATGTCAAATATTTATATGCCTACCTATATCTCTCAAGCTCATTCCTTTAGAACGAAAAAAAAAAAAATATATATATATATATATATATATATATATATATATATATATATATATATATTATCTACTGGCGGTCGCCAGTAGATAGTTATAGTTAGGACCTATTATCCATTGGAAATCCGCGACATTCTATTTGCAATAACGTTGGCGCCGGTTGACGAATCTTCGCAAGCTTCCAACTTGTTGGGGCGCTCCGGTCCGCTCCTACCCTGAAAGTCTTGGGGTGATACGTCAAGCGGGGGCCGAGAAAAAGGGGGTCCCAAAACGCGTTTTCCCCATTCATTTTTCCATAGGAACCTTTAGTCGCAGCTACAGCCCGAACTGCTGAACGGAATTACCCCAAATTTGGCAAAGAGGTAGCTCTTTGTTCAGACTGGTGCTTTTTGCTAAAATGGTGTAAATCCGTTCAGTAGTTCCTGAGAAATTCACAATTAAAATCACATATATATCTATGGCCGCGTCGGATCCGCGTACCCTCCCGATCATGAGCTGCATGCTAATTGGCTGTCAACACTCCAAATCAGGAAGTGTTGGCAGCCATTTGTCCCCTCGGTAGAACCGAGGGACAGAAACAAGTGCGCAAAGCGCACAAAGGGAACACGGTAGAAACACCCTAACCCCTAGGCCTGCTCAGGGGGTCCCACAAGGACCCCCTGGGCAAAAAAAAGCATTTTTTTAAAAATAAAAAAATCGGCAGGATGCGCTCAGGGTGCGCGGATCCTGCCGGAAAAAAAAAAATCGAAGTGCGGTCTCCCGCGCTTCGATGTTAATTTGCCCCCGGGTGGGCCAAGTCCCGGGGGCATGGTGGGGAGTAAATTTATGTATGGGGGGCCTCTAAGGGCCCCCAAGCCCGAGGACCGCCACCCCCGGGGCTTTAACAAAAATGGTGCGGGAGGGCTCTTTGCCCTCCCGCTGCCCGAGGACCGCCACCTCCTTCTGTTTTTAATTTTTTTTAACCTGTGTGGGGGGGCTCCAGCCCCCCCACACGCCCCGGGGACCGCCACCTCCCCGGGGCACTAAAAAATTAAAAATGGGGGTCCGTTTTGGACCCCCGAAGCCCCGGGGACCACCACCTCCCCGGGGCTTTGAAAATGTGGGGAGGGGGGCCGCACGGCCCCCCTCCTGGAGCCAGTGATGGCCCTGGGGACCGCCACCCCCCAGGGCCGGCTCCTGCAGTGTCCCGGGGTGCCTACCCCCGGGACACTGCTGTTTGCAATGACAGGACGGGAGCCTCGCGGCTCCCGTCCTGTCATTGCAAACTGCTTTGAATTTTGGAAGCGAGAGCAGGAAAGCTGCTCTCGCTTCCAAAGTTCAAAGCAGAATACTTTCCACATGGGGAGCTGCATATTAGCAGCTCCCCATGTGGAAAAGCTATGCCGGCTCCCGCAGGAGGCGGGGAGCCGGCAGGGTCCGTGGGGGAGTTGGGGTCCCCCCACGGACCCCAAAAGGATAGGGCCAGCCCCGGGGGATGGGGTCCAACTAGCCCACCAGGTACCTCCAGTAAGCGCCACGGAGCTGTGTTGAAGAGTGTTGTAAAAGGGGCGTGGCCTCTGAACACCTCTCTGCAACGCAGCCCCTGGCGCATACTGGAGGTACCTGGTGGGCTAGTTGGCCCCTAGAGACCCTCGGGATTGAGGAGGAATTAATTGTCCAACTTAAAGCGCGCCACAGGGCGTGTTTGCAGACATGTCACCTCAGGCCCCACCCCCATCCTTCACCATTGTGCAAATATTCCTCTAAAATCAGCCGAACTACGAATTCCGATTTACTCACCTGTTATCAGGAGAGACCTCAGTGCTGCATCTTTCAGCCCAGTACTGATCCTGAAAAGTAATTTTAACCGTACTTACCAGTAACTTGAATTTCCTTCCATAGGATATCATTGCCTGCTTTCTGCTGAAAAAGTTTCTAAGTGTCGATTTTTGAAACATACAAATATTCCTCTAAAATCAGACGAAATACGAATTCCGATTTACTCACCTGTTATCAGGAGAGAACCCAGTGCTGCATCTTTTAGCCCAGTACTGGTCCTGAAAAGTAATTTTAACCGTACTTACCGGTAACTTGAATTTCCTTCCATAGGCTAACATTGACTGGTTTCACTTGGAAATTCTTCTAAGTGTGGAGTTTTGGAACTTTAAAATATTCCTCTAAAAGCAGCCGAAATACGAATTCCGATTTACTCACCTGTTATCAGGAGAGACCTCAGTGCTGCATCTTTCAGCCCAGTACTAATCCTGAAAAGTAATTTTAACCGTACTTACCAGTAACTTGAATTTCCTTCCATAGGATATCATTGCCTGCTTTTTGCTGAAAAAGTTTCTAAGTGTTGATTTTTGAAACATACAAATATTCCTCTAAAATCAGCCGAAATACGAATTCCGATTTACTCACCTGTTATAAGGAGAGACCTCAGTGCTGTATCTTTCAGCCCAGTACTGGTCCTGAAAAGTAATTTTAACCGTACTTACCAGTAACTTGAATTTCCTTCCATAGGCTAACATTGACTGGTTTCACTTGGAAATTCTTCTAAGTGTGGAGTTTTGGAACTTTAAAATATTCCTCTAAAATCAGCCGAAATACGAATTCCGATTTACTCACCTGTTATCAGGAGAGACCTCAGTGCTGTATCTTTCAGCCCAGTACTGGTCCTGAAAAGTAATTTTAACCGTACTTACCAGTAACTTGAATTTCCTTCCGTAGGCTAACATTGACTGGTTTCACTTGGAAATTCTTCTAAGTGTGGAGTTTTGGAACTTTAAAATATTCCTCTAAAAGCAGCCGAAATACGAATTCCGATTTACTCACCTGTTATCAGGAGAGACCTCAGTGCTGCATCTTTCAGCCCAGTACTAATCCTGAAAAGTAATTTTAACCGTACTTACCAGTAACTTGAATTTCCTTCCATAGGATATCATTGCCTGCTTTTTGCTGAAAAAGTTTCTAAGTGTTGATTTTTGAAACATACAAATATTCCTCTAAAATCAGCCGAAATCCGAATTCCAATTTACTCACCTGTTATCAGGAGACAACCCAGTGCTGCATCTTTTAGCCCAGCACTGACCCTGAAAAGTAATTTTAACCGTACTTACCAGTAACTTATATTTTCTTCCATAGGAATCCATTGTCTGGTTTTCAGCAGAAAAGTTTCAAAGTGTTGATTTTCACAAACTACAAATATTCCTTAAAAATCGCCTGTATGACTTAAACGCATTCTTTCAACTGTTTACAGGAGATGCACCAGTGCTGGATCCAGGATCCAACACTGAGTAAGAAAAAGTAACGATAACAGTTTTTACCTGCTAAGTGAATTTCCTTCCATAGGATAACATTGGTGATTCTATGAGAAAAAGTTTCTAAGTGTCAACTTTTAAAATACAATAATATTCCTTAAAAATCACGACTGTAACCAAAACGCTTTTACTCAACTGTTTACAGGAGATGTCGCAGGACTGAATCTAGGATCCAGTCCTGTGGTTAGAAAAGTAATCCATAAAGTAACTAATTGCATTTAACTAGAAATTCACATTGAGCTTAATGTTGCATTGTGTTTGAAAATGTGTTGCCCATTGCAACAACTGTAACTACTGTACTTAAAAGTCTATTGCCTATGTGCAAAGTATTTAAACTAAAGTAATTCATTCTGAGAAAGTATTTTTTGTAATGTAATGTATAATGTAATTACAATGTAATTTAAAAAATAAAATATGTAAAAAAAAATTGTTTCTAAAAATATAGTAAATCAGTATGAAAAAAATTAATATAACAATTAATACATTTAAAAATTGTCATTTACAAAACCTTTGAAATTCACTGAAAAAACCATAGGTTTCAGACATGTTATAGTTAGGAATTAGCATTTAAAAAACCTATGAAATTCACTGAAAAAACCATAGGTTTCAGATATGTTATAGTTAGAAATTAGCATTTAAAAAACCTTTGAAATTCACTGAAAAAACCATAGGTTTTAGGGACAGTTATAGTTAGTTGGACATTGCACTCGTACAAAACCCGTGAAATTCCCCGTTGTAGTTAGTTCAGCTAACTATAACTCGCGCCCCGCAATGCACTGCTGATGACGTCACATATTACATCACTCATGACATGGTCAGTGACATCACTGATGACATCACTGATGACATCTCAAATGACATCACTGATGACATCATCCACGTGATAATCTGATGCAGCTCTTCACACCCTAATATAACCTTTGATACACCCAATCTAAATTACAGACTGCCATTCGCAAAACCATAGACACTCCAACACCAATAACTACATACCCACTCACTGATTCTTAGGTCTACACACACACATCCACTCACTCACCCGTACAGTCACTCATACTTATGGTCACTCAGTACAGGACTATCATATGCACTCTTACTCCTATATAGACACTCAAACACTGCCACTCATCCATAGAGGTACTCACACACCTAGTCAGTCATGCAAATAATTAAACACACTGCCATTTACTCACCTATACAGTTATACACACACCAGCTCACTTAATCATACAAATACTAGCACATTGTTACGCTCTTATACAATCACTGATACAAGCACACACTCATCCATACAGCCACTATCACAATCACTCACTCTCAGCTTATAGCTATTTATATACTCCAACACACATATATACTGCCTTTCACATATGTAGTTACTCACACATGTACCACTGGGACATACATTCACTCACTAACACACTCTTACACACACTTACCCACCCATACAGTCTATCACAGACGCACTCTTGAAACCATCCACCCAGTGAATCACCCACTCACACATCTGTGCACAGTCGCACACACCCCATCCACACAAACACTCAGGCACCCATGCAGATACTCAGACAACAAATCAATAACTCTTATAGACACTCATGTAGCTATTCATAAACCCATGCAGCCACTTACACAGCAACAGACAGATACAGACATTCACCCAGTTTAGTCACTAACCCATGCATTCAGGAAGATACGTTTAATCACTCACTTATAGAATTAGTCACGCACCTACTAAATCATCCATACAGACACTTATACACCCACTCATTCTTCAATACGCCTTTCCCTATATATATTAAAAATATTTAAACTTTACAGAAACACACAGTCACTGGATGATGTCATCAGTGATGTCATTTGAGATGTCATCAGTGATGTCATCAGTGATGTCACTGACCATGTCATGAGTGATGTAATATGTGACGTCATCAGCAGTGCATTGCGGGGCGCGAGTTATAGTTAGCTGAACTAACTATAACGGAGGAATTTCATGGGTTTTGTACGAGTGCAATGTCCAACTAACTATAACTGACCCTAAAACCTATGGTTTTTTCAGTGAATATATATATATATATATATATATATACATATATATATATATATATATATATATATATATATATATATATTATCTACTGGCGGTCGCCAGTAGATAGTTATAGTTAGGACCTATTATCCATTGGAAATCCGCGACATTCTATTTGCAATAACGTTGGCGCCGGTTGACGAATCATCGCGAAAGCTTCCAACTTGTTGGGGCGCTCCGGTCCGCTCCTACCCTGAAAGTCTCGGGGTGATAGGTCAAGCGGGGGCCGATAAAAAAGGGGGGTCCCAAAACGCGTTTTCCCCATTCATTTTTCCATAGGAACCTTTAGTCTCAGCTACAGCCCGAACTGCTGAACGGAATTACCCCAAATTTGGCAAAGAGGTAGCCCTTGGTTCAGACTGGTGCTTTTTGCTAAAATGGTGTAAATCCGTTCAGTAGTTCCTGAGAAATTCACAATTAAAATCACATATATATCTATGGCCGCGTCGGATCCGCGTACCCTCCCGATTATGAGCTGCATGCTAATTGGCTGTCAACACTCCAAATCAGGAAGTGTTGGCAGCCATTTTGTCCCTCGGTAGAACTGAGGGACAGAAACAAGTGCGCAAAGCGCACAAAGGAGGCACGGTAGAAACACCCTAACCCCCTAGGCCTGCTCAGGGGGTCCCACAAGGACCCCCTGGGCAAAAAAAAGCATTTTTTTTTTTAAACAAATCGGCAGGATGCGCTCAGGGTGCGCGGATCCTGCCGAAAAAAAATTCGAAGTGCGGTCTCCGCGCTTCGATGTTAATTTGCCCCCGGGTGGGCCAAGTCCCGGGGGCATGGTGGGGGGGGTAAATTTATGTGTGGGGGCCTCTAAGGGCCCCCCAAGCCCCGGGGACCGCCACCCCCCGCGGCTTTAACAAAAAATGGTGCGGGAGGGCTCTTTGCCCTCCCGCTGCCCTGGGGACCGCCACCTCCTTCTGGTTTTAATTTTTTTTAACCTGTGTGGGGGGCTCCAGCCCCCACACGCCCTGGGGACCGCCACCTCCCGGGGCACTAAAAATTAAAAATGGGGGTCCGTTTTGGACCTCCGAAGCCCGGGGACCACCACCTCCCGGGGCTTTGAAAATGTGGGGGAGGGGCCGCGCGGCCCCCTCCTGGAGCCAGTGATGGCCCTGGGGACCGCCACCCCCCAGGGCCGGCTCCTGCAGTGTCCCGGGGTGCCTACCCCGGGACACTGCTGTTTGCAATGACAGGACGGGAGCCTTGCGGCTCTCGTCCTGTCATTGCAAACTGCTTGAATTTTGGAAGCGAGAGCAGGGAAGCTGCTCTCGCTTCCAAAATTCAAAGCAGAGTACTTTCCACATGGGGAGCTGCATATTAGCAGCTCCCCATGTGGAAAAGCTATGCCGGCTCCCGCAGGAGGCGGGGAGCCGGCAGGGTCCGTGGGGGAGTTGGGGTCCCCCCACGGACCCCAAAAGGATAGGGCCAGCCCCGGGGGATGGGGTCCAACTAGCCCACCAGGTACCTCCAGTAAGCGCCACGGAGCTGCGTTGCAGAGTGTTGTAAAAAGGGGCGTGGCCTCTGAACACCTCTCTGCAACGCAGCCCCCTGGCGCATACTGGAGGTACCTGGTGGCTAGTTGGCCCCTAGAGACCCTCGGGATTGAGGAGGAATTAATTGTCCAACTTAAAACACGCCACAGGGCGTGTTTGCAGACATGTAACCTCAGGCCCCACCCCCATCCTTCACCATTGTGCAAATATTCCTCTAAAATCAGCCGAACTACGAATTCCGATTTACTCACCTGTTATCAGGAGAGACCTCAGTGCTGCATCTTTCAGCCCAGTACTGGTCCTGAAAAGTAATTTTAACCGTACTTACCAGTAACTTGAATTTCCTTCCATAGGCTAACATTGACTGGTTTCACTTGGAAATTCTTCTAAGTGTGGAGTTTTGGAACTTTAAAATATTCCTCTAAAATCAGCCGAAATACGAATTCCGATTTACTCACCTGTTATCAGGAGAGACCTCAGTGCTGTATCTTTCAGCCCAGTACTGGTCCTGAAAAGTAATTTTAACCGTACTTACCAGTAACTTGAATTTCCTTCCATAGGATATCACTGCCTGCTTTTTGCTGAAAAAGTTTCTAAGTGTTGATTTTTGAAACATACAAATATTCCTCTAAAATCAGCCGAAATCTGAATTCCAATTTACTCACCTGTTATCAGGAGAGAACCCAGTGCTGCATCTTTTAGCCCAGCACTGACCCTGAAAAGTAATTTTAACCGTAATTACCAGTAACTTATATTTTCTTCCATAGGAATCCATTGTCTGGTTTTCAGCAGAAAAGTTTCAAAGTGTCGATTTTCACAAACTACAAATATTCCTTAAAAATGGCCTGTATGTCTTAAACGCATTCTTTCAACTGTTTACAGGAGATGCACAAGTGCTGGATCCAGGATCCAACACTGAGTAAGAAAAAGTAACGATAACAGTTTTTACCTGCTAAGTGAATTTCCTTCCATAGGATAACATTGGTGATTCTATGAGAAAAAGTTTCTAAGTGTCAACTTTTAAAATACAATAATATTCCTTAAAAATCACGACTGTAACCAAAACGCTTTTACTCAACTGTTTACAGGAGATGTCCCAGGACTGAATCTAGGATCCAGTCCTGTGGTTAGAAAAGTAATCCATAAAGTAACTAATTGCATTTAACTAGAAATTCACATTGAGCTTAATGTTGCATTGTGTTTGAAAATGTGTTGCCCATTGCAACAACTGTAACTACTGTACTTAAAAGTCTATTGCCTATGTGCAAAGTATTTAAACTAAAGTAATTCATTCTGAGAAAGTATTTTTTGTAATGTAATGTATAATGTAATTACAATGTAATTTAAAAAATAAAATATGTAAAAAAAATTGTTTCTAAAAATGTAGTAAATCAGTATGAAAAAAATTAATATAACAATTAATACATTTAAAAATTGTCATTTACAAAACCTTTGAAATTCACTGAAAAAACCATAGGTTTCAGACATGTTATAGTTAGGAATTAGCATTTAAAAAACCTTTGAAATTCACTGAAAAAACCATAGGTTTCAGATATGTTATAGTTAGAAATTAGCATTTAAAAAACCTTTGAAATTCACTGAAAAAACCATAGGTTTTAGGGACAGTTATAGTTAGTTGGACATTGCACTCGTACAAAACCCGTGAAATTCCCCGTTATAGTTAGTTCAGCTAACTATAACTCGCGCCCGCAATGCACTGCTGATGACGTCACATATTACATCACTCATGACATGGTCAGTGACATCACTGATGACATCACTGATGACATCTCAAATGACATCACTGATGACATCATCCACGTGATAATCTGATGCAGCTCTTCACACCCTAATATAACCTTTGATACACCCAATCTAAATTACAGACTGCCATTCGCAAAACCATAGACACTCCAACACCAATAACTACATACCCACTCACTGATTCTTAGGTCTACACACACACATCCACTCACTCACCCGTACAGTCACTCATACTTATGGTCACTCAGTACAGGACTATCATATGCACTCTTACTCCTATATAGACACTCAAACACCGCCACTCATCCATAGAGGTACTCACACACCTAGTCAGTCATGCAAATAATTAAACACACTGCCATTTACTCACCTATACAGTTATACACACACCAGCTCACTTAATCATACAAATACTAGCACATTGTTACGCTCTTATACAATCACTGATACAAGCACACACTCATCCATACAGCCACTATCACAATCACTCACTCTCGCTTATAGCTATTTATATACTCCAACACACATATATACTGCATTTCACATATGTAGTTACTCACACATGTACCACTGGGACATACATTCACTCACTAACACACTCTTACACACACTTACCCACCCATACAGTCTATCACAGATGCACTCTTGAAACCATCCACCCAGTGAATCACCCACTCACACATCTGTGCACAGTCGCACACACCCCATCCACACAAACACTCAGGCACCCATACAGATACTCAGACAACAAATCAATAACTCTTATAGACACTCATGTAGCTATTCACAAACCCATGCAGCCACTTACACAGCAACAGACAGATACAGATATTCACCCAGTTTAGTCACTAACCCATGCATTCAGTAAGATACGTTTAATCACTCACTTATAGAATTAGTCATGCACCTACTAAATCATCCATACAGACACTTATACACCCAGTCATTCTTCAATACGCCTTTCCCTATATATATTAAAAATATTTAAACTTTACAGAAACACACAGTCACTGGATGATGTCATCAGTGATGTCATTTGAGATGTCATCAGTGATGTCATCAGTGATGTCACTGACCATGTCATGAGTGATGTAATATGTGACGTCATCAGCAGTGCATTGCGGGCGCGAGTTATAGTTAGCTGAACTAACTATAACGGAGGAATTTCATGGGTTTTGTACGAGTGCAATGTCCAACTAACTATAACTGTCCCTAAAACCTATGGTTTTTTCAGTGAATATATATATATATATATATATATATATATATATATATATATATATTATCTACTGGCGGTCGCCAGTAGATAGTTATAGTTAGGACCTATTATCCATTGGAAATCCGCGACATTCTATTTGCAATAACGTTGGCGCCGGTTGGCGAATCTTCGCAAAGCTTCCAACTTGTTGGGGCGCTCCGGTCCGCTCCTACCCTGAAAGTCTCGGGGTGATACGTCAGCGGGGCCGAGAAAAAGGGGGGTCCCAAACGCGTTTTCCCATTCATTTTTCCTTAGGAACCTTTAGTCGCAGCTACAGCCCGAACTGCTGAACGGAATTACCCCAAATTTGGCAAAGAGGTGGCCCTTGGTTCAGACTGGTGCTTTTTGCTAAAATGGTGTAAATCCGTTCAGTAGTTCCTGAGAAATTCACAATTAAAATCACATATATATCTATGGCCGCGTCGGATCCGCGTACCCTCCCGATCATGAGCTGCATGCTAATTGGCTGTCAACACTCCAAATCAGGAAGTGTTGGCAGCCATTTTGTCCCTCGGTAGAACCGAGGGACAGAAACAAGTGCGCAAAGCGCACAAAGGGGGCACGGTAGAAAGACCCTAACCCCCTAGGCCTGCTCAGGGGGTCCCACAAGGACCCCCTGGGCAAAAAAATCATTTTTTTTTTCTAAAATCGGCAGGATGCGGTCAGGGTGCGCGGATCCTGCCGAAAAAAAAATCAAAGTGCGGTCTCCGCGCTTCGATGTTAATTTGCCCCCGGGTGGGCCAAGTCCCGGGGGCATGGTGGGGAGTAAATTTATGTATGGGGGGCCTCTAAGGGCCCCCAAGCCCGGGACCGCCACCCCCGGGGCTTTAACAAAAAATGGTGCGGGAGGGCTCTTTGCCCTCCCGCTGCCCCGGGGACCGCCACCTCCTTCTGTTTTTAATTTTTTTTAACCTGTGTGGGGGGGCTCCAGCCCCCCCACACGCCCTGAGGACCGCCACCTCCCGGGGCACTAAGAAATTAAAAATGGGGGTCCGTTTTGGACCCCCGAAGCCCCGAGGACCACCACCTCCCGGGGCTTTGAAAATGTGGGGAGGGGGCCGCGCGGCCCCCTCCTGGAGCCAGTGATGGCCCTGGGGACCGCCACCCCCAGGGCCGGCTCCTGCATTGTCCCGGGGTGCCTACCCCGGGACACTGCTGTTGCAATGACAGGACGGGAGCCTCGCGGCTCCGTCCTGTCATTGCAAACTGCCTGAATTTTGGAAGCGAGAGCAGGGAAGCTGCTCTCGCTTCCAAAATTCAAAGCAGAAGTGCTTTCCACATGGGGAGCTGCATATTAGCAGCTCCCCATGTGGAAAGCTATGCCGGCTCCCGCAGGAGGCGGGGAGCCGGCAGGGTCCGTGGGGGAGTTGGGGTCCCCCCACGGACCCCAAAAGGATAGGGCCAGCCCTGGGGGATGGGGTCCAACTAGCCCACCAGGTACCTCCAGTAAGCGCCACGGAGCTGCGTTGCAGAGTGTTGTAAAAAGGGGCGTGGCCTCTGAACACCTCTCTGCAACGCAGCCCCCTGGCGCATACTGGAGGTACCTGGTGGGCTAGTTGGCCCCTAGGGACCCTCGGGATTGAGGAGGAATTAATTGTCCAACTTAAAACGCGCCACAGGGCGTGTTTGCAGACATGTCACCTCAGGCCCCACCCCCATCCTTCACCATTGTGCAAATATTCCTCTAAAATCAGCCGAACTACGAATTCCGATTTACTCACCTGTTATCAGGAGAGACCTCAGTGCTGCATCTTTCAGCCCAGTACTGATCCTGAAAAGTAATTTTAACCGTACTTACCAGTAACTTGAATTTCCTTCCATAGGATATCATTGCCTGCTTTTGCTGAAAAAGTTTCTAAGTGTCTATTTTTGAAACATACAAATATTCCTCTAAAATCAGACGTAATACGAATTCCGATTTAATCACCTGTTATCAGGAGAGAACCCAGTGCTGCATCTTTTAGCCCAGTACTGGTCCTGAAAAATAATTTTAACCGTACTTACCAGTAACTTGAATTTCCTTCCATAGGCTAACATTGACTGGTTTCACTTGGAAATTCTTCTAAGTGTGGAGTTTTGGAACTTTAAAATATTCCTCTAAAAGCAGCCGAAATACGAATTCCGATTTACTCACCTGTTATCAGGAGAGACCTCAGTGCTGCATCTTTCAGCCCAGTACTAATCCTGAAAAGTAATTTTAACCGTACTTACCAGTAACTTGAATTTCCTTCCATAGGATATCATTGCCTGCTTTTTGCTGAAAAAGTTTCTAAGTGTTGATTTTTGAAACATACAAATATTCCTCTAAAATCAGCCGAAATACGAATTCCGATTCACTCACCTGTTATAAGGAGAGACCTCAGTGCTGTATCTTTCAGCCCAGTACTGGTCCTGAAAAGTAATTTTAACCGTACTTACCAGTAACTTGAATTTCCTTCCATAGGCTAACATAGACTGGTTTCACTTGGAAATTCTTCTAAGTGTGGAGTTTTGGAACTTTAAAATATTCCTCTAAAATCAGCCGAAATACGAATTCCGATTTACTCACCTGTTATCAGGAGAGACCTCAGTGCTGTATCTTTCAGCCCAGTACTGGTCCTGAAAAGTAATTTTAACCGTACTTACCAGTAACTTGAATTTCCTTCCATAGGCTAACATTGACTGGTTTCACTTGGAAATTCTTCTAAGTGTGGAGTTTTGGAACTTTAAAATATTCCTCTAAAAGCAGCCGAAATACGAATTCCGATTTACTCACCTGTTATCAGGAGAGACCTCAGTGCTGCATCTTTCAGCCCAGTACTAATCCTGAAAAGTAATTTTAACCGTACTTACCAGTAACTTGAATTTCCTTCCATAGGATATCATTGCCTGCTTTTTGCTGAAAAAGTTTCTAAGTGTTGATTTTTGAAACATACAAATATTCCTCTAAAATCAGCCGAAATCCGAATTCCAATTTACTCACCTGTTATCAGGAGAGAACCGAGTGCTGCATCTTTTAGCCCGTGCGATACAAAAGGGGATGATGGACGGAACGTTTGAGCCAATCAAACACTCACCCCCAGTCAACTGATCTGGGTTTAATCCATCATCATTCTTTAGCTCACTCCACCACCCCAGTTCAGACATGGCCATATGCAAATCAGTCTGACCCTGTGCCTCATGGGAACAGCCCAGCACGAACTGCCAAGCCATGTCTTCCCTGGACCGGAAACAAGCATCCTAGGACCGGTTTCTGGCATTCCAGCCGTCATCAGCCAGGCTTGCTTGAATCCAGTGGCAAAGTGAGCAAGGGACCCACGTCTGGGCATACCCCGCCAACTTAGGGCGAACAAAGCGATACAAAGGGGATGATGGACGGAACGTTTGAGCCAATCAAACACTCACCCCCAGTCAACTGATCTGGGTTTAATCCATCATCATTCTTTAGCTCACTCCACCACCCCAGTTCAGACATGGCCATATGCAAATCAGTCTGACCCTGTGCCTCATGGGAACAGCCCAGCACGAACTGCCAAGCCATGTCTTCCCTGGACCGGAAACAAGCATCCTAGGACCGGTTTCTGGCATTCCAGCCGTCATCAGCCAGGCTTGCTTGAATCCAGTGGCAAAGTGAGCAAGGGACCCACGTCTGGGCATACCCCCGCCAACTTAGGGCGAACAAAGCGATACAAAAGGGGATGATGGACGGAACGTTTGAGCCAATCAAACACTCACCCCCAGTCAACTGATCTGGGTTTAATCCATCATCATTCTTTAGCTCACTCCACCACCCCAGTTCAGACATGGCCATATGCAAATCAGTCTGACCCTGTGCCTCATGGGAACAGCCCAGCACGAACTGCCAAGCCATGTCTTCCCTGGACCGGAAACAAGCATCCTAGGACCGGTTTCTGGCATTCCAGCCGTCATCAGCCAGGCTTGCTTGAATCCAGTGGCAAAGTGAGCAAGGGACCCACGTCTGGGCATACCCCCGCCAACTTAGGGCGAACAAAGCGATACAAAAGGGGATGATGGACGGAACGTTTGAGCCAATCAAACACTCACCCCCAGTCAACTGATCTGGGTTTAATCCATCATCATTCTTTAGCTCACTCCACCACCCCAGTTCAGACATGGCCATATGCAAATCAGTCTGACCCTGTGCCTCATGGGAACAGCCCAGCACGAACTGCCAAGCCATGTCTTCCCTGGACCGGAAACAAGCATCCTAGGACCGGTTTCTGGCATTCCAGCCGTCATCAGCCAGGCTTGCTTGAATCCAGTGGCAAAGTGAGCAAGGGACCCACGTCTGGGCATACCCCCGCCAACTTAGGGCGAACAAAGCGATACAAAGGGGATGATGGACGGAACGTTTGAGCCAATCAAACACTCACCCCCAGTCAACTGATCTGGGTTTAATCCATCATCATTCTTTAGCTCACTCCACCACCCCAGTTCAGACATGGCCATATGCAAATCAGTCTGACCCTGTGCCTCATGGGAACAGCCCAGCACGAACTGCCAAGCCATGTCTTCCCTGGACCGGAAACAAGCATCCTAGGACCGGTTTCTGGCATTCCAGCCGTCATCAGCCAGGCTTGCTTGAATCCAGTGGCAAAGTGAGCAAGGGACCCACGTCTGGGCATACCCCGCCAACTTAGGGCGAACAAAGCGATACAAAAGGGGATGATGGACGGAGCGTTTGAGCCAATCAAACACTCACCCCCAGTCAACTGATCTGGGTTTAATCCATCATCATTCTTTAGCTCACTCCACCACCCCAGTTCAGACATGGCCATATGCAAATCAGTCTGACCCTGTGCCTCATGGGAACAGCCCAGCACGAACTGCCAAGCCATGTCTTCCCTGGACCGGAAACAAGCATCCTAGGACCGGTTTCTGGCATTCCAGCCGTCATCAGCCAGGCTTGCTTGAATCCAGTGGCAAAGTGAGCAAGGGACCCACGTCTGGGCATACCCCCGCCAACTTAGGGCGAACAAAGCGATACAAAAGGGGATGATGGACGGAACGTTTGAGCCAATCAAACACTCACCCCCAGTCAACTGATCTGGGTTTAATCCATCATCATTCTTTAGCTCACTCCACCACCCCAGTTCAGACATGGCCATATGCAAATCAGTCTGACCCTGTGCCTCATGGGAACAGCCCAGCACGAACTGCCAAGCCATGTCTTCCCTGGACCGGAAACAAGCATCCTAGGACCGGTTTCTGGCATTCCAGCCGTCATCAGCCAGGCTTGCTTGAATCCAGTGGCAAAGTGAGCAAGGGACCCACGTCTGGGCATACCCCCGCCAACTTAGGGCGAACAAAGCGATACAAAAGGGGATGATGGACGGAACGTTTGAGCCAATCAAACACTCACCCCCAGTCAACTGATCTGGGTTTAATCCATCATCATTCTTTAGCTCACTCCACCACCCCAGTTCAGACATGGCCATATGCAAATCAGTCTGACCCTGTGCCTCATGGGAACAGCCCAGCACGAACTGCCAAGCCATGTCTTCCCTGGACCGGAAACAAGCATCCTAGGACCGGTTTCTGGCATTCCAGCCGTCATCAGCCAGGCTTGCTTGAATCCAGTGGCAAAGTGAGCAAGGGACCCACGTCTGGGCATACCCCCGCCAACTTAGGGCGAACAAAGCGATACAAAAGGGGATGATGGACGGAACGTTTGAGCCAATCAAACACTCACCCCCAGTCAACTGATCTGGGTTTAATCCATCATCATTCTTTAGCTCACTCCACCACCCCAGTTCAGACATGGCCATATGCAAATCAGTCTGACCCTGTGCCTCATGGGAACAGCCCAGCACGAACTGCCAAGCCATGTCTTCCCTGGACCGGAAACAAGCATCCTAGGACCGGTTTCTGGCATTCCAGCCGTCATCAGCCAGGCTTGCTTGAATCCAGTGGCAAAGTGAGCAAGGGACCCACGTCTGGGCATACCCCCGCCAACTTAGGGCGAACAAAGCGATACAAAGGGGATGATGGACGGAACGTTTGAGCCAGTCAAACACTCACCCCCAGTCAACTGATCTGGGTTTAATCCATCATCATTCTTTAGCTCACTCCACCACCCCAGTTCAGACATGGCCATATGCAAATCAGTCTGACCCTGTGCCTCATGGGAACAGCCCAGCACGAACTGCCAAGCCATGTCTTCCCTGGACCGGAAACAAGCATCCTAGGACCGGTTTCTGGCATTCCAGCCGTCATCAGCCAGGCTTGCTTGAATCCAGTGGCAAAGTGAGCAAGGGACCCACGTCTGGGCATACCCCCGCCAACTTAGGGCGAACAAAGCGATACAAAAGGGGATGATGGACGGAACGTTTGAGCCAATCAAACACTCACCCCCAGTCAACTGATCTGGGTTTAATCCATCATCATTCTTTAGCTCACTCCACCACCCCAGTTCAGACATGGCCATATGCAAATCAGTCTGACCCTGTGCCTCATGGGAACAGCCCAGCACGAACTGCCAAGCCATGTCTTCCCTGGACCGGAAACAAGCATCCTAGGACCGGTTTCTGGCATTCCAGCCGTCATCAGCCAGGCTTGCTTGAATCCAGTGGCAAAGTGAGCAAGGGACCCACGTCTGGGCATACCCCCGCCAACTTAGGGCGAACAAAGCGATACAAAAGGGGATGATGGACGGAACGTTTGAGCCAATCAAACACTCACCCCCAGTCAACTGATCTGGGTTTAATCCATCATCATTCTTTAGCTCACTCCACCACCCCAGTTCAGACATGGCCATATGCAAATCAGTCTGACCCTGTGCCTCATGGGAACAGCCCAGCACGAACTGCCAAGCCATGTCTTCCCTGGACCGGGAAACAAGCATCCTAGGACCGGTTTCTGGCATTCCAGCCGTCATCAGCCAGGCTTGCTTGAATCCAGTGGCAAAGTGAGCAAGGGACCCACGTCTGGGCATACCCCCGCCAACTTAGGGCGAACAAAGCGATACAAAGGGGATGATGGACGGAACGTTTGAGCCAATCAAACACTCACCCCCAGTCAACTGATCTGGGTTTAATCCATCATCATTCTTTAGCTCACTCCACCACCCCAGTTCAGACATGGCCATATGCAAATCAGTCTGACCCTGTGCCTCATGGGAACAGCCCAGCACGAACTGCCAAGCCATGTCTTCCCTGGACCGGAAACAAGCATCCTAGGACCGGTTTCTGGCATTCCAGCCGTCATCAGCCAGGCTTGCTTGAATCCAGTGGCAAAGTGAGCAAGGGACCCACGTCTGGGCATACCCCCGCCAACTTAGGGCGAACAAAGCGATACAAAGGGGATGATGGACGGAACGTTTGAGCCAATCAAACACTCACCCCCAGTCAACTGATCTGGGTTTAATCCATCATCATTCTTTAGCTCACTCCACCACCCCAGTTCAGACATGGCCATATGCAAATCAGTCTGACCCTGTGCCTCATGGGAACAGCCCAGCACGAACTGCCAAGCCATGTCTTCCCTGGACCGGAAACAAGCATCCTAGGACCGGTTTCTGGCATTCCAGCCGTCATCAGCCAGGCTTGCTTGAATCCAGTGGCAAAGTGAGCAAGGGACCCACGTCTGGGCATACCCCCGCCAACTTAGGGCGAACAAAGCGATACAAAAGGGGATGATGGACCGGAACGTTTGAGCCAATCAAACACTCACCCCCAGTCAACTGATCTGGGTTTAATCCATCATCATTCTTTAGCTCACTCCACCACCCCAGTTCAGACATGGCCATATGCAAATCAGTCTGACCCTGTGCCTCATGGGAACAGCCCAGCACGAACTGCCAAGCCATGTCTTCCCTGGACCGGAAACAAGCATCCTAGGACCGGTTTCTGGCATTCCAGCCGTCATCAGCCAGGCTTGCTTGAATCCAGTGGCAAAGTGAGCAAGGGACCCACGTCTGGGCATACCCCCGCCAACTTAGGGCGAACAAAGCGATACAAAAGGGGATGATGGACGGAACGTTTGAGCCAATCAAACACTCACCCCCAGTCAACTGATCTGGGTTTAATCCATCATCATTCTTTAGCTCACTCCACCACCCCAGTTCAGACATGGCCATATGCAAATCAGTCTGACCCTGTGCCTCATGGGAACAGCCCAGCACGAACTGCCAAGCCATGTCTTCCCTGGACCGGAAACAAGCATCCTAGGACCGGTTTCTGGCATTCCAGCCGTCATCAGCCAGGCTTGCTTGAATCCAGTGGCAAAGTGAGCAAGGGACCCACGTCTGGGCATACCCCCGCCAACTTAGGGCGAACAAAGCGATACAAAAGGGGATGATGGACGGAACGTTTGAGCCAATCAAACACTCACCCCCAGTCAACTGATCTGGGTTTAATCCATCATCATTCTTTAGCTCACTCCACCACCCCAGTTCAGACATGGCCATATGCAAATCAGTCTGACCCTGTGCCTCATGGGAACAGCCCAGCACGAACTGCCAAGCCATGTCTTCCCTGGACCGGAAACAAGCATCCTAGGACCGGTTTCTGGCATTCCAGCCGTCATCAGCCAGGCTTGCTTGAATCCAGTGGCAAAGTGAGCAAGGGACCCACGTCTGGGCATACCCCCGCCAACTTAGGGCGAACAAAGCGATACAAAGGGGATGATGGACGGAACGTTTGAGCCAATCAAACACTCACCCCCAGTCAACTGATCTGGGTTTAATCCATCATCATTCTTTAGCTCACTCCACCACCCCAGTTCAGACATGGCCATATGCAAATCAGTCTGACCCTGTGCCTCATGGGAACAGCCCAGCACGAACTGCCAAGCCATGTCTTCCCTGGACCGGAAACAAGCATCCTAGGACCGGTTTCTGGCATTCCAGCCGTCATCAGCCAGGCTTGCTTGAATCCAGTGGCAAAGTGAGCAAGGGACCCACGTCTGGGCATACCCCCGCCAACTTAGGGCGAACAAAGCGATACAAAGGGGATGATGGACGGAGCGTTTGAGCCAATCAAACACTCACCCCCAGTCAACTGATCTGGGTTTAATCCATCATCATTCTTTAGCTCACTCCACCACCCCAGTTCAGACATGGCCATATGCAAATCAGTCTGACCCTGTGCCTCATGGGAACAGCCCAGCACGAACTGCCAAGCCATGTCTTCCCTGGACCGGAAACAAGCATCCTAGGACCGGTTTCTGGCATTCCAGCCGTCATCAGCCAGGCTTGCTTGAATCCAGTGGCAAAGTGAGCAAGGGACCCACGTCTGGGCATACCCCCGCCAACTTAGGGCGAACAAAGCGATACAAAAGGGGATGATGGACGGAACGTTTGAGCCAATCAAACACTCACCCCCAGTCAACTGATCTGGGTTTAATCCATCATCATTCTTTAGCTCACTCCACCACCCCAGTTCAGACATGGCCATATGCAAATCAGTCTGACCCTGTGCCTCATGGGAACAGCCCAGCACGAACTGCCAAGCCATGTCTTCCCTGGACCGGAAACAAGCATCCTAGGACCGGTTTCTGGCATTCCAGCCGTCATCAGCCAGGCTTGCTTGAATCCAGTGGCAAAGTGAGCAAGGGACCCACGTCTGGGCATACGCCCGCCAACTTAGGGCGAACAAAGCGATACAAAGGGGATGATGGACGGAACGTTTGAGCCAATCAAACACTCACCCCCAGTCAACTGATCTGGGTTTAATCCATCATCATTCTTTAGCTCACTCCACCACCCCAGTTCAGACATGGCCATATGCAAATCAGTCTGACCCTGTGCCTCATGGGAACAGCCCAGCACGAACTGCCAAGCCATGTCTTCCCTGGACCGGAAACAAGCATCCTAGGACCGGTTTCTGGCATTCCAGCCGTCATCAGCCAGGCTTGCTTGAATCCAGTGGCAAAGTGAGCAAGGGACCCACGTCTGGGCATACCCCCGCCAACTTAGGGCGAACAAAGCGATACAAAAGGGGATGATGGACGGAACGTTTGAGCCAATCAAACACTCACCCCCAGTCAACTGATCTGGGTTTAATCCATCATCATTCTTTAGCTCACTCCACCACCCCAGTTCAGACATGGCCATATGCAAATCAGTCTGACCCTGTGCCTCATGGGAACAGCCCAGCACGAACTGCCAAGCCATGTCTTCCCTGGACCGGAAACAAGCATCCTAGGACCGGTTTCTGGCATTCCAGCCGTCATCAGCCAGGCTTGCTTGAATCCAGTGGCAAAGTGAGCAAGGGACCCACGTCTGGGCATACCCCCGCCAACTTAGGGCGAACAAAGCGATACAAAGGGGATGATGGACGGAACGTTTGAGCCAATCAAACACTCACCCCCAGTCAACTGATCTGGGTTTAATCCATCATCATTCTTTAGCTCACTCCACCACCCCAGTTCAGACATGGCCATATGCAAATCAGTCTGACCCTGTGCCTCATGGGAACAGCCCAGCACGAACTGCCAAGCCATGTCTTCCCTGGACCGGAAACAAGCATCCTAGGACCGGTTTCTGGCATTCCAGCCGTCATCAGCCAGGCTTGCTTGAATCCAGTGGCAAAGTGAGCAAGGGACCCACGTCTGGGCATACCCCCGCCAACTTAGGGCGAACAAAGCGATACAAAAGGGGATGATGGACGGAACGTTTGAGCCAATCAAACACTCACCCCCAGTCAACTGATCTGGGTTTAATCCATCATCATTCTTTAGCTCACTCCACCACCCCAGTTCAGACATGGCCATATGCAAATCAGTCTGACCCTGTGCCTCATGGGAACAGCCCAGCACGAACTGCCAAGCCATGTCTTCCCTGGACCGGAAACAAGCATCCTAGGACCGGTTTCTGGCATTCCAGCCGTCATCAGCCAGGCTTGCTTGAATCCAGTGGCAAAGTGAGCAAGGGACCCACGTCTGGGCATACCCCCGCCAACTTAGGGCGAACAAAGCGATACAAAAGGGGATGATGGACGGAGCGTTTGAGCCAATCAAACACTCACCCCCAGTCAACTGATCTGGGTTTAATCCATCATCATTCTTTAGCTCACTCCACCACCCCAGTTCAGACATGGCCATATGCAAATCAGTCTGACCCTGTGCCTCATGGGAACAGTCCAGCACGAACTGCCAAGCCATGTCTTCCCTGGACCGGAAACAAGCATCCTAGGACCGGTTTCTGGCATTCCAGCCGTCATCAGCCAGGCTTGCTTGAATCCAGTGGCAAAGTGAGCAAGGGACCCACGTCTGGGCATACCCCCGCCAACTTAGGGCGAACAAAGCGATACAAAAGGGGATGATGGACGGAGCGTTTGAGCCAATCAAACACTCACCCCCAGTCAACTGATCTGGGTTTAATCCATCATCATTCTTTAGCTCACTCCACCACCCCAGTTCAGACATGGCCATATGCAAATCAGTCTGACCCTGTGCCTCATGGGAACAGTCCAGCACGAACTGCCAAGCCATGTCTTCCCTGGACCGGAAACAAGCATCCTAGGACCGGTTTCTGGCATTCCAGCCGTCATCAGCCAGGCTTGCTTGAATCCAGTGGCAAAGTGAGCAAGGGACCCACGTCTGGGCATACCCCCGCCAACTTAGGGCGAACAAAGCGATACAAAGGGGATGATGGACGGAACGTTTGAGCCAATCAAACACTCACCCCCAGTCAACTGATCTGGGTTTAATCCATCATCATTCTTTAGCTCACTCCACCACCCCAGTTCAGACATGGCCATATGCAAATCAGTCTGACCCTGTGCCTCATGGGAACAGTCCAGCACGAACTGCCAAGCCATGTCTTCCCTGGACCGGAAACAAGCATCCTAGGACCGGTTTCTGGCATTCCAGCCGTCATCAGCCAGGCTTGCTTGAATCCAGTGGCAAAGTGAGCAAGGGACCCACGTCTGGGCATACCCCCGCCAACTTAGGGCGAACAAAGCGATACAAAGGGGATGATGGACGGAGACGTTTGAGCCAATCAAACACTCACCCCCAGTCAACTGATCTGGGTTTAATCCATCATCATTCTTTAGCTCACTCCACCACCCCAGTTCAGACATGGCCATATGCAAATCAGTCTGACCCTGTGCCTCATGGGAACAGTCCAGCACGAACTGCCAAGCCATGTCTTCCCTGGACCGGAAACAAGCATCCTAGGACCGGTTTCTGGCATTCCAGCCGTCATCAGCCAGGCTTGCTTGAATCCAGTGGCAAAGTGAGCAAGGGACCCACGTCTGGGCATACCCCCGCCAACTTAGGGGCGAACAAAGCGATACAAAAGGGGATGATGGACGGAGCGTTTGAGCCAATCAAACACTCACCCCCAGTCAACTGATCTGGGTTTAATCCATCATCATTCTTTAGCTCACTCCACCACCCCAGTTCAGACATGGCCATATGCAAATCAGTCTGACCCTGTGCCTCATGGGAACAGTCCAGCACGAACTGCCAAGCCATGTCTTCCCTGGACCGGAAACAAGCATCCTAGGACCGGTTTCTGGCATTCCAGCCGTCATCAGCCAGGCTTGCTTGAATCCAGTGGCAAAGTGAGCAAGGGACCCACGTCTGGGCATACCCCCGCCAACTTAGGGCGAACAAAGCGATACAAAAGGGGATGATGGACGGAGCGTTTGAGCCAATCAAACACTCACCCCCAGTCAACTGATCTGGGTTTAATCCATCATCATTCTTTAGCTCACTCCACCACCCCAGTTCAGACATGGCCATATGCAAATCAGTCTGACCCTGTGCCTCATGGGAACAGTCCAGCCCGAACTGCCAAGCCATGTCTTCCCTGGACCGGAAACAAGCATCCTAGGACCGGTTTCTGGCATTCCAGCCGTCATCAGCCAGGCTTGCTTGAATCCAGTGGCAAAGTGAGCAAGGGACCCACGTCTGGGCATACCCCCGCCAACTTAGGGCGAACAAAGCGATACAAAGGGGATGATGGACGGAGCGTTTGAGCCAATCAAACACTCACCCCCAGTCAACTGATCTGGGTTTAATCCATCATCATTCTTTAGCTCACTCCACCACCCCAGTTCAGACATGGCCATATGCAAATCAGTCTGACCCTGTGCCTCATGGGAACAGTCCAGCACGAACTGCCAAGCCATGTCTTCCCTGGACCGGAAACAAGCATCCTAGGACCGGTTTCTGGCATTCCAGCCGTCATCAGCCAGGCTTGCTTGAATCCAGTGGCAAAGTGAGCAAGGGACCCACGTCTGGGCATACCCCCGCCAACTTAGGGGCGAACAAAGCGATACAAAAGGGGATGATGGACGGAACGTTTGAGCCAATCAAACACTCACCCCCAGTCAACTGATCTGGGTTTAATCCATCATCATTCTTTAGCTCACTCCACCACCCCAGTTCAGACATGGCCATATGCAAATCAGTCTGACCCTGTGCCTCATGGGAACAGTCCAGCCCGAACTGCCAAGCCATGTCTTCCCTGGACCGGAAACAAGCATCCTAGGACCGGTTTCTGGCATTCCAGCCGTCATCAGCCAGGCTTGCTTGAATCCAGTGGCAAAGTGAGCAAGGGACCCACGTCTGGGCATACCCCCGCCAACTTAGGGCGAACAAAGCGATACAAAAGGGGATGATGGACGGAGCGTTTGAGCCAATCAAACACTCACCCCCAGTCAACTGATCTGGGTTTAATCCATCATCATTCTTTAGCTCACTCCACCACCCCAGTTCAGACATGGCCATATGCAAATCAGTCTGACCCTGTGCCTCATGGGAACAGTCCAGCACGAACTGCCAAGCCATGTCTTCCCTGGACCGGAAACAAGCATCCTAGGACCGGTTTCTGGCATTCCAGCCGTCATCAGCCAGGCTTGCTTGAATCCAGTGGCAAAGTGAGCAAGGGACCCACGTCTGGGCATACCCCCGCCAACTTAGGGCGAACAAAGCGATACAAAGGGGATGATGGACGGAACGTTTGAGCCAATCAAACACTCACCCCCAGTCAACTGATCTGGGTTTAATCCATCATCATTCTTTAGCTCACTCCACCACCCCAGTTCAGACATGGCCATATGCAAATCAGTCTGACCCTGTGCCTCATGGGAACAGTCCAGCACGAACTGCCAAGCCATGTCTTCCCTGGACCGGAAACAAGCATCCTAGGACCGGTTTCTGGCATTCCAGCCGTCATCAGCCAGGCTTGCTTGAATCCAGTGGCAAAGTGAGCAAGGGACCCACGTCTGGGCATACCCCCGCCAACTTAGGGCGAACAAAGCGATACAAAAGGGGATGATGGACGGAACGTTTGAGCCAATCAAACACTCACCCCCAGTCAACTGATCTGGGTTTAATCCATCATCATTCTTTAGCTCACTCCACCACCCCAGTTCAGACATGGCCATATGCAAATCAGTCTGACCCTGTGCCTCATGGGAACAGTCCAGCACGAACTGCCAAGCCATGTCTTCCCTGGACCGGAAACAAGCATCCTAGGACCGGTTTCTGGCATTCCAGCCGTCATCAGCCAGGCTTGCTTGAATCCAGTGGCAAAGTGAGCAAGGGACCCACGTCTGGGCATACCCCCGCCAACTTAGGGCGAACAAAGCGATACAAAAGGGGATGATGGACGGAGCGTTTGAGCCAATCAAACACTCACCCCCAGTCAACTGATCTGGGTTTAATCCATCATCATTCTTTAGCTCACTCCACCACCCCAGTTCAGACATGGCCATATGCAAATCAGTCTGACCCTGTGCCTCATGGGAACAGTCCAGCACGAACTGCCAAGCCATGTCTTCCCTGGACCGGAAACAAGCATCCTAGGACCGGTTTCTGGCATTCCAGCCGTCATCAGCCAGGCTTGCTTGAATCCAGTGGCAAAGTGAGCAAGGGACCCACGTCTGGGCATACCCCGCCAACTTAGGGCGAACAAAGCGATACAAAAGGGGATGATGGACGGAACGTTTGAGCCAATCAAACACTCACCCCCAGTCAACTGATCTGGGTTTAATCCATCATCATTCTTTAGCTCACTCCACCACCCCAGTTCAGACATGGCCATATGCAAATCAGTCTGACCCTGTGCCTCATGGGAACAGTCCAGCACGAACTGCCAAGCCATGTCTTCCCTGGACCGGAAACAAGCATCCTAGGACCGGTTTCTGGCATTCCAGCCGTCATCAGCCAGGCTTGCTTGAATCCAGTGGCAAAGTGAGCAAGGGACCCACGTCTGGGCATACCCCCGCCAACTTAGGGCGAACAAAGCGATACAAAAGGGGATGATGGACGGAACGTTTGAGCCAATCAAACACTCACCCCCAGTCAACTGATCTGGGTTTAATCCATCATCATTCTTTAGCTCACTCCACCACCCCAGTTCAGACATGGCCATATGCAAATCAGTCTGACCCTGTGCCTCATGGGAACAGTCCAGCACGAACTGCCAAGCCATGTCTTCCCTGGACCGGAAACAAGCATCCTAGGACCGGTTTCTGGCATTCCAGCCGTCATCAGCCAGGCTTGCTTGAATCCAGTGGCAAAGTGAGCAAGGGACCCACGTCTGGGCATACCCCCGCCAACTTAGGGCGAACAAAGCGATACAAAAGGGGATGATGGACGGAACGTTTGAGCCAATCAAACACTCACCCCCAGTCAACTGATCTGGGTTTAATCCATCATCATTCTTTAGCTCACTCCACCACCCCAGTTCAGACATGGCCATATGCAAATCAGTCTGACCCTGTGCCTCATGGGAACAGTCCAGCACGAACTGCCAAGCCATGTCTTCCCTGGACCGGAAACAAGCATCCTAGGACCGGTTTCTGGCATTCCAGCCGTCATCAGCCAGGCTTGCTTGAATCCAGTGGCAAAGTGAGCAAGGGACCCACGTCTGGGCATACCCCCGCCAACTTAGGGCGAACAAAGCGATACAAAAGGGGATGATGGACGGAGCGTTTGAGCCAATCAAACACTCACCCCCAGTCAACTGATCTGGGTTTAATCCATCATCATTCTTTAGCTCACTCCACCACCCCAGTTCAGACATGGCCATATGCAAATCAGTCTGACCCTGTGCCTCATGGGAACAGTCCAGCACGAACTGCCAAGCCATGTCTTCCCTGGACCGGAAACAAGCATCCTAGGACCGGTTTCTGGCATTCCAGCCGTCATCAGCCAGGCTTGCTTGAATCCAGTGGCAAAGTGAGCAAGGGACCCACGTCTGGGCATACCCCCGCCAACTTAGGGCGAACAAAGCGATACAAAAGGGGATGATGGACGGAGCGTTTGAGCCAATCAAACACTCACCCCCAGTCAACTGATCTGGGTTTAATCCATCATCATTCTTTAGCTCACTCCACCACCCCAGTTCAGACATGGCCATATGCAAATCAGTCTGACCCTGTGCCTCATGGGAACAGTCCAGCACGAACTGCCAAGCCATGTCTTCCCTGGACCGGAAACAAGCATCCTAGGACCGGTTTCTGGCATTCCAGCCGTCATCAGCCAGGCTTGCTTGAATCCAGTGGCAAAGTGAGCAAGGGACCCACGTCTGGGCATACCCCCGCCAACTTAGGGCGAACAAAGCGATACAAAAGGGGATGATGGACGGAACGTTTGAGCCAATCAAACACTCACCCCCAGTCAACTGATCTGGGTTTAATCCATCATCATTCTTTAGCTCACTCCACCACCCCAGTTCAGACATGGCCATATGCAAATCAGTCTGACCCTGTGCCTC